>JARFXV010000167.1:1200000-1725187 GCA_031761425.1 Cosmopolites sordidus | reverse complement strand
GAGTGGTAGAGATGAAGACTTCAACATAGAAACTATTTGTGGATTTTTGCAGTTATTAGCTCATTTTCATGCACTGTCTTTTACTGCAAAACGTCATACCCACACTTTGTAAAGAAGCATCAAATTTGCAGGTATTTTTCATTCCAGTCCATTCGAATTAGCAAAACGCTTTTCATAACAATACATAAAAAATCATTTCATCCACCACAATCTGAGTTAGCATCTTATCATAGTATCATAACTAATATTCCTCCATCAGATGCAGTTTTTAATAGGGAACTAAACACTATTAAACAAATTGCTCTAAACAATGGTTATTCGGAGAGAATAATAGAAATTTTAGCTCCACAGGCCAAGTTGGCCAATGGCTTGGTTTAATTTGGCCATCCAATTAGATTAGGAACGCGACCGACGTCATTTAACTTCAGTCATCAAGAATTGATGTTTGACGCGATGCGGCTCACTCTAGGGCTGAGAATGTTTCATTTCATAACAATATTCATTCATATATTTCATATTATTTCATAATATTATTCATTATAACAGAATTCATTCAATAACAATAACATATTTTGGTAAACCGCCTGAAAAAATTGGAAAATTTTTATATCAAAATAGACCTCAAGACCTCAGTGGACCTCAAGACCACTGGATAACGAATTCCCAGGGGTGAATTAAAAGTGTTTTTTTCCTTATAAATGGTCACGTTGAGGGGATGACTTTGAGTGGGGGAAAAATGTACTATCCTCACTACAGATCCCCCACCATAGCCATCTTAAGATGTGAATACTAACAAAAATATAAGCGACCGTAGTCAGTCTGTGGGTATACGCCACCTGTTGTGTCAGTGTTTTGTCAATAAATAAAAACCGTTAAATAACCTTTTTGCACAAATAGTGTATTTTTTTCGATCTTGACACAGTTTGTGGTAAGTAATTCATAAATATTATATTTTTTATAGTATTTTTATTGAAAACATTGATTTTGATTTTTTTTAACATTCATTTATCGGTTTCTTTCATTTTCAATTTAGCTCAAAATGAGTACGCGTTCTCGTACTCGCTGTGCGTCTGAAGTAGAAGCGTTATATGAGGCAGCTGATATTCTCGACGACAAAGAGAATGAAAGCGAGACTCCAATGGGTTTTTGAAGAGCATCATACCGGTTAACTTTACCTATCTAAATAAATATATATTTTTAAATAAAGCTAAATTATGTAATAAGTATCTGAAAGTACATTAAGTACCCTTTTAAATGGCGTTGGAAGAAAGTTTTTATCTATTAATTTCACCTAGATATGATAGCTTGAATAGAACGCCTCATTTTAACATTTTTTTTTTCTTTTTCCTGATTTTTTCAATGGTATTAGAATACTATTTTTTTTGGAACATTCTATAGATATAGCCTTTTTCTATATTGATTGAGGTTTAAATTTAAAAAAATATTTATTAAATTGGATAATTTAATAAAAAGATGTTAATAATCAATCAGACACACGCCATGGGTTTGGCATATCCATGTGCTTCTGAATCGGGAAGCACATAAGTGCTTATCTTGAGGGTTAAAAAAGAAATAATACTTTAGGAAAATTTATCAAAAATTGCAAAGTAAAAACAAACAAAAAAAAATGTTCGAATGTGTAAAGGGTCTTTCAAATTGATTGTTTTTTTATTCTTGAATGAAACACAGAATTTGCATTGACTTTAAAAAACTTTTTATTGATAATTGAAGCATAGTGTATAATTTTAAACACGAAAGACAATATCTGCCAAATTACCATCTCTTTCAGCAACACAGACGTCCACTTTTTTGTCAAAATTTTAGATGACATTTTGGCATAACTGTGGCTCCATTTCACCAATTGATTGCGGATTGTTCTTATAGACCTGGCTTTTCACGTAACCTCAAAGAAAATATTCCAAGAGTGTCAAATAACATGACCTTGGTGGCCAATTAACATAACCGTTTCTTGCAATAATTCGTCCAGGAATTTTTTCTCAATACATCAATTGTTTCATTAGCAGAGTGTAGCGCCATCCTATTGGAAATACATATCCTCCAGATCAATATTATTCAATTCAGCCTACAAAAATGCACTCATATATCATCTCACGATATCGAAAACCATTCACAGTTACAGCTTCACCAGCAGCATAATGCACACCAAACAGTGACTCGTTTAGGATGTAAATGTTTCTCATGAATCAATCGTGGATTTTCCTCACCACAAATGCGGCAATTTTGTTTATTAACAATAGGCACCAATTTCAAAATGCGCTTCATTTGAAAAGATGATTTTTTAAGAATAATCATGTGTTTGTTCTTTGATCCAGTTGACAAATGATACGGATATGAAAACGTTTTCCTCTTGATAGGTGCCATGTTTGTTAATTGTCGACCAAAGATGCATTCGAAACACTTCAAGGGTGTTTAGATTTATTTAAACGCTATGTGGTGAATTTGCTCGATGTTTCATCACAGTAGATGAAACATGGATTCCCAGTGGGTGAAAGCAGATAAGAATGTGCCAAATAAAGCAAACATTGTTCTATCTGCAGGTCAGGGTCTCTGTTTTCTGAGATTTAGTGGTATGCTTATAGACTGGATAGTGGTATGCTGGTAGTGGGATGCTTATAGACTACCTTGTAAAAGGTAAGGGTAATCCCCATCATCGGGGATTACCCTTCAATACTAAACCAATTGAAGGGCGCTATTTGTTAAAAAATATTTAAAAACTTTTAAGTGAATTTGGTTTTTAAACGTGTGACTAGTCTGTCCAGGATACTCGAAAAGTAGAGTATTTCCAATACTATTCAAGCTAAACAGCCACATCTGGCCAAAAAGAAAATGATCAATCACATTATACTGAGAGTATTAAAAAGTTGGAACGTCATTGATCCAAATTTATTGAATTGCAACGTGATTAGGTTGAAAAATTAAAAATAAAATTTGTTAAAAATCTTGTATTTTCTTTGTCAGGTCGAGAGCTTTTCGAACGACCCTCGTAATAACGAACCACTTGTAATGTTTTAGGAAAGTTATTTTTCGGAAAAATTTGAGGATTGGTATCGAAATTTCATGTACAACTCAATGGGTCCCCACTATCAGAAGGCGGCAAAAGATTTACTGCCTGAAAAATATTACGAAAAAGTGAGAAACCTGTTTCAAACTGATTTCTATGGGTAATATATCTTTTGCTGTTTAAAAAGTTAATTTTATTCGAAATAAATAAATATTTTAGAAATATATGTAAGGCTTGCCGCGTTGACAATAAGTATTCCTGTGTAACAGAAGGAGATGCTTGGTTACCGAACTTTCTCAGTAAAAGTAATGAAGGAACATTTACAGCTGTTCTGATAGATTTCCAACTGGCCCGGTTTGAACTTTTTGTATCAAACGAGATAATTATCATATTAAAAAATATCCTGTTGTAGATATTCAACTTTTACGAATGATTTAATACACTTTTTGTACTCTGCTGTCCCAAGTGATATGTTGTTAAAGGAGTGGAATAATTTGCTTGCGCATTATCATCAGGCTCTCTGTAGCCGCATTGAACAACTTGGAGGTGATAAAACCTTCATTACCTTGGAGGAATTACAAAAATGTATGATAGAACACGCGTTAGTGGGAGTAGCCATGGTATTGGAGAGTACACTAATGGCTCTTTTGAGAGATGATGAAGTTGCTGATATCGATTTTCTAAAGGTATGTGATTTATAACAACAAAATAAATAGTATTATATAAAAAGATATAAGATTGAAATTAAAATTCTATGCTAAATTCGTTCTGCTTCCAATATTGCTGATAATAATAGTAAATAATGCTTCCAGCTCCCAATGCTGCTGATATCTATTTTCTAAAGGCATGTGATTCATATCACCAAAATAAACAGTTTTATATGACAAGATATATAAGACCTGTGCCCAATGGAGCTTAACATTAAAATTATGTTAAATCCCTTGTTCTTCCAATAATGCGGAGCTCTGTCTATTTAATATTAAACCGGTTGGTGGGGGTCGAAATGCAGCATCGCTTGTTGCCGTTAGTACTTGGATGAGTAACCCCCTAGGAAAGACAAGATTTGTTTACTGCAATTTCAATAGGCAAGAGTGTAAAATTCGACCAGGAAACGTTACTCAGTCACGCAAGTTTAAGATTGAGTAAAGCCTTCTGAGAGGCCCTCTACGTTGATCTCTCGCTAGTCTATAGCTTTACAACAAACTAGGGTTGATAGTTCTTGGAGGACTGTTGACTAGGGTTTATTGATAATATGTTAATCGTGGTTAAGAGCCCACGTTAAGCTGTAGGTCCAGCCACGAAATAACGCCGATTGAATAACGATATTAAACGTTGAAGATACACATATAAATAGACCAATTTAATACCATTTATCATTGGCTTGCTGATCATTTTTTGTATCAGTATCATTTTTTTTTGTAATAAGTAATATAAATTATTCAAAATGCTTATACGTGATACCGCATATGCCATCTTGTGGATTTAAGCCAAATCGAACTAAAAATTCCTGAATTAAAATATTACCACCCCCTTGCTTTACTGCTTTTTAAATACAGGCTATATAATTCAAAAATTAATTCGCCCGACGACATATTTGGCCGTATGTATTTATTTAATTATTAGCTGACCCGACAGACGTTGTCCTGTTCAAATTTCAATAAATTTGTTTGTGTTTGATTTGATTGTGATTGTCTTGTGAATTTGTGAAAAGTTATTAGAAATGTGTAAACAAAGTAAACATTTGTTTGTTTGTTTTCTTGCATGATTGTTCAAATTCATTGTAGCGCAATTGGTTTCTACTGACCGATGTTGTCTCATTTGCTGCATATCATCGTTTGCATTTTCTGTTTCTTCTTGTGTATGTGCTAAACGTGTTTGTGATAATCGATTACACTTCAATTTCATTTCGCTCTTCGTGTTGCTCTGTAGTACGATTAGATCGAAAATTTATTTTGTTTTTATCATTGCGAGTTCTGCGATCTTAATTGCTCCGTCTTATTGGCGGTATTGCAATGCGATTAAATTGTGTCAATTCAATTAAATTGTGTCAATTCAATTAAATTGTGTCGATTGTGACACAATGTGCGATGCGAAAAATCACAATTCAACTGAAAAAAAAACAATTGATTCACTTTGTTCTTACTGTATAACTGTTCACTTCAAAACTCATTGTATTTCGTAGGTAAATCTGTAAATTTGTTTGAGATATAACGAAACTTAATTTATTTCATGAAAGAATTACGATGAACTTACAACAGAATCAAAATTTAACTGAAAATAAACAACTCAATCAATTTTTCGTCACGATGTAACCGATTGGCTTGATTCATTATCTGATTAATCAGCTGTCGAACGACATTTGGGTCAGTAGCGAAATATATTAGAATAGAAACAACACAGAAGTAAAAACAAATGTAATTTTATTTTAATTTAGGCTAGAATGCGTTTTTCCAATTTTTTTCCAGATCTTCCAGATTTCTTTTTCAATTGAACAAAACAAAAAAAGAATCAACCAAATATGTCGTTCCTGTCGTCAGTTATGATCGAGAGTGCATAAAAAAATTATGATTTTTGCAGCTTGTCCGAATTTTCCGACTTTCTTTTGTGATTATATGGATTTTTTTTTCTAAAAACTTTTCCAAGACTATAAATAACAAAACAAAAATATAATTACGCATGTCCAACTTTGGAATTGTGAATTATTGTCTTAAGTTCATACAAAAATCCCATAGAAAAAAGCACTTTCAGTTTTTCATGAATTTTTCAATTTTCCGGACAACTTTTCCAATTTTTCTTTTCAATAAAAATAAAAATTAGCTAAATCGGTTCAGCCGTTTTGAAGTGATGCACTTACCAACGAACAGCATGTGATTTTTATTTATAAGATTTATATTCTGAGCCTTTTTTCAGTATTCTATTGATTTCGCAAATTGTATATCATTTTTGTGGTATTTAGAATTAAGGTTCTACATTAGGAACATTTCAACTGATTTACATTGAGTTGTTTTTGTTGTTCTCTAATATTTTTCATACAATCTGTTTCATGATATTAAAAAATGCTGCTTTATTCTTTGTGTTGTATATTTTATAAAATCAATTAAACAAGTTTGAACTCAATTATCACTCACTTACTTAATATTATAAATGTGAAGGTATGTACGAGGGGTGTTTTTTAAACAAGGTCCGTTTGTGAATGAGAGTGAGAATGACGCGTAATCGCTGCAGTGCGCTTGCGCGTCTGCTCCCAGCTTGCTTTGCGCGCGTTTAGGCGCCATTTGCAGCCGTATCGTCTGTGTGCTGAACTGTAGAAGTTTATAATGTTTAAGAAAATTGAGTCGCCCGCCGACTGTGAGATACGATCTGTAATTCGATTCTTGAGTGCAAGAAACTTGGCAGCAGCGGAAATTCACTGTCAGATTTGTGAGGTTTACCGTAATAATGCTACGAGTGACAGTAAAGTTAGAAAGTGGTTGAGAATGTTCAAGGACGGGCGGGTTAATGTGCGTGATGAGCCACGCTCTAGCCGACCTTCCCTGATTTCGGAAGGTTTGGTTCGTGATGATGACAACAAAATTCGAGAGAACCGGCGATTCACTATTTTAAACTTATTAAGTGAATTTGCACAGGTTTCAAGGTCAGTTTTGTACACCATTGTTTCGGAGAAACTGAATGATCGAAAATTGTGTTATCGGTGGATTCCAAGACTGCTTTCTGACGATCACAAAACAATGAGATTGGGCTGTGCTTTATCGTTTTTGACTCGATATATTCAGGAAGGAGATGGTAATTATTAGAGCACGTCGTTACAGGAAATAAGATTTGGGTATCTCATATGACTCCTGGTCAATATATGACAACAGTCAATGGAATGGCGATACGCATTCAGCACGCAAGATCACGGCAACTGTCTTTTGGGACAGGAAAGGGATTTTGTTAATGGATTTTATGCCAAGAGGCGCAACAATCAATTCTCTTGCGTATTGTGTCACCTTGAGGAAACTCCAGCGTGCCATACAACAAGCGGCGTGGCCTACTCTCTTCCGGTGTGATGTTGCTCCATGACGATGTAAGGCCACATGTTTCTGCACAAACCTTTCGCGAATTCTCCGAAACTATAAGACCTACAAACTAAAAATCTGGCAGAAATGTCCCTCATGCATCATAGCTAAGTAGGAGGGTTCATAAAAACCAAGGGGGTTGCGGATGTGTAAAAGATAAATATATTAAAGCGGAAGCCGGTCGCGTTGGCGCGGACGGTCGAGCTGCTGTCTGTCGCTACTGTGCCGAAACCGCATTGTCGCGGTAGTTGGTTCGATTCCAGCACTCGGATGGTTCTTTTTCTTTAATTCTTCTGTTCGTCTACCCCTTCGTTCCTACCCCACCCACACACACACACACACGCACACCCACACACACACACACACCCACCCACCCACACACACCCACACACACACACACACACACACACACACACACACACACACACACACACACACACACACACACACACACACACACACGCACACGCACACGCACACGCACACGCACACGCATATCTACACCTAAATGTCTGTTATTGTTTCTAGACAAGAGTGTAAAATCCGACAACGAATTACCCCTCAGTCACGCCAGTTAAGGGCTGGGTAAAGCCGGATGCTTCTGCGAAGTGTTCTGCGTTTATCACTCGCCAGCCGGTAGGCTTCCTGATAGATTTATGGGTAAGCACATAACAAAGGATTGATAGCCTGAGGAGGGTGCTGGCCCGGGTTGTCGTTGGATGATGACCGTGGTTCGGAACCCACGTTAAGCTGTAGGTCCAGTCGCTAAATAGCCTTGTACTTGGCTGATGCGTCTCTAACCCCAATCCTTAACCTTTTTATAAAAGGGGAAGCTAACAGTGTTACCAGGTCGAGCGCTACGCCACCAGTCTCATTACTATATTTACACACCTTACTTTTGCATAGCACTTGCACACATTTGTATCTATTTCTTTTGTGCAGTAGAACATGGCAACCATGCTTTATTAATTGATTTTTAGGTATTATATAATAATCATGTGGATTTGAGAATTTTTAAAAATTCACTTTCACCATTTTTACATTGAGTGTTAACCGCTGGACAGAGCGTCTTTAATATACTCGCAAAACTGTTTTATAATAATGGGGTTTCAAGGAGTTTTTAACAGATCATCTAGTACATCTTTTGACAGCTATATTGTTTTTCACATTTAAGAAACGTTAGGCCAACAGCAATTGGAGAACATGTATCTGACATACAACATCTGTTGTATGCGATTTCAACGGGTTTACCATACAAAACAGAGTTGCGCTGAAATAATTAATGGTTACATTTATTTTTTGCTTAAATGACGATCAAGACGGTCTAACGAGATTTTGCGAATTGAAATCGTTCTAATACTTTCTTTGGAACTACGTTAAGTGAAAGGTTTATAAGAATAAATTCCAAACGATTCAACAGCTAAAATACAACCAACATGTTATTGAGATAATTCATATAATGACAAGGATGAACTTGGTATGTTAGTTATCAGTTTGTTAATGTTATAAATGCTTCTGTCCTTTAGTTTATGACTGAACTGAATTCACGTTCCTCTAAACATGCAGTTAAAACATTAAATTAAATTTAAAATTCCTATTTTATTTCATTTTTAATTTCTCATTAACTCTTCTCTTGTCACTTGAAGAGATATACCACTAAACACCAAATCACTCACACACACACACACAAATCACAGTCTTGATAACTAATTTCGTAAATTCCCGACTTTTTCTTATTAATTGTTAAGGGGTTCAAAACCTAATTAGGTATGCTCGTATGATGAATATTTTCAAACTGTTGACTAAAATGGGAATAGAGTAAGTTTTAAATTTGGAAACTGATTTAATTTCTGAAGTCCTAAGTTTTTTCAAATAGGAGTTTTTCTTTTGATTATGTTTAGTTCATATTTAGTTTTTAGGTGGTGGAACGACAAGAAAATATATTTTCATCTTGTTAACTTTCCTCTTTCCTAAAAAAATGGTGTGCCTAATATTATGATGCATATAAATCCATTCAAATATTAAGTTTTTTCCTTGAAAAACGTCTTTAGTGCAGCTTAAGAAGAGTAAAAAAAATAATTTTACTGCTATTTTGAAAAGTCAAATTGTTTAAATTTTTCTCACATTTTGACACCGAGTATGTTTATACATAAAATAATACTAAAGTTACTAACTTTCTATTGTTACATAACAGGTGAGAGGTGTAAGTATGGGTTTCCATACGGTTCGTTCCAAGTAGCGTCAGAAACAGTTTCTAAATGTCAGGATTCAGCGCAGTAACGATGGTTGGGATGGTTTTTAGTTACTGCGCCGAGTCCTGACTGTCAGAAACTGTTTCTGACGCTAGTTGGAACGAACATATAAATATCACAATATATTATTTGTAATATTCCCTTATTCTTTCATTGCCCCCTTCCTTTTATTTAAAAACGAACTAAATTTCAACAAAACATTATGTACGTTTACTTGCAAAAAGTGGAAAATCATCGATAATGGTGAGATTGAATTATGTTTTAAGTAATTAATGGTATATTATATTAAAAATAGCATTTCTTTTCATACCATAGAACTACTAGAACCCAATATGAATCAACAAGCATCAAGATTTTATATCTTAAATATATATTTTTTTGTTTCTTTGCACACACATTAAACTTTTAGTTAATTTAAAACATACCAAGTGTGTCGGTAATCCCTTTCCGGTTTTTTCGTTAAAGAAAACACGTTATTTACAATGGATAGTTAAAATGTATTTATTCAAAGTACTGGCCATTTGATTCTATACATTTTGCCCATCTCTCAGGCAATTTATGGATGCCATTTTAAAAGAAAAGTTTCTCCTTTGAGATAAACCATTCATCGAGCCATTTTTTAAAATCTTCGAAATAGGCGAAGTGCTGCTCTGTAAGCGCGTGCCCCATCGATGCGAAAAGGTAGTCGGATAGAGTCAGGTGTGGAGAGTACGGCGGGTGCGATAAAACTTCCCATCCAAGTGATTTCAACACTTTGACTGGTTTTGCTGTATGAGACGGTGCGTTGTTATGCTGCAAAATCACCTTATCATGTCTTTGAGTATATTGTGGACGTTTTTCGATCAATGCAAGTTCAAATTGATCATTTGTTGTCGGTAGCGATCAGTATTAACTATTTCTCCAGGTTTCAACAGTTCATAATATACGACACCAACCTGGTCCCACCAGACACAGAGTATGGTCTTGCGACCAAAGCGATTTGGCCTTGCAGTCGATGGATCGGCTTCACCAGGTGATAACCATGATTTTTTTCGCTTGGGATTTTCGAAATAAATTAATTTTTCATCACCCGTTACTATTCGATGCAGAAATTACTTCCTTTCATACCTTTGAAGCAGCATTTCACTGACGATTTTTCGATTTTCTAATTGCCTGTCATTCAATTCATGTGGCACCCATCTTCCCCTTTTTTTTTGGATCTTTCACATCACTTGTAATCGTTCCACAAATTGCGACTCTGCTCACATTAAAAAATTTTCTGCAAATTGTTTTTGAGTTTGTGTTGGGTCTTCATCCAATAACTCCTGCAATTCCGCATCTTCAAACGTTTTCGTTGAAGCATGCTCACCGTAAGTCTCTACCAGCAAACGATGACCTTCAGCGACTTTTTTCTTTTGATGAAACAAGAAAAGTAATGCGTGCCGCAAATGCACGTTTTCAGGCACAAAACTTGACATTTTCAAAAAATTATAAATCTATAAAGCTGTTATTTTGGCGGAACGTAACTTGTGTAGTTTTGAGGTTAATGTCAGAAGAATAAAATGACAAAAAGGAATAAAACAATTTTTTACTTTGTTATCTATCACTTTTTTCAAAAAAAAAAGTGATAGATGAGAAAGTAAAAAATTGTTTTATTCCTTTTTAAAAAATGAAGTATCACAAAGTAACGGACAAATCAATCAATCAATAATAAAATGACATGTATCAAATCATAACATTGCATACTTATGGCTAATGAAATCTGTTACAAAAACCGGAAAGTAATTACCGACACACCTGCTATATAATTACTATAATTTGGCTTTTTTAAAAGGGTAATGATGCTGTCCCATTGGAAAATGTATGGATTATCCCCGAATTCCAGAAAGATAGAAATGAAAAACTAGCTTTTATAGTGAAACACTGCGTAGACAAAGGTTTTATTCCATAATACAGTATTTTTTAGAAGTTGTGTATTTAAATAAGAATATAGCAATAATAAAATAAGTGTAACCAAAAGTTTATTTCTAAATTGTATCATTATTAGAACAGTTTGCGTATAAAATGTGTTTTATTTCGAAAAATGTATATCAGTTTATACCAACATTAAATTGCTGATATTGCCACGACTAAAAGTATTGAACTTTTTTGTATTGTTTATTTTATTGTCAACTTATTGACGCTCACAAATAATTGTTTTAAGTAGTTATGTTTATTAGGACTTTTAAAATGTATGACGTAAACTTTGTACCTGGTTTACCTGGAATATTATTTTTAAAGTAATTTCGTTTATTTTTTCATTTCGTAGTACACATATACCTGATATAAAATATCGTTAATATAGCATTGTAAAAACACGAGATTAGTTTACAAGGCAGATAAATGTTGCTTTTAAAAGAGCAACAAACAAACGCAAGTCGCAATATCCAAAATCTGTAATTGCCTATTCCTGCCAATAGAGTCGACAAGAACACTTACTGAGTTTGGATATTGCGACTTTGTTCGTTGCTCTTTTAAAATAAACATTTTTCTTGATTGTAAATTAACCTCGTGTTTTTGCAGTACTATATTGATGATATTTTAAAACTATCAACAACAATAGGTATATGGGTACTACGAAATGAAAAATAAACGAAATTACTTTAAAAATAATATTCGAGATAAACCAGGTACAAAGTTAACGTCATACATTAAAAAAAAAGATTAATTTATTTATATCAATCGAAAATTTAATACAGGAGTTGCTAAAGAACTGAAGAAGAACCCCTAATACCGATTGATAGGTATATTGGTTACATTTTTTTATGAGTAGACTCAACACTAATTCACTTGCATTTAACATCTCGACGTTTTCGATTCGAAAAATGAAAACTTAGATGATTTTATTAAGAACTTAAATAGTAAATCCCAAAATATGATATTCACGCATGAACTGGAAAACAACGATAGTATTTCTGGATGTTTTAGCCAGTAGAAACAATAAAAAATAGATTAGATTTTGATATTTTTAGGAAAAACACCTTCGAGATACACTCCTAACGATTCAAATAATAGCTTCCAAAATAAATGGCTAGTTTAAATTGTATGGTAAATAGATTAATTTTCCTTTAAATAAAGATAATTATAACAAAGAATTAGATTTAATTAGGGAGGTATCTGAAGTGAATGGCTATAATAAGAACATTGTAGATAAATTAATTTAAAATAGTTAAAAATTAGTTCAGAAAATTATTGAAAGAATCTTCGACTTTTCAAAAGGATCAGAGCACAAATAAATTCATGGTAATACTATTTGATGCCCAATTAACAAGAGGGCTAGACAAAATTGTGAAAAAAAGTGGACATTAAGGCCGTGTACAATCCATATAGTAAATTAAGACAAGTCCTGGGTAATCCAAAGGATAAAGTAGATCAACATGAAAAGTCGGGGATTTACGAAATTAGTTGTCAAGACTGTGATCGAAAATATATTGGGCAAACAAAAAGATTCATATTGACAAGATATAAAAAACATATTACCCACATTAGATATGGGAGAAATGAAAAATCTTATGTTGCCCAACATGCAATCGAACATGACCACAGTATAGATATTAGTCATTTAAGCCTAATTAAAAGTGTTAATAATAATAGGGTTTTGGATGCATATGAAAGCAATCAAATAGAAAAATGTAAGAAAATCATGAACCGAGATAAAGGACCTATTCCGTTTAGTCAACTTTTTCAATTATTAATGTAAGGTTTAGAAAACTTCAGAGTTCATGATTTTTACACGCTTCGTTAGGTAGGGTTTTCATATAAATAGAACATAGTTTAGTTTTAGAATGAGATTAAATCATCTTCTGATGATGCTAACATGGTTAACGAAACGTGCGTCGAGAAGTTATAAAAAAAGTTATTTGGTGTTTAGTGGTAAATCTCTTCAAGTTTAGTGTTTCACACCAAAGGTTCTAATAGAAGAATTGATGTATATTATTTTCAGGTATTTGGAAGCTTCAGAATTTCATATATGACAAAAATACAATGTAGTTCAAATAGTACTACTGTTAATTTTTAATACTTTATGAATATAATTGTAGATATTTTAATCCAGATGCTGCAAATTAATTTAAGCACTTTGTCACAAAGAATTGCCAAGTGGGTTTGAACCTTCCAATTGCTAGACGTAAAAATATAAATGAATGATTGTTAATAAAATTTTATTTATGCATGGTACATTTTCTGAGGTGCTTAATATTTTAATCGTGGCTGAATATCTGCAAAGTAGAAATTGTTTGAAATAGAATAAAATATTTAGCAATGTAAAAGGCAAAATCCTAATTGAAATATAGCATTATTGTTTATTTATTAATCATGTACAGATCTCGTGTGACTTTTTAAGGCCCAGTCATTCACAAACATCTTGCTACAAATTGGACATTTTGTATTTTTGCTTTCAATAATATTGTGCCTTGATTTTCTATGTGCTCTCAGTGATACATTTTGTCTGAATCCTTCACCACATACCTCACAGACATATGGAGCCTCATTTGTGTGTTGCCTATAAAAATGATTAAACTGAGTTTGTGGATAATAATAATTTAATAATAGGGGTACCCATGAGTAATAATTTTTGATACCATACAAAAATTAATTTTATATGTATAAGAGTTAATACAGCATAAATCTACAATATAATCTCCATAGTTATTAATAATATTTGCCCATCTCTAACAAACTTTCTAGTCCCTTTTTGTAAAATCAGTGGACTTTTTAAAAAAAGAAAAATGTTCGTGCAGTTTTGATAACTGTCGCATCGGCTAATTTTTTTCCATGAAATGTTTCTAACAACAACGTAATCTGACGGTGCAGTATGAGTATGATACGGGGGGTGCGGAAATACTTAATTTTTTAACTCCCTAATTTTTTCATGGGTAACTCTGGCATGAGGTTTTGCATTATCATGCTGCAGAATAGGACCTTTTCGATTAATAAATTTTGCTAATAAAAAGCTGATCACAATAATATTCAGCACTTATGGTTTCGTTAAGATTCAGAACCTCATAGTGAATAATTTCTATAAAATCCCTTCATACCGATAGTAAACTTTTTTAGGGTGAAGAGCTGGTCTTGGAGTGGACAAAGGTGGTTTTGCTGGTGTTAACCAATGGCTGTGTAGATTCCACTTTTACAATAGTCTCTGCATAACCTGGACTGCAGATAATTACATAATAAATTATGTTTTCGACTGAAGGTTGATGTGACACCCAAATTACTTCTCTTTGCACTTTGTTCATTTGTTTTAAACACCCTTGTATTTGCTATCCAAGGCAGCAGGATAAACAGCATTAATGATACTAGTAGCATTGTTACGCTTTCACAACCCATAAAGCATCAAATGTCTAATATGGAACTTGTCCATACTATGCTTTTCTATTTTTATAAGGTTCACTTAATTTTTCTGAAAATGTAACAATCAGTACTTTAAATATCAACACATTTAACTATAGCATAGGTTATATTATATTGATTTATTGAATAGATGACAATGGTTTTAAAATTTGAAAAAAAAAACTTATGGGTACCTCTAATAGTTATACAAAGGAAAACGTTAAAAAACAAATATATATTCAAGTCTTTATTAGCGCAATTCCTCAGATTAGTACAAGCTACATATTTTCAGAGCTATTGTAGCTGTGCTAAATAATATATGAAATTTATATAATTCCTTGTTTTGAAAGTCCTGTCATGTCTTGGTTTTGATTAATTAAAGTTTTTTTTTAATATATATTCTCTGGTCTTTTTCTGTTTTATCATTTTAGCTTAGGGCTACTTTTCAGTTTTAGCATTAGTCCGGTCAATCTAGACATTCAAAGGTACATAAATTCACATCAAGCTGGAAGTGAGTAAAATTGTTCAAAACATAATTAAAAATAACATCTCAAAATTCCCCATCGCTGCGGTACGTGGAAAAAAACTCGAGGTCAAACGTCAAAAATGGGGTTTTCGCGATTTTCATCAAAACGGTAAGTTTTATCGTAAAATTACTTCAGACAAAAATTGTATATCATAAAATTATCTATAAAAAAGGTACGAATCATTTTTTTCCTAAGAGCCACCGTTCCTGAGGTAGTGTACTTAGCGCGTTTTTTTTAACGTTTCGCCAGTAGGCCTATTTCACAGGTCTGTTGTGATTCTGTTTAATTGGAAACTATTGCATAATAACAGATTTTAACAAGGGTTGGCATTGATTAAAGCGATGGTAATTAAAAAACAGTAGAAAAATTTATTCGTCCGATTCATAATTTTTAATTACTTTTTCTTGTTGTTCTTCTTCATCCTGGGTGTAAGTGAATTGCGTCAGTAGCGATGTATTGCATGTCTCTTCGTTGGTAGCAAACGAATCCTCTATTGTTGGTGATTCAACATTAGAACACGACTGGCCTTGACAATTCGTATATGCCAGAGAACAAAACAGTCCAACTTTTTTGCAACCACATTTGGCACTGCATCCCTCTTTAAAGTTGCAAAAAATTGTGTTTAGCAGTTTTTCCGGCGCAGGTGGGAGTAAAGTCTGAATTGGTTCTAATGTATTGTCGACCAACTTCCAACCCGTCTTTTGGGTCTAGCTGATAACCAAGCCACACTTGAACTTGGTAATATACCCGAAAAAGATGTTGATGAGCAGCAACTGAGGTTGGAGGAAGACAAGCTAATTGCACTTGTTTTTTATTTCGACTGTTTTTAACAAAACATGCATATCGATACTTATCTAAGCAGGTAGTTCTCTTAGGACCTCCGTATATAGAAAGAAGAAAGCGAATTCCGTTGGTGATAATTTCTTGTGGAGTTGAATTACTTTTTTTAAAAACTTCAGCACATTGAATTAAATCTTGTTTTTCAAACATTTTAAAGATTGTTGTTTTACCCCTCCTGTAAAATGCAGATGTCGTATCACAGCCAGTTATTGCGTGTAAAAATAGTACATGATTTTGACACTTTGCAAAAGTTGATAAACTTTTTGATGAATATATTTCAGATTGATTTTGAGATGTTCCTGGTTTTAAACATGAACAGGTATAAAGCAGGTATACAAGCAGACATAAAGCAGGTATACGACCCTAGCCACGCACACAATTGAACAGAGAGCCAGATGTCTCAAGGTTACACTGGTGTATAAATTAAGGGACTGGATTTCATTTTACCTGTTATTCTCATAGTTATGCTTATGTATATTTTATATTTTAAATGTAAGTTACAATCACGTACAGAAAAATATTTGTACTTATATTACAGCTACGTATATACGTGACGTACTTATGCATATTATGACGCTTACAACTTTTTAAATCGTTATATCTCAGGAACGGTGGCTCTTAGGAAAAAAATTCTTGATACCTTTTTTATAGATAATTTTATGGTCTACAATTTTTGTCTAAGGTAATTTTACGATAAAACTTACCATTTTGATGAAAATTGCGAAAACCCATTTTTTGACCTTTGACCTTGAGCCATTTTTTTCCCACGTACCGGAACGATGGGGAATTTTGAAATGTTATTTTTAATTATGTTTTGAACAATTTTACTCACTTCCAGCTTGATGTGAATTTATGTACCTATACTCTTATTTTTCTGTCTAATTTGACCGCATTACATTAGAAATTGTTCTGTTACAATCCAGTGTTGATCATTTCTCTCTTTTGACCAGGTTCTCTACCATTCAGTACATACAGTCATGGCCATTGAAATAAAGCCGGCTTAAACTTACCGCGGAATTTAATTCAAGCGTCCTTCTAAAATCATTTTAGTATGCCTCTTAATATTTGTATGAATTTTTATTAACAAATGTTTACGATTTACACAAAAACCGAAGTCACAAATAAATACAAAAAAATGCAAGTCTCTAAAAAAACTAAGGTGATATTTGCTTGGTCATGAAAATAGAGCCATAAAATGTATAAAGCAGTAAATATTAAATATTGTTTCTTCATGTTTTGCAGGATTTATGGACACGTTTTGTTTGTAAAGTGTTGAAATTAAAAAAATTAATAAACACAAACTTGTCGGAATAATTAAAAAAAAAATGTTTCAAATGGGTCCTAGTGTTCATTGTACAGGTGCTGAAAGAGGGTAGATTTTAACATTGCAGAAAGAAGCAAAGTCACTAAGGGAAATTGCAAGGATCGTCGGTCGTTAAAAGAAAAAATGGTGGAAAATGCCCTAAAAAACACCCAGTTCACGAAAACCGTGGAGTTAGAAGAAAAACGACCCCTCATATTGAGTGAATTTTAAAAGACGACCCATTTCAATCATCTAACGAAATTAAAACTGAATTGGGGTTAGAAATAAGTTCAAGAACAATTCGAAGAAGGCTTCAGGCAAGTGACTTACAAAGTAGAGCAGTCAGAAAAGTCCCGTTGTTATCCGCCGGGAATGTAAAACAACGTTAAGTTTGCCCAAGATTAGTTAAATCAGGGATTAGATTAGTTAAATCAAGAAATGGCGCAATATTTTATGGAGCGATGAAACAAACATCAATACAATAGGTTCTGATGGTAGGCGTTATGTTAGAAGACCACCCCACTAAGAATTATTACCAAAACATACCATTAAAACTAAACATAAAGATCATAAAACTAAGTATTACATGTTCAAAAAATGTGTATGTGTTATATAGTGTACTTGTTAGCTGTTAAATAGTATGTGTTGTGCTTGTTTCTTGGCTGACTCTATTTTTATGACCACATTTTCATGTTGTTTTTCCTACATTTTTGTTAAATATTATATTTACAGTATTTTTTAAAACAAAGTTTGATATTATAGTTTCCCTTTTTTGTTATATATTTATATTATACAGTTATTGTACTAATTACATATGCTATTACAATTTTATTTGTCAGTGTCTTTTATTGTAACGGCTCTATTTCTCTGGCCAGCACCGTAAGTTCCATTATTTTCTATTAATAATTTTGATTTATTTTTCTTTGAAAACTCAGTTATTCTTAATTTTGTTTTGGCCGAATATATTCATAACACGTACATCTTCATATTCTTCATATAATAATTATTTATTTTCTACCAACTTAGTTGTTTTTGCCTCCTAGTATGATATACAATGTAATTTGCTTCATTTATCTCTAGACCTCTCTCTGTTACTTTTTGTTTCGTTCAATATTCTTTAATACTAATGTGTATTTGTAGAATTTACTTAAAATTAAGTACCTTTCATGAGTTCTTAACGAAAATCGACTTGAAAATCCTTTTTGACAAAACTGACATATATGTGGTCTTTGCTTAAGATGGGTTGTTCTGATATGACTGTTTAATTCATAGTTTGTGAAAAATCGTTTTCCACAAGTATCACAGGTAAAACTTCTTTCACCTAAAAATGACAAATGTTTAAATCGACAAATTACACATGTGTATATTCATTTTTCCACAGAACTATTCATCACCTTTAGAATTATATCAAAATATGTAACAATTTATTTAAATTTTACTATAATTTATCACTAACTTGTTTTTTACCTGTGTGTTCTTTCTTAATATGCATTTTATAGCAATATAGTTTTTTAAACTCTCTCCCACATTCTTCACAGGTTAATTTTTTTTGAGAATGTGTATAGTACATATGACCCCTTAAACTTTCAAAATTCTTGGATGTTATACCACATAGGTGACACACTGCTGGTCCTGATTTATGAAGCGATACATGCTTACTTAAGTTATATCTAAAAAAGGTAGTTATTTATTGTGTGGTAAAAAATACTCATTACTTACATTGTTATTTTTACACCACAAATAGGGCATGGTTTCTTAACATGACCTAAAATTTATTCAAAGTTAACTGTGGGTGGTTTAATTTCTCAACATATTTACCTTTAACATGTGTTTTATAAGCTGCCTTATCTCTTAGAATTTTATTACATTCATCACAACGCAAATTTTCATCTTTATTTTCAAACTTATCAATTTCCTTTTTTCTTCTACTGTTCTTTGTAGCTGTAGGGTGTACTGTTATAACATGTAAGTCATACAAAGGCCTGTATTGAAATGATAATTGACATATATCACAAATATAAGGTTTTTTAAATTGTTTAGGATGTTTAGATTCAATATGATCTCTATAGGCAGATATATTTGGCAATGGTAAAGAGCATTCTTCACAATGTTGTGGCTCCTTATAATGTGTGTTAACATGAAGATAGAATGCGTCATTTTCTTGACAATTTAACCCGCATATAGGGCAAATGCAAGTGCTTTCAATACTTTGAACATCAGTTTGTATATAAATTACCTCAGGATATCCCTTATCATCATCTGACAGATCATCACTTTCTTCATTCTTAACAGTATTTTCTTCTTTGAAAAAACTGTTTATATTTTCGGTATATTCGCTAGATTCACTCAATTCTTCTTGTTTTGGAGATTTAACCTCCTGTTTTGAAGTAGAATTTTGAATTTCTGACTGTTGAAACTTTTTGTCTGCTTCAACAAAACTTTGCTGTATATGATAAGCCAGCTTTAAATCTAACCAACATTTTGCACAAGCTTCTGTTGTACTTAATTCTTCATTAAGCTGCAAACAAATGAATATGTTATGATGTAAGAAGTTTTTACCAACATTTTTCTATTTTTACCTCAATTCCAGTGAGGGAATATAGCATTTCTTTTCCATTGTTTTTTAATAAGGAAAAATATACAACGGATGTAGTTAAACATAAACGACAAAAGTGAGTCTCTTCCATGGATTTTATTAGGAACACTTTTTCGATCCTTGTTTTGCTATTTTTCAAAGATTCTTCTAGATCTAACCTAATATTTGACATTCATGACATTTATAAATGTGATTATTACAGGCTAAATACACATGTGTTTGTATGTAGATGGGTTATGTTTTAATTTTAAAATAATTTTAACTTATACTTATAGAAGATATTATTATTATTAATATTCTAAACATTGGTGAAAGTAGAAAAAAACACGGACAGTTTATTTGAAGTACTGAAAAATTATACAGTGGCGTGCAAAATTGCCGTCAGTACAAATTTTTACAAGTAACAGTTAATGTGTGATGTCTGAGTTATCCCCAGTTTTCCAGTACTTCGATTTCAGCTCAGTGAAGTTTCTTCGCTTGATTGAAAATTCATTAATTAATTAGCAAACAAATACAGTAATATACTGGTAACCTCGTGAATCAACTAGAGAATTTTCAGCACTTTCAACCCATAGTTCCATTTCGGGAATTAAATCCATGACAATAAATTACGTCACGTAAACACGATACGGTTTTGGTTTCATAATCGTTTCGGTGTCAACCGAAAGCTGTGTTCACACGATTCGGTTTTTGACCGCAACTTGTGAACGTACAAAACAATATATATAGTTTACTGAAAATAAACGACAAAACCGAAACCGTATAGTGTGTACAAGGCCATAGAGTTAATTGAAAAACCGGAATAACTGAAAATGGTAACAATTAAGAGATACGTCTTTTAACGCCAACATTTTAAAAACTATAATTAAGAAATGGTTCAACATAAATATGCCGAACATATCTGTGATTTACCTCTGGATGATGGCGGATTAGCAAAATTACCACCGAATGCTCCATTCCGAATGAGATTTAGTAGGCAGCTGAGAAGATTTTTGTCGCCTAATCCTGATGCTGCAATTAGTAAAAGGTTTGTCTGTTCAAACTAAATCGTCGCGTTAACTGTAAAGTATCGAATTTGAATATCACTACTTTTTAGGCTCAATTAACAGATTTAAAGCTATCTACAGGATCAGCGTTTTGACTTGCAAATTTTACCACTGATCTAACGTATTATGGATCTTTCAAAGACTGCTAATAGTATTTCATCAATAATTTATTTTTTTATAATTTACTTATTTATAATTTACAAGTCGTTTCTGAAAATATGTTATTTTCATAATATGGAATATAATGCAAAAAATCAACTTTTTAACTGATTGATTAAATTTGTTAATTCATGGTGGGATTGCGGGATTAGGCTTTGTGTACAAAGCTGTAATAAATCGTTCTTCTGAAGTGAAATGTTAAGTCTTTTTTGGTAAACTTGTTTTGGTTCTGCCGGTCGCGTTGGTGCGGACGATAAGAGGAGCGGCCTGCCGCTGCTGTGCTGAAACCGCACTGGAGCGGTAGTTGGTTCGATTCCAGCGCTCGGATTGTTGTTTTTCTTTCTTTGTTCTGTCTGTTTACTTTCTAAATGTTTGTGATTGTTCTTAGGCAAGAGTGTAAAATCCGACTACGAATTACCCTTTAGTCACGCCAGTTAAAGGCTGGGTAAGGCCGGATGCCTTCTGAGAAGTGTTCTACGTTGGTCACTCGCCAGTCGGTAGGCTTCCTGATAGACTTATGGGTAGGCACATAACCAAGGGTTTATAGTCCGAGGGGGGTGCTGGCCTGGGTTTGTCATAAGCTGCTGACCGTGGTTCGGAACCCACGTTAAGCTGTAGGTCCAGTCGCTAAATAGGCTAGTTGCTGATGCGCCTCTAACCCTAATACCTTACCTTTTGGTTTTCGTAATTTTTTATTTTTGCTGTAACATTGTGGAATAAACTGAATCTGATTCCATTTGTGCACGGCTCGGCGCAAAAAATACATGATCAATGTCTGAATGAACTTTAACTGCGTGCAGGTACGTAGCTGAGAAATTGAAGATTTTTTTGTCGTCTTCCACAACCGTCTGATATCATTCTTACGTGAACGGTGTCAGGGTGAGCCAGCAAGAACTTGAATAAACAATTGGAAATCTTTACACTTTTCCTCTTTATGCAGTCTTATTTATAGCCAAATTATAGATGGTTATGTGGTATACTGCAAGTTCGCTCTGCTATATTTTGGCCTGCTCCAATGCCGTCTTCTTTGAAGAAATAATTCAAAATCTTTTCATCATTCGGCAGGCCTACATACGTGGTGCATATTTTGCAAATATCCTTTTTAGGTTTGTGGAACGTCAATTTTAATGTTCTGAATATTTTTCTGTATATCCGTAGCTGCAATGAACTACTGACGATTTACACTTTTCCAAATATAACTTAGCTATTATAAATAGAATAATACATAAAGTATTTTTAATTCCAGGCTTGTAATGGGTAAAATGTCGGTCGTAAGGGTTTAGATTCTTAGAATTGTTCGTCGGTTGAGCGTAATATTCAATAGTTTTCTCTTTGGAGAGACCAGTTGTACAAATAATGTATAACTGTTAAGCAACGAATCTACAACATTTAATACTTTACAGATCTTTTAACTGTTACGATGTAGATATGTAATAATTCAAAATATCGCATGTGGTAGATTCGCCGCTTCACACAAAACGTAATTTCGATCAAAATAAGGAATATGTAATATTCGTCGTATTACCACAATAATTAAATGAAAACTCAAAATAGTTCTTGTAAATTGTCGAAAGGTTTTCGATGGTTTACAGCTGTTACAGGGCAGCATATTCAATTATACTTTATAATTGTGATTTAGGGCTTTCTAAAAGGAAACTCACATTTGTTCTTCTGTCATCGTCCCTGAAGTAACCGGCAAGTTACGATAATGAAAAACCCATTTTTTCAAATTTGCTACTTTACAGTTGACACGACGATATATTAGACTATTATTACCATATGCCATTTTTATTGTAAGAAATTACCGGAATCGCTCACAAATATGTGCTGAAAGACGAAGACATGCACGCAGCAAATATTTTTATATTATTCATCCATATAGCGACATGCAAAAATTGCGGGAGTTTGTTTTTATTATAATTGGAACTTATGAATGTATTACTGCTCCACTAAATGTTAGTTTTGGATCTGGTTGGCGCGACGATGATTATGTGAGTATATAATACAATAAAGAGCACTTTATTTTATCTATTCAAATTTGTTTTTAATAGGATGCTCAAAATCTCTTAACTTTTTAACTTACAAGTTTTACTATATTGATGAATATGGAAGTCATATTTTCCAACATAACGTAACCATCTTTATCGGATCTGTATAGCACCATGAGATCTTGCGTTATCGTTCGAGAATAACATTTTCTCTCTTTTAACTAGTCAAAGTTGTTTTTGAATTAACTTATCTTAGCAATAATTGTTTGAACTTCACTAAGAAATTCGTTGTAGAAAGTATAATTTGCAGTGACTGGTGAAATACTAAATTCACGATCATTTGAGGGTGTAACGATCTCTTTGAAATTGGTTCGAAGCATTTGATGAGAAGTCAGTAAACACGTGACCTTAAATTGACATCACACGTAGGTCATATATATGAAATAAAATTTTGCGTAAATTTGACATAAAACTGACTCACTTCATGATGGTAATATGATACCGACATAATGATACTGATATAATATGTGACTCTTGTATGGATAATTAAATTTTACGTCCATCTTATATAATAGTTATATCATACCGGGTGACGTAAAAATTAAATCACTATTTTATACAGTATTTACGTGATACATATATCATTCTATTATATACAGTTAGTAAAATTGAAACTCGTACACCTGCTTATTTTTCAATAATTTGTTAATAAAATGCAAAATTTTAATGAATTTCAAAAAGCAAAAATATTCAAAACTACATTTAGTACTTGGTAGGTAAACACTTTTCTATAAAAGTATTCTTCCAGAAGTGCAATCTTGAGTTGTTCTTTGTTCCTGATCTCGTGTTTTCTTATTTCAACTTTATAATTAATTCATAGATTATTGATGACATTGATATCTGACTTTGTGGAGGGGTCTCGACTTTGGGGCAGTTATAAAGCGGCCATGTTTTAACCTTTTGTGCTTTGTGTTTCGAATTATTATCCTGATTAAACACAAAAGTTTCTTCAATACCAGGTTTTTGGCCGCTGTGTTTAAGGTTTTGTTTTAGAATGTCTAAATTTATGCGTATACCCACTATTTCATCAATAAAATGAAAATTCCCAAGACCATGAGCGCAGTCATACATCATTTTCTCCATACTATGATTTCATTTAATTTATCGAGGTTGGATTCTCTAATTTGTTTTATAATTTTACCTCTGTACGGACGTAAGTTTGTCCAAAAGTTTGAAATATTTACAAATAGGATATCTACGCCTATGGTCCTCAAAAAATTGTGATGGATATATATATTATAGAATAATATATATTTTTTTAAAATGAAAATATCAAACGTATTATTTTGTTGATAACATTGGTTTTTCGATTTTTATATAGTGGAATTTACACATTATTTCAGTTTTTTTTTCAATTTTCAGTCAATCCGTTTAAAAATGCCTAGAAACATGATATCTCATTTTTGCAGATCAAGAGTAATTACTTTGTTATAACAGGATCAATTTATTTGATCTTTAATCAAAGTGATATCGCGAAAATTGTAAGTGTTTCCCAAAGTGCTGTATCGAAAATTAATAAAAATTCCTAAAGATAAATGACATACCTCCTTCGAAAATTAATAGAAATTCCAAGAGATAAATGACGTACAATGATGTACAACAGCTGCATAAGACCGGCAGAGATCAGTGATAGCTAGAAGACATCGTCTGGAATCTACAAGTGGTATATCAAAGGAGCTTGTTAGGTTTGAAGGAGTAAATGTTTTACGACAAACGATAACACGCAGACAGAAAGCGGTAAATTTGCATCGCAGAAGATCTTTACGTGTTCCCAAACTAACCCTTCAACAAAAAAAGGTAAGATTGCCATAGGCTCGATAAATGGTGAATCATGTTCCTAACTGGAATAATGTGATGTTCTCCGATTAGACGACAATTGGTTTGATTTCTGATTCACGAAGAACATCAGTTTGGAGAGCCTCAGGTCGACAAGCCTTACTAAAATCAGCTCAACTAGGTATTCCATTTGAAAGTGGGAGCATGATGTTTTGGGGTGATATTATGGGGGGTACAGGGGGACCACTACTGGTCCTAGGGAGAAGAGTCACTAGTACTGTGTCCATCGAGGAAGTTTCAAATCCTGTTGTGCGTCCTAGGTGCAGTGGGCGACGGATTTGTTGTTGACGTTAATCAGTTGTTTACGTTACAATCAATTGTTTAATTGTTAATCGTTGTTGATGATAAATCAAATAAAAAAATTTTAGGCACTTTGATTATTTGGTGTCTATATATATATATATATATATATATATATATATATATATATATATATATATATATATATATATATATATATATATATACAGGGTGATTCACGGTTGATGGTACATTAGACGATTACGGAGAATTACTGGGGTAATGATTTAAAATTTTGGGTACTTATGTAAATAAATATGACCTATTTATTTAATATATTTTATGCGCTGCAGTGTTGCCAGTTCTACTCGCAGGTGATTCCAACTCCGTTTTTTTAAATGGAATGTCCTATATGTTATTGCATTTCTAAATTCTACGAACCATTTTGAATCTTTTTTATATCACATATACTATACCTATCTTGAGCCCTCTTGGAAATATTTTTTTTTAAACAAATTTGGCAACAAACCTTCCTGAATAAAAAAAAATTTTTTTTGCAACCAGCATAGCTAGATACCTAAATTTTTGAATACGGTTCCGTAATAGGTTGCTTTATGACAACGTGATATGATGATTAATTTATCGCATACAGGGCGTTTACAAAATAGTGACCTTTTGATAGAACTTAAAAATTCATGTTATGTAGGAATTTTAAATGGAACACCCTATATTTTATAGTGGAGCTCAAAAGAGCAATACATTCTGTATCTGAAAGTATTAAGTGATGATATACCAATTTTTGACTGTTTTCGACTTATAAACAAAAAACCAAAATAATGCAATTAAAGCAAAAATAACGGTTTATTGTATTTTAGTAAACAATAACACAAAATCTAGTATCTATTATCTAAAAAACTATTTTTATAGCAAATGTTTGAAACGCTGACCGTTTACCTCCAAACACTTCAACATTCTAAAATTCCTTCCGTGACGGCTCTTCTTATCTCAATAGGATCTAACGTTGCGAATGCTTGATTCAACCGATGTTTTAACTTCTCTCTAGTGTTTACTGGCATTTTGTAAATATTGTCTTTTACAGTACCTCAAAGACAGAAATCAAGGGCTGTTAAATCGACTTAAATCTCGGCGGCAAATTCCACGGACACAAACGTCTAAACCGCCCGTCTTGGAATATGACATATGATTGCCTGCTTACTTCTTCTATACAGTGTGCCGGAGCACCATCAAGCTGGTACCAGCAGCTTTAATACACTGTCAGTGGAAAGTTTTCTGTCAAATCCTCTACTACTGTTGTTACTATTTCTAGATACTTTCGTGAAATTAACTGTTTATCGTAAATAAAGTATCGAATTTGTTTGTCCAGGATTAAACAAAAAACATTAAAACTAAATTTGTCTTGGAATGCGGAATCCCTGGTAAAATGAGGATTTTTATTGGCACAGAAGTGACAGTTTCGTCTGTTAAAAACTCATTTCCTCGAAAATTTGGAGTCATCAGTCCAGATTATTTTTTGTAACAATTGTGGATCTTTCATGAAATGAACAAATACATTTTCACAAAATTCAAACTCTTTGAAGGCAGTCGTCTGGCTTGAGAATATTCTTTAGATTAAGAGAGAATGTTATATGCAGCTCTTCTAACAGAAGATTATGGATACGCATGGAAATAAACTAAACTGTTAATCTCGTTATCCTCATCGGAGATTACTGGCTTGGTCAAATTCCGGGGTGCCTTCGAAATACCAAAAATTATAAAATTTGTTTGAATCCGTTTAAATTTTCTTTTATTTATTCATGCTAAATTAAAATACATTGCGTTAAATTGTCTGCAGGTGCGGTTGATAAATTTGTCACACTCTGCATATAAAATAAATAAATAAACTCATGATGACTGCATTAGAATAGTTATTTCCTTCCATTCTATACGGAGACAATTACTTACTTAAATAAGCTAATTATGAATTATCAAACTAATAATGTCAAATATATTCATTTTCATATTTGTTTATAAGTAATCTTAGCCGGCCGTGGCCCACTAGTCCCACTACTGAAATAAACCACTATGTTTGCATTAATAACATTATTTTGGTTTTTTGCTTATAAGTCGAAAACCACTAAAAATATGCACATCATCACTTAACACTTTTAGATACAGAATTTATTGCTCTTTTGTGCTCCAATACAAAATACAGGGTGTTCCAGTTAACAATCCCACATATCATGAATTTTTAAGTTCTATTAAATGCGCTATATACTATAAATTAATTTTCTTGTCATATTGTCATAAAGCAACCTATTAAGGAACTGTATTCAAAATCAGTTATATAGCTATGCTGTTTCTAAAATGAAACATTTTTATATTGAGGGATGTTTCTTGCCAAATTTCTATATATATATAGCATATGTTCTATAAAAACGTTTCAAAATATCTCATAGAATCAAAAAATGTAATATTATATAGGGTATTTTATTTAAAAAAAGAAAGTAGGTATTAGCTACGAGTAGATTTGCCAATACCGGAGGACCGAAAATATTTTAAATAGAGAGCTCATGTTTATTTACAGAAATGTAAATGTCCAAAATTTCATATCATTACTTTAAATAGTTCTTCCTAAACGTCTAATGTACCATCCACTGTGAATCACCCTATATATATATATATATATATATATATATATATATATATATATATATATATATATATATATATATATATATATATATTTAAACGGATTCAAACAAATTTTATAATTTTTGGTATTTCGAAGGCACCCCGGAATTTGACCAAGCCAGTAATCTCCGATGAGGATAACGATATTAACAGTTTAGTTTATTTCCATGCGTATCCATAATCTTCTGTTAGAAGAGCTGCATATAACATTCTCTCTTAATCTAAAGAATATTCTCAAGCCAGACGACTGCCTTCAAAGAGTTTGAATTTTGTGAAAATGTATTAGTTCATTTCATGAAAGATCCACAATTGTTACAAAAAATAATCTGGACTGATGACTCCAAATTTTCGAGGAAAGGAGTTTTTAACAGACGAAACTGTCACTTCTGTGCCAATAAAAATACTCATTTTACCAGGGATTCCGCATTCCAAGAGAAATTTAGTTTTAATGTTTTTTGTTTAATCCTGGACAAACAAATTCGATACTTTATTTACGATAAACAGTTCATTTCACGAAAGTATCTAGAAATAGTAACAACAGTAGTAGAGGATTTGACAGAAAACTTTCCACTGACAGTGTATTAAAGCTGCTGGTACCAGCTTGATGGTGCTCCGGCACACTGTATAGAAGAAGTAAGCAGGCAATCATATGTCATATTCCAAGACGGGCGGTTTAGACGTTTGTGTCCGTGGAATTTGCCGCCGAGATTTAAGTCGATTTAACAGCCCTTGATTTCTGTCTTTGGGGTACTGTAAAAGACAATATTTACAAAATGCCAGTAAACACTAGAGAGAAGTTAAAACATCGGTTGAATCAAGCATTCGCAACGTTAGATCCTATTGAGATAAGAAGAGCCGTCACGGAAGGAATTTTAGAATGTTGAAGTGTTTGGAGGTAAACGGTCAGCGTTTCAAACATTTGCTATAAAAATAGTTTTTTAGATAATAGATACTAGATTTTGTGTTATTGTTTACTAAAATACAATAAACCGTTATTTTTGCTTTAATTGCATTATTTTGGTTTTTTGTTTATAAGTCGAAAACAGTCAAAAATTGGTATATCATCACTTAATACTTTCAGATACAGAATTTATTGCTCTTTTGAGCTCCACTATAAAATATAGGGTGTTGGTATTAGCTACGAGTAGATTTGCCAATACCGGAGGACTGAAAATATTTTAAATAGAGAGCTCATGTTTATTTACAGAAATGTAAATGTCCAAAATTTCATATCTATACTTTAAGTAGTTCTTCCTAAACGTCTAATGTACCATCCACCGTGAATCACCCTATATATATATATATATATATATATATATATATATATATATATGTATATATACATATATATATATATATATATATATATATATATATGGGGGTATATGTATATATATATATATATATATATATATATATATATATATATATATATATATATATATATATATATATATATATATACATATATATATATATGGGGGTATATGTATATATATATATATATATATATATATATATATATATATATATATATATATATATATATATATATATATATATATATATATATATATATATATAGACATATACCCCCTTGGTGGATCAGGCCTTGACGTGGTAAAGGGGTTTGAGTAGGGCAATGAAGTTTTGAGCTATGCCGTCTGGAGTCTATGCTCCTAGGAGGGTTAACCCTGGCGGACAGGTCAAAGCAGAGGCCTCAGACTAACATGATCCAAAATCTGCCAACCCGCATTGGACCAGCGTGGCAGATTACGGTCCATACCTTCAACATGGTATTTCAATATGTTTCAATATGACAGTACAACCTCAAGCACGGCATTCATTCCCCGAAGGCCAAGGGGCAACTACCTACGGCAGCGGGAAGACCTGCCCCTAGGCAGATAGTGCTAAGAATCACCGGTTTAGATCAGCCTACCATTGGACTTTTGACATTGCAACGTTAAATATACGGACTATGAAAACGCAGGTCCGATTGCAAGAACAGTTAATCGAACTTGACAACAAACATTGGGATATTATTAGGGTCTGTGAAACACGAAGAAAGGGCGAAGAGTTAATCAAACTGTAATCAACTGGACAAGTGTAGTAAAATTTGAAAGTACATCTGACCGACTAGCCTAATGGGTCATTCAACTGAATAAAAAGTTTACGATTCAAATCGTCCAAGCTTATGCATCCACTATAAGCCATAGGGATGAGGAAATTGAGGAATTTTGTGATAATGTGGCCCAGCTTCTATACAAGAAGAAATGTAGGTACAAAATCCTGATGGGTGATTTTAATGCCAGAATTGGAACAACAAGAACTGACGAAAATGCAACTGGCCCATATGGGACTGGTGAGTGAGACAATAGAGGTGACAGATTGGTTGATTTTGCTGAAGGACAAGAACTATATATTATGAATTCGTTCTATAAGAAAAATATCAGCAGAAAATGGACATGGAAAAGTCCATCTGGGCTCACAAGTGAAATTGACTACATCATGACCAACGATAAAACAATATTTACCAATTGTACTGTCTTCAACAATTTTAATGTTGGAAGTGACCACCGAATGGTACGAGCAAAAGTTAGGATTAACTATCGAAGAGAACGCGTAAGAATGGTAAGATCAAAGAAGGGCAAAGTGGATTCTGGAAAACTGATGGAGAGAGGAAGCCACTTTGAGATTGCTTTGTCAAATCGGTTTGCTGTGTTACTCGATCCGGAAGAAGTGGAACTATCAGTTTAATATAATGAAATCGCCAACAATGTGCTTCAAACGGCTGCTTCAATAGCACCAGAAGAAAAATGTCTCAAACAGACAAAAATCTCCAGTGAGATCATTGATTTAATGAAGAAACGGCGGGCAATGAGAAATGCAGGTAGTCCTTTTGACAGGGTCGAGTACACTGAGCTCTGCAAAACTTTCAGAAAACGCATCGGAGAGGACACACGCCGATTCAACATGCAACAAAAAACCCTGGAAGAAAACAAAGGAATTAACAAGGCTGAACAGAAGCTGAGAAACAAAAGAACATTAATATATGCTTTAAGGAGTGAGAATGGCACAGTATGCAGGGCGCGTACGCAAATGTTAGAGGTTGTCCGAAAATTTTATTCCCAGTTATATGAAGATCAGAACCAATCAAAGACAACAATACCCACGGAAGAACAGATGCCAGATATCTTAGTGGAGGAAGTAACAAATACTATAAAATCGATGAAAAACCCCAAGGCTCCAGGAAAGGACAGTGTAACTGTTGAAATGCTAAAAGCTGATGGTCGGACGTATATAAAACACTGGCAAAACACGGATCGTATATAATCGTCGGACGATATAAAACATTGGCAAAATTATACTCAAAATGCCTCAAAGAACAAAAAGTGCCTGACTTATGGAAAAATGCAGAAGTGATCCTTTTACATAAAAAGGGAGCACAGGAAGATTTAAAGAACTATCGTCCAATAAGCCTCCTATCAGTAACGTACAAAGTTTTCACTAAGGTAATTTCTAAAAGAATATTAAAAAAACTGAATGGCGCACAAACAAGAGAACTAGCAGGATTCAGAAGTGGATTAACTACAATGAATCACATCCAGGTTATACAGCAGGTCATAGAATAGCACAACGAATACACCATGCCACTGTGCTTGGCTTTTATCGACTACGAAAAAGCATTTGACTCCATCTCTAACCATGCAATAATGGATGCACTGCTTAGCCAAGGGGTAGATAGAGCATATGTAAACCTATTAGGATTAATATATGATGGAGCTACAGCCACAATTCACCTTGATGATCTTGAAGTGGGAATAAATGTAGAATGAGGTGTACGGCAGGGTGAAGCAATATCGCCTATTCTGTTCTAGACTGGCCTTGAAGAATTATTCCGTAAACTGGATTGGAAATAGGATGGTGTAAAGATTAATGGTGCAAACTTAAACCATCTTAGATTTGCAGATATCGTTCTCCTTTCACAAGACCCAGAGCAGCTGTAAAGACGCATACAAGAACTGCAAATGTCTGGCGAACCATTTGGCTTGAAAATTAATCTGAAAAAGAGTCACGTTATGTTCAATAACTTCGCTCAGGACAGAAGAATTTCAGTTTTAGGAAGGGATTTGGAGATTGTGGACAACTTTATATATCTTGGGCAAAGGATTTCAATGGAGTGTAATGGAATGGAATGTATATTTATATATACATATACATATATGTATATATATATATATATATATATATATATATATATATATATATATATATATATATATATATATATATATATATATACATATATATATATAATATATATATATATATATACATATATATATATATATATATATATATATATATATATATATATATATATATATATATATATATATATATATATATATATATATATATATATATATATATATATATATACGTATACATATACATATACATATACATATACATATACAGATACAGATACATATACATTTACATATACATATACATATACATTTACATATACATATACATATACATATACATGTACATATACATACACATATACATATACTTGGCCAAAAAATTGTAGACACAGTCTAAACAATGTGCAGAGGTAACTGAATTTTTATTGGTAACTGAAGGTTTCCCTGAACGTTGTGCATCAAATGATTCTTTCTGAGTAACAAGTTTTTGAAGCATTTACATGATGCTGCTGTAACCTTTCAATTTAACCGAATTTAAATTCGGATATAAAATATGAGAGGTTAATAAATAAGAGGAAATATGTGAAACCTAATTGTGTTTATATTAATTACTATAGGGTTGTGCGAAAAGTTCATAGGGATTTTTCATGAGTTAGTATTTTAACGCTTGTAAACAAAAATCTGTCTCGGGTTAGTAGGGTTTTTTCACATGTTATTAATTGTATTAATATTTACACTGTTTACGTTCAGATTCACTTTGATTTTCTTTCAGTTAGTCAAGTTATTTCAAATTGAAAATGTCGGTCTATAACTAGCATTTACGTCACATTATCACAAAATATCACAAAAATCAATATTTGTGTCATTTACGAAGAGGGTTCTGTTGGAGACATCACGGTGCTGGTCATTATAGTGGTTTGGTCGGTTCAGGAAATTGTTCAAGATTTTGACCTAGAATACCTTCAAGCACTGGTGTCAAGGAAATAGAGACCATTATAGAGGCCACTTAAAAAGTGCCAAAATATTTTTATGTAATATTTTTTTATTCTGCTTCTTGTTGTTCCATAATAATGCAAATAATTGTCGGTTAAATCCAGCCCACACATTTTTTTGTTATACTCTATAACACTAATAGGTTTCTTAATTTCACCTTTTCCATAGTTTCATCGTGAATAGTACCTATTATTGTAATATCCTTTTTATCATGCCATATCATGGATCATGATCTTGTTTCTGTATCTGGTCACAGTTTTCCCTTTTAATAACTTCCTTTTTTGAGAAGAACTTTTTTAGATCTTGTCAAGCAGTGGATCAATAAGCGACAAAACTATTCTTGACGTGACTGGTTCTTGAGAGTATTGTAATTCATAACAGCGCCTGTATAGATGATATAATTAAGCATACACCCAGAGCTTCCATATAAGGTGAATAATAGTATGCCAAACCTTTTTCGTTTGGACTGTATGTATTGCTTCCAACTCAGTCTCCCCTTTCAGCCTATAAGAGATTCGTCTATCGTAATATCCCTATCAGGCACATAACAAGACATACATTTGACCGTAAGGTGGTTTAGCAGTAGGAGAATTTTTATAAGTTTACGATTTTTTATGTTGGCGTTTATTGTTGAATTGTCAATAAAATGCAGAAACTTAATAACAAATGAAATCTTTTCTCAGAAATAATTTTCGCGAAAAAGGGTGTTTCTATACACTCCCTTCGAGAAAAATACATTTTGAGTTCTGGCTTCGGGCATAAACCTTGTAATATCAATAGCCCAATAAATGTCCTAATTTATTTACTATCTGTTTGCTTCCATTTCCTCTTACATCTTGCATCTTCCATTTTTTATATTTTGGTTATTATTAATAATATACTGTATGGCAAAACGATTGGTCTCCTCAACGATAAGATCTATTATGGGATCATCAAAAAATTTTCAAACATTTCCAATGATTCGAACGGATTAGGTACCTGCACGATGTCCAGGGCTTTTCAAAATCTATTTCAGGCTCGGTATTATCATCGCTCATCTCTTCGCTGCCTTCGCTATATTCCGAATCGCCATCAGACTCGTCTAAACTGGAAAAAACGATCTAGGTTATCGTCACTAATGTCTTCACATTATGTCTTCACATTATGTCTTCATATTATTGTCTGAACTAGTCATCTTACAAAAATATAACCACTAACGCTTGGTTTTAGAATCCAAATTCAGCGATATTCTAAGCGTTGCACGTTTGCACATCGCCACGTTGAAATGAATGCTCTCGATTTTGTCCCAATTAACTGAATGCATGAGATTAATTCCATTTTCCTGCGATCTCTCTTGGGTACATATACATTTACATATACATATACATATACATATACATATACATATACATGTACATATACATACACATATACATATACTTGGCCAAAAAATTGTAGGCACAGTCTAAACAGTGTGCAGAGGTAACTGAATTTTTATTGGTAACTGAAGGTTTCCCTGAACGTTGTGCATCAAATGATTCTTTCTGAGTAAAAAGTTTTTGAATCATTTACATGATGCTGTTGTAACCTTTGAATTTAACCGAATTTAAATTCGGATATAAAATATGAGAGGTTAATAAATAAGAGGAAATATGTGAAACCTAATTGTGTTTATATTAATTACTATAGGGTTCTGCGAAAAGTTCATAGGGATTTTTCATGAGTTAGTATTTTAACGCTTGTAAACAAAAATCTGTCTCGGGTTAGTAGGGTTTTTTCACATGTTATTAATTGTATTAATATTTACACTGTTTACGTTCAGATTAGATACCTGCACGATGTCCAGGGCATTTCAAAATCAATTTCAGGCTCGGTATTATCATCGCTCATCTCTTCGCTGCCTTCGCTATATTCCGAATCGCCATCAGACTCGTCTAAACTGGAAAAAACGATCTAGGTTATCCTCACTAATGTCTTCACATTATGTCTTCATTATTATGTCTTCATATTAGTGTTGTCTGAACTAGTCATCTTACAAAAATATAACCACTAACTCTTGGTTTTAAAATCCAAATTCAGCGATATTCTAAGCGTTGCACGTTTGCACATCGCCACATTGAAATGAATGCTCTCGATTTTGTCCCAACTAACTGAATGCATGAGATTAATTCCATTTTCCTCCGATCTCTCTTGGGTCTATTGCTCAACTGTCTTTCGTCTCAGTTTCCGCAGATTACCGGGGTTTGGTTATACTCGTGGTGGAAGTGAAGGGTCACTTTTCCTGTTGTACGGCTTTTGTTGCTAGTTACTTGAGGTTTAATGTTAGCACACCATGTACGTGGTCCTCGACCAATTTGTGCCGTCTTTTCTTGGTTACGGGAGCAAGCCACAAAACTGTTTTTTTTTTATTATTTTTTTATTGCGATGCCAAATTTAGAGTTCTTGGACGGATCTAAATTTAGCGTCCTAGGACGGAGCTGGATTTAGGTGAGCCGTACCGCTCTACTTCCCTTACCACTCTTGTGGAAAGCCTGACTGCGTTATCCACGTTTTTTTCTCTGCCTTTTTTATATTACCTTATATTACCTTGTCTTTATCTTTATATTTGATAATGAAGAGGCCGATCTTTCTGATGTGAAAGACATTTTATGTGAGCTTTTTTTATTTTACTTTTATTTAATTTTTAACGCCCAGCGTGGGGTCTTTATTTCTTTTTTAGTTTTTATTTTGGGGGCCTCGGTGGCGACCTAGCTGAACACCAATATTATTGATATATTATTTATATGATTTGTATTGATACCTTACGTAGTACTGTAATTAATATATTTATGTTAAATTTCGCCGGTGCAGCGGTGAGGAGGAAAAACTTGAGCGAACTCTTAGAACCTCTTGGAGATTTTCTGAGCTATTCCGTAGCAAGATCAGTGGCACTTATAACCCACCCCTACTCTTCGGTTGATCTGGGCTAACGAGGCATACTTTACACGCACGCTTAACAGTCCGCTCTGGCTTGCACCCGCTCATCGGCTGTGTATATAATAAACGTCATTGTAAGTTGCAAACCCTTTTTAAATTGTAATAAATTTATTTTCTTTTCCTTAATTTTGTTTTTCTTTCTACACACTAACAAAGTGCGTCGCAATATGCAATAACACATTTTCAGATTATCTTTTGAAATAGAACTAGAATAAACAAGTCGTCTCTGAAAACAGCTTATTTTCATAATATGGAATATAATGAAAATATGGAACAAGAAATCATCATGGATCGGTATTGTTACGTTAAAGGGCTCCGGATGAGCACGTGTCATTCTTATAATTTCAACATTTAGGAGTGTAGATTAATATATTTTTGAACTTAACTTATATTTTGGAATGAACTGAATAGATTCCATTTGTGACTGGCCTGGCTCAAAAAATACATGATCAATTAATGCTCAATTAAAGTTTGGATGAACTTTAACTGCGTAAAGCTACAACTGAGAAATTGAAGTGTTTTTTTGTTGTTTTCCACAACTATTCGAATTATTATGATGTGAACAATACCATCATGTACTTGAAAAAAGATCTAGAAACCTTTACCATTCCCCTCTTTCCTGCATTACCCATATTTTAGATAGTTTTAATTAAATCATGTTTCATTTAATTATAAACACAAAATACATCAATAATTTACATTAATTTACATTACATTAATTTACATTTACATTGAAATATATTAATAATTTTAAGCTTAAGAAGGGCAAAATGACAGTCGTATGGGATTGGATTCTCAGAATTATTTGTCGGTTGAGCGTAATATTCGATAGTTTCCCCTAGAGGAAAATTAATTCAATGCTTTACAGGTGCTTTACAGGTTCTTTATAGGTGTTTTAACTGTTACGATGTAGGTAGGCAACAATGCAAAGTATCGAATGGGGTAGATTTTTCAGTTTATAGTGTAATAAATACAAAACATAGTCTCGATTAAAATTACGAATATGCGATATTAGTCACATTACCAAAAGAATTGAATGAATTATAATAGTTCTTGTAAATTGTCGAAAGAGAATTTTCGGTGGTTTACTCCTGTCTCAGGATACCATGTGTGATTAAGGGCTTTATGTTAATGGCTCATGTTTGATTAAGGGAATTTCTAAGAGGAAATTCACATTTGTTTTTAAGCCAATGTGTGTTCTTATGCCAATGACCCTTGAAGCAACCGTTAATATTATATTTTAATTGTGTTTTAAGTTCGGTCTCTTTTTATCACCGATTTTGATGAAATTCCACAATTCTTATTCAAATTGCAAATTATTTTAAAATAAATAATTCATAGCTTTTTTTTTGTGGTATTTGTCCCGATATTTTAAGATTAGTCTATTGAATCTAGAATTTTTTAGAGCACCCCTGTGAAGTTTGTTTTATCATTAAAATTATTTTTCTTATTTTAGAATAATTTTTTTTACTATTCCGGTATGGTAATGTTTTCATTGGAAATGTTTTGGGCCATTACCTGTTTTTTCACGGGCTATAAAGACAATATGCCTAAATCGATTGAAATTAACCACTGGAATATTACTAAAAAGTAGGGGAGACTTATTCTACTTGTAACTATTGATAATATGTAATACTTTTCCAGATATTTAAAAAATCATTTTATTATTGATATTCTTTTGACATTATGGATTCCTGATCTCAATAGTTCAATAAACACTCTGGTTTATTGGTTTAATTTGGCAATATTTTTAAGGGTGTTTACACTGTGTGAGGCAATTACAAGATTTTTTCTGGATTTTGGAGTAAGTGCTCAAAATTGTTATTTATTGTATATACTGAGGCACTAAATAATTTTTACTACATTAATAATTAATAGACTACAAGAGGCTAATATTTTTTGTTTTAGATTTATTAACAGGTACTTTTTAAAACAAAACAGTAGTAAAGTATTTAATATGTTCCCATTTATATGTACATACATTCTGTGTAAAAAGTACGCGGAATTGTTAAATCAAACACAAACAAATTAATATATTCATCAAAATGTATTTTGTCACCTTCAAAGTAGGCTCCATCGAGTGCAATACAACTATGCCACTTCTTGACCCGATCCTTCATACATTATTCGTAGGCTGATTGAGGTATAGCCATCAGCTCCTTCAGTGGATTATCTTTTAGTCTCAAATGACTCTAAACAACTTCCTCGAAGTAGTCATTTTAGCTTCGGGAACAGGATCACACGGGGCAATTTCAGGTGAGTACGGTGCTTGGTTGATGGCGTTTGTTGAGTTTTTGGCCAAAAACTCTTGGACAACGATGACTTTGCACTATGATGCATTATCGTGGGGCAAGTATCTGGTAAAGTGCACAAATCTGGCCGTTTGCAGAGGATATTCTCCCGTAAACGCCTAAATAGTATTCCTTATTTACCTTTTGTCCGTCTGGAAGAAGTTTGGAGTACACCACACCATGGTAATCGAAGAAAACTGTCAGCATTCCTTGATTTTGGAGCGACTTTGACGCGGTTTGGGTTAGTTTTCGGGTGGTTTTTGAGTCATTCCGAAGACTGTTGGCTTGTTTATTTATTGCACTCGTAAACCCATGTCTCCTTGTCCATTACAATGTCTTTTATGAAGGTGGGGTCCGTAGAAGCTCAGGAAATCATGTCTTCAGCGATTTTCGATGCTCTTTTTGGACAAAATTGAGCTATTTCGGAACCAGTCGTGTGGCAATGCGTTTCATGGTTCAAAATATCAGTCATGATATTATGAACGGACTCATAAGACGATTTTCGGGCACTAGTTTCTTGATTTTGTCGATGTTTTCGTTGTTCGTAGACGTTGAAAGTCGACCAAAACGAGGAAAATCAACTGCCACTTCCCGACCATCTTTGAATGGTTTATACCATTCGCATGCCAATGTTTTTGATATGCACGTTTCACCGTAGGTCTTCTGCAACATTTTCAGCGATTCGGTACACGAAATTTCGTTTTTTCCTCTCCTCTTCTTCATATTTCAGCAAACTTTGTTATCAAAAGTTTAGAAAGTTCAATGAAAAGATTATCGATATTTAAAATCCATAAGGTAATACTAAGTAATGTAGGTGAGTTGGAATCGTACAAAAAATTGAAGGTTGGCAAGCTGCTCGCATTTCAGCAACTATTAGTAGAGTTTAAGAGTATTCTGCATGATCAACTTCCAATCCGTTCTGTTTCTTCATCTCATTGGCAGTTAAAGTCTACTGAGATCGATTTCTCTTTACTAAGACATGACAAGGAATTCACCTGTTATCTCCTATATAAATCCAGTGCAAAAAGTGTACTTCAAATGTATCGTCAATGTAGATCCCACACGAGTTTGTATATAAACGAGAATATCTTCTCTGCGAACTCTGTGGTGATATTCTATCTGTCAAACACATTCTTCTATCACAATCTCACACAGAAAAATGAATGAATCAATGTTAATCAACTATTGACAATCAATTTTTTTGTAGCTGTCAGATCAAGTAATCCAATGTATTGGTTTGACGCTGGTCAGCTTGTACATGCTACACATATTTACATGTATTTTTTACTTGTTACCATACCTTGCTTACAACATCGATGAATTTGGACCTCAGCGTGTATGGATTCAAAAAGCAGACCTGATTGATAACGATAGCAATGTCGCAACCTATTTGTCGTGTTTGCTTTTAATAAAAGGCTATATGTGGGGTTTAGGTATTTATATAAAATTTTCTTTAAGTCAATATGCTATACTTACATTAGAAGGTTTTGCATCATTTAATTTAGGTATATATTTTTTTATTGGGATCTTCGATGTGAAACACTTAACACGAAGAGATTTATCACTAAACACCAAATCCCTCAATTAAACGTAAAAACACCTAATTAGGCGTGTAAAAATTATGAACCGTGAATCAAACGTTATATTAATAATTCAAAAAGTTGGCTGAATGCAATAGATTCTTTATCTCAATTCATATTCTCCAGTTTTTCATTCGCCAAAACCGCTGTGTGGCCTGGCGTTGTTATGGAAAAGGAGGACATCTCTAATGGGGACCCCGCGTCTTTTGCTCCTGTATGTAAGCGGATTTTGTTGCTTCCAACAGCTGGCAGTAGTAGGCACTATTAACCATACGTCGATCATGTAGAAAATTATTCAGCAAAACTCTTTCTCGAAAAAAAAGTCGAAAAAAACGGTCCCGAGGACCTTACCGGCTCAGATACGGGTTCTGGCCTTTACAGGACAGGTTTCGTCTTTCCTTCGCCATTTTTGATTCTGGAGTATTATAATGTACCCACGTTTTATCACATGTCATTATACGCTTCAAAAAAGTCTCTCCTTTCCGCCGAAATCGATTCAGAAATCTCTTACTGATTTGCAATCGGTTGTTTTTTTGATATTCGGTCAACAACTTCAGAATCCATCGGGAACAGATTTTATTGAAGCCAAGATGATTTCTGATGCTTGTTTGAGCACTTTCAAAGCTAATTCCCACTTTTAAAGCGATTTCATGAACAGTGAGCCGCCGGTCGATAAGGTCGCGAACTGCACTAATGTTGTCAGCAGTGACACTTGACCTGGGACGTCGATTATGATTTATATTTACCACAGTTTCTCGTCCACTCTTAGACTTCTTGGCCCAATCAAACAATTGGGTTTTAGACAGGGTATAATCCCCATACTGAACCTTCATCCGAGTTAATATTTCGGATAGTTTAACTCCTTCCTTGGTTAAAAACTTTATTATATTTATAAACTTTATTATAACGTTGCGCAACGGACAGTGGAACCTGTTCATGGCTGTAGTGATAAAAGAACTGAGTGAAAGAGCTCATCCATCGTTTTCCCCCTTTTAATACATTAGAAGGCAACAACCTACACTGACAGCCCGCTCGTGATTTGCTGAGGAAAGTATTTGTAAAATTCCAGTTTATATTTGATTCACCCTATATATATATATATATATATATATATATATATATATATATATATATATATATATATACACAGGGTGTCCCAAAAAATGTATATACACTTTGACTGGTTCTAAAATCAGTATTTATTTTTATACAGTTTACTTTAGGGCTTCAAAAAAAGGCTTAAGGAACAGCCAACTGCCACTGCAATAAACTGCCCACCGTCGTGGTCTAGGCATTGCTGGTAACGAGAAGCAATGGAATCGCAAACATGGAGAATCATTTCCAGTGGTAATACTCCGCCGTTTGTCTTTCAATCGCTACTTTTAATTCATTTAAGTGTTGCCGGTTTTGCCTTATAAACCTTGTTTTTAATGTATCTCTATAAAAATAAGTCGAGTCGCATAAGGCCAGGTAAACATGCGGGGTATTCAACCCGACCTCTTCGTCCTATCCATGTGTTCTGTAGAGTCTCGTCAAGATAAACCCTTATGTTATGGTGATAATGTGGAGTGGCACCATCTTGTTGAAAATAAAAGTTCTCACCCTCAAAAGCTTCCCGAATACCCTAAGGTAAACAGCACGGTACTATAACTGGTACAGTAACGTAAAAAAAAAAACGGTGCATCAATTCTTTTATAGATAAGCCACACCACACTGTGACTCCTGACAAATTAACATGATGTTCTTCAGTAACGTGAGGATTCTCAGGTGCCCAGTAAGTGCAGTTGTCTTTGGACGCCTGAACTGACTTTGGACTTCTACCGCATTTTCGTATTTCCAGTAACACTTCAGGATAAATTTCCGTTGCTCAAAGGTAGTCTGGTATTTCTTTTATTTAGATCAATCTGCAAAAGAAAGCAGTATGAGTAAGTTATTAGAAAATAAAGGGTGTATACATTTTTCTGGGACAAACCGCTATATATATATATATTTATATATATATATATATATATATATATATATATATATATATATATATATATATATATATATATATATATATATATATATATATATATATATATATATATATATATATATATATATATGGCGATATAGAGCTGGATACATTGAGTTATATAGGAATATTTAAATGGCTCTCCCGTTCAAATATGAGTTCTTCCACTGCATTTCTTTTCCGTATCTTTATAAAACAATAATTAGATCCAAATTAGATAGCGACAGTATCCTCTCATCTGTTTTCATTTGCAAATTAATAGCGGTTCGAAACTCAGAGCTATGGGAATGTCTCAAGCATTCATTGTGTTACAGATTTGGAGCATCTAAAACGTCATCGGAAATATTTCGGAGACCTCGAAGAGTTTTATAAATATGCTCCAAAATAATTTCATTAAAATTCGGATTATTTATTCTTCTTTATAAATTATTTCTTTAATTTTTCTCTCATCCTGATCCCATCTATGATTCATGGTTATAGATTCTCTCATCTGTCTATTCCGCTACATCAGTTTTGATATTCCCGAATATTGCTCGCTAATACATTCAATCTACTAACCTTGGTCCTACTAACCAATCCTAATAATATACCTCTTTACAATAAAGAATTACTCCAGTCCAGCAAATTTACTAATAATTAATTAATTAGAAAGTTTTTACGTGACATTACCTTCTACTAGCCCGTTAATTGGATTATTTCTTCTGATTGTTTCTTTTTGATTTTCTTATGATTTGCACATATTTAGCCTTGGGTGGTTTGTGCGTTGGTTCAGTATAGGTTCCCAGCCATATAGAGATAGCAGAAAATGAGGGAAGTGACCATCATGCCGCTCAGGTAACTATCAAAGGTACTTCTACGTACTAGTATCATTCTTTTTTTTACTCTAATATAGTAATCAAATAGCAACATCTGATATGATACGGAATCTAATTAGAATGGTATCTTCAGAGTAGGAGTAATTGTGGCATTGTAAGATGTTCTTCTTCAATGGTTTATTTTCTTTTTTCTTTTACAGACTTGAATCGATTATCTGGAGCCATCTAAGGATTAGACAATACAGATTTTTCCATAAACATATACTTAATAATAAAGATCTTCTAATATCCGACTTCTCCGATCCCTGTATATTTAGAAGTATATTCTTGTTTTCTTCCATATTTACGGGAATAGGATTGTTATATTCTTCTATTCTTAAGATAATTTTTTTCCGAATTTTCTTTTTCTCTTCTGGTGATGAGTCGAAGTTGTTTCTTTTATTTTCTCGATCCGGTTCTACTTTTTGATGGTCTTTATTCATCTATTCTTCTTGCAGGTTTCTATATATTTGTTGATATTGATATCCTCTTGATGTGTTGTTACATAACACTTTTGAAATAAAGTGTCTTAATGTTTCTTGTTTACAGACTTCTATAATTTCAGGCGTATTCAGGAAACTTACTCGGTCCAGTTCCCACCCGTGTCGGGCTGATTTTAGCTCCGCGATACGAGATGTCGGTAAGGTTGGCACACTGTAATTTCTGTCGAAAATAGCCTCTTTACAATTAATATCTATTATACGAGGTGTGGTGGTTAATAGTTCTTATTTTTTTTTAAACACAAAATTTTAATTTGCAAGAAAGGTAAAATCGTCATCGCTCAAAATTTCTCCATCTCTCTGGCAATTTGTGAATGCTCTTCCAGAAAAACCGCACATCTTTTGAGGTGGTCCATTTTGCTGATAAGGTGCCATTTTCCAGACATCTGCGTAATTTTTAAAGTATTTTATGGAACCTACCATTTGTTAATGGTAGCGACCGGTATTAACTGTTGTAATGGTCGATGTTGATGGCTGTTCTGGGCCAACCTATGATTTTCTGCACTGTGGGTTTTCGAAATATATCCATTTTTCGTCTCCAGTCATGATCCGATGCAAAAAAGTCTATCTTTCATGCCGAGGATTCGGCATGATTCAAACTTCACACACCGTTTTTCGCTTTTCTATCTCTATGTCGTTCAGCTGATGTGGTACCCATTTTCCTGCCTTCGGAATCTTTCCTATGGCATGTAGACGATAACAAATGGTTCGGCGAACAATATTTAATCTCTCTGCCTGAGTTTACATATCGTCTTTTTCCATCAATGCTTGCAATTCGGCATCTTCAGATTTTTTTCAGTTGACCTGGGCGTTCTTTGTCTTTCAAGTCGTAATTACTACTTTTGAATCGTCTAAACCAGCGCCCCCAACGTCTTGCGTTGGGACATTGTCACCGTAAGTTTCCACAAGTATACGATGGCTTTCACTTACGATTTTCTTTTGATTGAACAAGAAAAGCAGTACTTGCCGTAAATGCTCTTTATTTGGATCGAAACTCGACATATTTACCACACGAAAAAAATATGACGCTAACTCGAAATTGTTTAAACATCAATGGCGTTTTGAAAGGCACCCTTGCAACAACAAAATGACGTAAGAGATTAGACTGTGAACGGGCCTTTTATCCAGCTGTTTCCAGCGCCATCTTTTTAAAAAAATAATAATTACTAACCGCCACACCTAGTATATGAAAGAGTTATCACTAAAAATGGTATATCACTAAATTTTTAGTTTTAATTTGTTCACACTAGACATACGTTTTCACTCTTGACATGGCACACCTAACTTCGTTTTGGATTATATGTTATGAATTTCTTTATATCGGTGTATTTACCACTTGCCTGTGTAATTTAGTATCCGACGTAATTGTGATATTCTAAAAGGGAATCATCTCATAGTCATAATTATTAACTATGATTGTGCGGCTTGGAGTCTAAATTATTCTTCTTCATCTTAAATAAAGTGTTACGCAGAGACCTGTTTCAGTTATATAAAATAGATGATTAATCAATTTACAATTATAATTTTTAACTATTTGACGAAACTCTGTTATAAACATTCTAAAATATTTTAAAGAAAACTGAGAAATGAAACAATGCGTTCTCAGATAAAGATAATAAATAATAATATTGTTGGATGATACCATATCATGTTTTCAATTGATTGGTATGTATATCAACGCTTGTCAATGACTATAATAGAAAAGCTTGCCAAGAAAGAATTGTTAACTGAGTTTAAAAATGAAGAAATCTTATAAAACTTTATGAGTGTTCCATACATACCAAAACGCATTGATATTGCTTCAATATCATCAAGAGAAATAATTGAATCTGATGCTAACTTGGTTAGAAAAAGCGCGTGTTGAGTAATTTCATTGCGTTTTGGTGTGAGTGGAACATCAATTATAAAGATTTTATTTAACACCAAAGGTTCCAAATCAAAAGTATCAAATAGCAATGTAAATATTTTATTCGCGTTGATGATTTGCTTTTAGGGGAATCTTTAACTCATCCAGAAAATCCCATAGATCTGATTGTTCTGATCATTGTTATGATAGTAGGAAGGTTATGGAGCCTTTTTGTAATCGCCACACTACTCAGAATTTTGACGATTAGTTCATTGTCAGAAAGCAAATATGAGGAGTATCTGACTCAATTGGAAACATTTATAGTGCAAAAGAATATCCCGTCAGAATTCAGGAATAGGTTGTTAGAGTAAGTTGGAGATAATCTTTTCTACATATTATGTTTTTATCATAAACGAGTAATGTTCTGTTCATGTGCGTTATATCGGGTTGTTCGGAGAGCTCGTAGGGATTTTTTAAGATAAGGAGAAACGTAAATAATTCTCCAAATGCATATAACCAGATATATATATATATATATATATATATATATATATATATATATATATATATATATATATATATATATATATATATATATATTTAGTCTACTATTTAATTATCAATATTATTTACAAATTTTTGCTGACGTAGTGGCAAAATTAGCATCTTTATTGTTAAAAAATGTCCACATTTGTTTTTCACTTCTTATTTAAACCCCATTTTTCCATTTAAACAATTTTAGAGGTAGCGAAATAGATGGTAATGGTAAGGTGGACGGTGCAAAATATCTCTATTGAAGCTCAAGAATTTTTGGCGAGTTTCTGCTTAAAACGTGTGATCGTGCATTGTTATGATAAAACACGACACCTTTCCTGTTTGTTAATTCTGGTAGGTTTTCGTCAATTGTTGCCTTCAGCTAATCTAAGTGTGAACAGAAGAAGGCGGTGTTGATAATTTGGTTGCGTAAAAGAAGCTCAATGTTTATGGGTGTCTTCTTATCCCACCAAATTCAAGATATAATTTTCTTCAGATGAAGACCGCCTTTGTTATACTTAAAACCGCTGACCTTGGCAACCCTTAGGATTTTTTTCGATTGCACGTTATTGTACACAATCCACTTTTTATCACCACTTACCATCTGCCTTAGAAATGGCAAATCCTGCAGGTCTCGCTCACTCAGTTCGTGATTTTTTTCAGATCGTCAAAAACCGTCGGTTTGTCAATATTTAACTTATCTGCTATCTCACGGAGCGTGAGAGTGGATCTTTGTCTATTATGGCATATATTTCCTCTACATTAGTGGTTAAAGGACGGCTAGAGCGATCAAAAACCAACCAAACCACTTTTACAGTGTGGTCTCTTCAACAGAACCTTATCCTTAACCCCAGGACGGTAACCATTCTATTTACCCCTACATTAGCGATATTCAGCATATTTAAAAAAAACACAAAAAGGTGGCCTCTTTGTTTTTATACCACAGTTCATGCGGTAACATATCTGGTCAATGGTGTCCACAGCTCCTTTTGTTCGGTTGTACTCGCTTATAATTGCAGGAAGTTCTCTTCCTCAAGTAGGTTGTTTGCTGTCCATACCACCATCTAAATGAGTAGATGAAATGAGCAATACCACGTTACTGGGTTTGGTCTTATATGACAAATCAGTCATATCCGTATGGTAAAGAAATAAAGATGAATTCACCTCCTGGCCTTGAAAATTTACATCAGTGAAATTTTTGGGAAATTGTTTCTTGTTTTTCCTTTATCGTCCATACCATAGTAAGGTGGTCTTCTTTCAGTAATGACTCAGCTAGAGGAAATCTTGTAAACCAATTATCCATAGTGACGTTTCGATTTGAATTAGCTATGCTCATTGTCAATGTTTTACAAAAAATGTTGCAGATGGTGTATTAGTGGGAACTGTACCTTTCATCAAATATGGGGTAGCGTCAATTATGTATTTCGTTGAATTATTACACAGCATTACAAGCTTTATACCGTACTTGTCAAATTTAGAAGGTATGTACAATTGGCAGTTGCCCCTGAATTCTATTAGTTATTCGTCAATAGTAACATGTATGTATCCCAGATTTGTAATTTGTATAGCATTTGCCTACAAACAACTCCCATCATTCAGAAATTGGAGCAAGGGAAATTATAGGCCCAGGTTGGGAGTAAACAATGTTTCGTTTTGAAATTTTCGATTTGTCATGGAGAGCACTCTTAGATTTCCACATAAAACCATCTTTTCCAAACACGTTATCATTCCTAAAATGTATTACTGGAGAATGTGTTTCATTATATTCTTGTTCACACTTATTATCATATTCGACTTGTGGTGTTATTAGAGAACACTGGCGGCTCGTGGGTTTTTAAAGTGGGAGGGCGTAGAAGAAAATAGTGCTGCTGAAGATTTTTTTTGCTTTTCCCTTCCTCCTTTTTACTTTTCGTGCTATTGAAACCTTATACAGGAGGTGAAACTGTGGTGTTTTGCTCTGAAAAATTGTTTACTGTGATAAATGATGGAGGGGCGGCGCCCCAATGCTCTCCCCCACGAGCCGCCACTGTTAGAGAATCTGTTTCATTATTTTCTTGCACCCTTGATTGAAGGTTTTTAGTAATGCGTCGCTTCTTGAACCATTTAGCTGAGTGGTGTTTCTTCTGGCGGCGACTATTTTCAGTTGGTTGTGGCTGTTCACTTGGTAGCCGCTCGCTTTGTACCTGTTCTAACTCTTGAATGGTGTCTTTGATTCCTTTCTTAGTATCATCATGTTTGTAGTTAGGGTCGTTATAGATGTTATCAGAGTCAAAATCCAAATATCTCTGTTCATCTATACTGATGTGGTGACGCATTGGCCTCTAAAATGGCCAATGTGTCCTGAGAAGTGTAGAGTTTTTCTAGGATTGAACGGCACAAATTTTGTTTATTTTATTTTATTGGGTACTTGCCCTTTTTGAAATAAAAAATCATAATGTGGCGTAAATGCAAGTTATCGACCGATATCATCAATCCGAATCAACTTGATTAACTGAAGGCAAATCTAAGCGAATCTAAACGTAACATTGGACATACTACAGAAATTAATAATATGTAAGTAAACATTACTGATCCAACATAGATTTTTGTTTTCAATCGTTAAAAGAGGGGTTAAAATGGGAGGTCCCTACAAACTTTCTTGATAACTAAGTTTCTAAGAAGATAAATATTATTCATCAACTGCAAATGCTATCTCAGGTTTCTTTATCATGCAATTTTTTTGCTATGTGATTATTATCACAAAGGCTGTATTATGGCTTGTTATTATTAACCCTCAAGAGTAACATTTCTGTGCTTCGCGATTCAGGAGCACATGGGTACGCCATATCCTCATATATCGCTTCTACTTCAGACGCACAGGGACTACGAGAACGCGTGTTTATTTTGAGCTAAATAGAAAGTGAAAGAAATCGATAAATAAATGTTAAAAAAAAAATTGTTAGTATTCACATCTTACGAGTTCTATGGTGGCGGATCTGTAGCGGAAATCGTAAAAAAATTTCCCACTCAAAGTCATCCCCTCAACGTGACCATTTATAAGGGAAAACCCCTGGGTACCCCTGGGTATCCCTTATCCAGTGCTTCTCTTGAGGGATAAAATACATATTATGTTTAGTTAGTATTAGATAAAGCTTTTGGATAAGTTGAGAAAATTAATTTAGGAAAAAACATTCAGAAAAATTTCGAAAAATTTATAGTTCTAATTAACATAATTTAAGTTTGAAATTCAATTAAGTTCATAAAAAAATGGCCCGTGGCGCGCAGAACGCCACCCTCCTTCCAACCGAGGTTATTTTCTAAAATAAACCCGAAACTACATATGAAGTAGATGAATGATCTCCTGTGACACTGGGCCACTGCGACACCATTGCTTTCTCTTCCTTGGTGTTTCCGTAGTTCGATTCACTGCGATGATTTTGGATAGAACGTTTTGTATCAGTCTCCTCTGCAGGACAAGTAAACAGAGAAGGGTGAATCCTAAGATATTATTTTATGTATATTATTTGTCAAACTCACTTAAGGTGGTTCATCTGAATGTCATTTTACTTATGTACACCTTTCCAAGCGCAGGACATGGTAGTCCCATGTGGTGTAAAAAATAAGAAGGTTTTAAAAACGGTTACTTTAGGAATCTTGAAAAAAAAACTTTTGAGAGTAAACACTCGATAAGGTAGGTGAATGTTGAAACGAGCGGGTTTCTGTTCGAAAATGAAATATGAAATAATTGGTGTACTTATAATAGGTGTTTCGGTTAATAATGTCGTTTTTTTCACAAAATTTGAGCGTTTCTTTCTGCATAGTTGAGCATCATTCTGTCAAAGAATGGATTCCGCGCCAAAAGAACTTTTGGTTTTTTGAAGCCGACCATTCATCAAGGCAAATTGTCACTTTTTCATAAGAATGTAATGTTGTTTAGAAAGTCCGTCCTGCATCGATCGACATAAGTGGTAGTCCGAGCATTGTCATGTTGAAAAATGACTTTATCGTGTCTTTGGGCGTATTCTGGTCGATTTTCCTTCAATGCTCGGTTCAATTTTATGAATTGTTGTCGGTATCGATCGCTAGTAATCGTTTCAACAGATTTCAGCAGTTCCTAATACATATCTCCCCTACCATCCCGCCAAATATACAGAAACGCCTTCTTTCCATGTATATTGCGCACTGCTTGTGATCTTGAAGGCTGGCCTGGGTCTACCTATGATTTTTTGCATTTTGGGTTATCAAAATAGATCCACTTTTCACCATCTGCCACAACTCGTTGCAAAAAACCTTTTCTTTTCTGTCTGGCAGCAAAATGTCACAACTGGTTTTTCGCCTTTCAACAATGGTTTGAATGGCAACATTTGGTTTTGCTATTTGTTTCAACCTATGAGTTGAGTCTTCATCCAATAATGCTGGTAAATTTACATATTCAAACTTTTTCGGCTGTCCTGGACGCTCCTTGTCTTTTATATCAAAATTACTACTTTTAAACCCTTTAAACCATCGTTCACAAGTTTTTTGGGTTAGAGCATGTTCACCATAAGCTTCAACTAACAAACGATAACTTTCAGCAGAGGTTTTTTCAAATGAAAGAAGGTTCTTAAACTTTTCCGCAAAACTTCTTTTTCTGGTACATAATTCAACATGTTCAAAGGTCTGAAAAACTATGTTTTTTTGCACAATGAGAATTAATAACGAACTGGCTTTTGACTTCGTATGTTTACCCTCTAAAATGCTATAGACGTCATTAGTCTATGCCAACAAATGTACAGGGTTATTCATTTTGTGCTTCGGAAAGTAAAATTAAAAAATGCACACAAAAAATTGAGATTTCGATGATTTTTTTTCATTTTGTTGCTTGTACTTTACCTTTAAGTGTGCAATACAACATCATTTGGCTCATGTACACCATATGACCGCTTACACGACTCATTCCTTTTGAGGTAATATTCGATGACTTTTTCGCATATTTCGGCTAGTATCTCGGCCATGACTTAACGAATGTTGGTTTTCAACTACTCAAAACTTTGAAGATTGTCTACGTAAACCCGATTTTTCGCGTAGCCCTAGAAAAACAAAGTCCAACGGCGTCAAATCGCATGATCTCGGCGGTCAATTGATATCACCAAATCTCGAAATTCCGCGGCCTAGGAACTTCTCGCCAAAAATAAAGCCAAAATTGGTCGTGTTGTGTGGCGCCGTCTTATTGGAACCACATCATCCACAATCACTTGTCGGTTTTCAGATCTCCATATACGGCAATTTTCCTCATTTACGTATCCGCCGAGCGAGAAATAAGCCTCATCACTGAAGAAGATTTTGTTCGAAAAATCAGGTGAAAGTTTAAGCATCCAATCGGCGATTGCTCTGCACATTCAATGGTCGGCGGGCTTCAATTCTTGCGTGAGTTGAATTTTGTAAGGATGAATATGTAAGTCCAAATGCAAAATGCGCCATAATGTGCCGTAAGACAAACCCACAGACTGTGAACGCCGAGGAATCGATAAATTTCTTCAGGCACACTTTCACTAACAGCAGCGATATTCTCCATCGAGTGAGCGTTACGATGATGCATATGTCTTACCACATTCGTAACGTTGGGCGTGGGCGTTGGGGCGCCGCCCCTCCAGCATTTATCACAGTAAACAATCTTTCAGAGCAAAACACCATATTTTCACTTCCTGTATAGAGTTTCAGCAGCACGAAAAGTAAAAAGGAGGAAGGGGAAAGCAAAAGAAATCTTCAGCAGCACTATTTTCTTCTACGCCCTCCCACTTTACAAACCCACGAGCCGTCACTGATTTATAATTATTTCAAATTTATTATTGTAAAATTAAGTTACTCATTTGACAATTCAGGTAAAAGAATTCATACTCTGTTTATTACTATTGTACTGTACTGTTATATTATTATTAATACTCTTTTTTTATTACACGCAGTATATGTTATGTTTACCCTCCAAGTCGTCATCATTAGTCTATACCAACAACTTTATTAGTAACGCTCTCTTTTAGCAAAATCAACATTATTAACCGAAGCACCTATTACGTAATGTCTTTTTTTTTGATACTATACAAAATTGTATTTTATTTAGGAGCTAATACGATTTTACGATTTTAGTCTACAATATAATCTCCCTCGTTATTGACAATCCTCGCTCATTTCTCTGACAAACTGTGGTTCTGTGATTCTGACACTGTAAGGTTTTGCATGGTCATTGTGCAGAATAATACCTTTTTGATGAATCAGTCTTGGACGTTTTTAAATGAAGCTGTGTTTAGTCTATCAATCTATCTTATGTGGATTGCCTATAAAATCAACTTTTTATCTCCAGTAATAATTTGTCGAAGAAAAGGATATCTACCTGACCTAGACAAAAGTGCAATGCAGATGGTTATACGTTGATTTTTGTATTTTGAACTGAAAGTTAATATGAGACCCACATTCGTTCTCTTTGCCCTTTATTCAGTTCTTTTAAACACCATTGTATTGTGGACCATGAAATATAAAGTTTTGTGTCTAATTCTTAGATGGTTTGTTTGGGATCAACTTCAATTTCAGCCAACTACAGATCCTAATCAAACTCAACAGATCTTCCAGATTTAATACCGAAAAAATTGAAATCATCGTTCTTTATTTTTTTAAACCAACGCTGACATATTCTGTTATTCAAGGCACCAAGATAAACAGGATTAACTTGGCATAACATTCACTGCAAATTAGATTAACATGTTATTAACATGTATCATTTTCTAATCATAAAAGCTGCATTTTCCGTCTTCTCCGATATTTCTTGCTTAATTTTTGTTTTTAGGAACTACTACTCATATACTTCTTGCAGTCGTAATCACAATGTCTTTGGCAAATTATCGTATATCGCTTTTATTTTTTGATAGTCTAACATTAACCATACAGACAGTTCTTTCAGAAATAGTCCACGATTCTGATTCCAGTCTCGAAAGTTATTGTTTGCAACAGAAATGATATTACTATTTATTGCAGCAACGTTTAGTAAACTCTAAAATATCACCATTATCCACCGCCTGGTATTACGTGCACATAACTTGTCAACGGTTTCAACATCGCCCTTTTATTATTATGAAGTTTTAATGATATCGGGTTTTCCATTGGCTTCACAAATGCAATAATCCTTGTGCATGGAAGAAATTAACAATACCTTAGCTCCTTTTTTCGGAATATAGGAAACTAAGGTAACGTCTTTTTCAAAACTACTAAATACTAAACTTGGTACTAACACAACTGTCAAGTTATTTATCTTTAGCGATTTTGCAAGGTTTTCGCTGTTAAACCAGTTATCTATAGTTACATTTTAATTTGAACCGTATATGTGCGAACATAAATGCTCCACCACGGATTTACGACTGTTCTCTTGCTTGACCATCTGGTTGTTGCCTTAGTATAATTATGCGTCGCATAAGGCAAATATTTTAATGCCATTCTTATTTGATTTACTTGGTATGTACTGTTAAAGCTGCATTTTCCTCTAAACGTCTTCAGTTTCTCATCTACAGTTACATACGCTGAATGACTGAAACATTGTTTACAGTTTTCATTGAATCTATCAAACAGATCTCTAATGGGTTCATCAACTATTTTTCTTTCATTGCAAGTGTCACTATCGTCGAATACACCTAAGAGGAAAACGACATCGATGCAGTGACATCATTAGGCGAAAAGCTTCTATTCCTGTCCCGTTTGTTTTCCATAGGTCTACCAAATTAATGCGATTCACACCTCTAGCACACCTCTAGTAAGTTGTTATAAGCCTATTAGTGCTCTTATTTCTTCGGCGGTTGAAAGAAATTGTACTGTTGTATAGTTTGTACTATCAAGAAGTTCAACATATAATCATCAAAAATCAGTTGCCTATATTTACTACCTAGGTTTACTGTCTAGATTTTACTTCAGGAAGTTGCAATGTTTTCCCTTCAAGTTCTAATACTTCTGGATGGAACATGCTTGCCCATTTTGTTTACCCATCTTTCCCATATATAATAAGGAATAATACTATTATCTTCGAATGCCTCGTCATCATCTTGCTTGGTCTTTCTGTCACGATCTCGTTTCTCAGTTACATCGTCATATTCCGGCTCGTCATACAATTGTTCTAGGCATTTTATTTCTTTTTCATAGTCCATCGGAGTAGAGTTACGTTTTTTTAGAGACAAATTATAGACAATTTAAAAAAGTCCGGTGGTTGCGCACGGTCTGAGAGACCGTACCTACAAATAACTGTTGAGAACTTTAGAACAAATACACGCTTCCACGTAATATTCGATACTGACATTCTACAACGACTTATATAAGTTCCGTTAAGATAAGAAAATCCGTTTTTTGCGAATTTCTTTAAATAATACCGAAAATATTTTTCATTCTGACAAATAAAAAATTTGTGCCAACGGAAAACATTTTAAGTCGATATAAGTTCAAAGTTTAAAAAAAAAAATCTGAACTTACTTTGATCGGAAATTTAATTATCTACAATAGAGTGGGCCGAATATTCGTGTTTTTCGAATTTCTTTCAATAATACCGAAAATATTTTTCATTATGCCAAAAAAAAATTGTGCCAAAGGCTCCTCAAAGTTAGTCAAAGTTCAAAGTTTTTCAATAATCTTGTCTTTATTTATACTTAATTTCGTGTAAGGACCTTTATTGTAGAGAATTAAATTTCCGATCAAAGTAAGTTGAGAATTTTTTTTTTTTCAAAACTTTGAACTTTGATTAACTTTGAGGAGTCTTTGGCACAATTTTTTTTTTGGCATAATGAAAAATATTTTCGGTATTATTGAAAAAAAATCGAAAAAACGGATTTTCAGCCCACCCTAGTGTTCATCTAATTCTTTCCAAAATTTAACAATAAGCACAGTAAATATTAATAAACATAACTAGAGTATAGGTTATGTTATATTCAGTTAAATTATTGTCAGTAGAATATATGCTATTGTTGGCTACCATTTTAATTTTTTTTTAATTTTTTCTGTTTTAGATATTACAGATACAAGTATCAAAATCATTACTTTAACGAAAAAGCTATATTTAATGCTCTCTCTCAATATCTGCGACAAGAATTGCAGATGTTTGTTGCCAGAGGGTTGATTTCAAAGGTGGTAATTTTTAAAATGTTTCCAAGAAGTACAGTTGCCGCAATTATTTCAAAAAGTAAACAAATGGTTTTTACAACAAATAAAGCCTTAGCGATGGTAGGTAAAATATCAAATATTATAGAAGTTATTGGATGTATAAATAAGTTTAGACATTTTATCTAATTTGTAAATTGTAAATTGTAATTTGGAAAGTTGCCCTGAGACTTTTGAACGTCAAATTTAACGAATGAATAAATGTGTTTATAAAGGGTTTCCCAATAAGAGCGATATTATTTGAATTTGAAATGGTGCTCGTTGCTTTTATTAGATGGTATATTTTATGTCATTTATGATTTAAACAAATTATCGTTCTGACCACCTCGATTGTTTCTGCACTGGTTGATCCGATTGGATAACGTGGCACGATAGCGTTCGCCATTCACAGTAACGGTTCGTCCTTCGGCGTTAATATAATTAAATTAATCCACACCAAACATGATTGATTCTTTCATGATGTAATGGGGCCCGATGAATCACTTGTTGGTTTGACTCACACCAATAACGACAATTTTGCTTATTGACATAGCCGTGTAACCAAAAATGAGCTTCATCGGAGAAGATGATTTTGCGATGAAAATCCGTATTGTTTTCCATTGCTTCTAACGCCCAATCTGCGAACTCCCGACGTAATCGATGGTCAGTTGGCTTAAGTTCTTGTGCCAACACAATCTTGTATGGGTGTAAACCGACATCCGAACTCAAAATACGCCAGGTGGTCATCCTAGATAAGTCTAACTCTTGAGAACGGCGCGGAACAGACACATTATCGTTCTCGGCAACACTTTCACGAACAGCCGCCATATTTGTTTCACTACGGCCACTCCGAAATCGTGACGGTAGCTTTTGGTCATGAAGACTAAACTCACGTTCAAACTTATCAATTATACGGCGGATGGCTTGATTAGAAGGAGCAGAATGAGCAGTTTTGAACGAAATGCTTTTTGAGTAGCAACAAAACTTTTGTTCGAATTTTGATAAAATGTTCGGACAATTTTCAAACGTTGTGGCAACACAAATTTGTTAACGGTGAAATGGCAAACCTTACTGAAAAGTATTGACAGCAAATGTCAAGAATTAGATATAAATTATGGCCGCAATTAGCTGTCAAAATCCTATGGTCCCTATTGGGAATCACTTTAGCATATGAAAAAAGAGTGAAAGTAGATAAGTTCGTTATTTTTGCTATCATGAAAAAAAGCGATTTGCGAGTTGAAAAGAGTATGTTGATTGAAATTGCCTGGAAAACTATCATCCACGCCAATAAAAGTAGAAAAGGTATTGAGGACTCTGCTCCTTCACATTTCATGATTCATAAGCAGTAAATCTATGATATCGCGTTGGCTGATTTCAGAGTGAAAAAACAATATCCGTGAAGGTTAGAGATATCACTGATGTGATAAACATTTCAGACGAATATATACGGAACATCCTACATGAACATTTGGGCATTCGAAAGCTATCAGTGTGTCGTATTTTCTCACTGCCAACAAAAAACGAAATGGAGTGATCACTGAATCGACGGAAAGAGGTATTAAAAAAGGCGAAAATCACTTTTTTGGCTTTTTTCCAGACAGAAAAAAAGGTTTTTTGCATTGATTTGTGATAGTTAATGAAAAGTGGATCTATTTTGATAAAGGAAAGCGCAAATAATCATGGGTAGACTCATGCCAGCCATCAACATCACAACTAGTGCGCAATATACATGAAAAGAAGGCTTTGCTGTGCATTTGGTGGGATAGTAGGAGCTGTGTATTACGAACTGCTGAAATCTGACGATCGATACCGACAACAATTGATAAAGCATTAGAGGAAAAACGACCAGAATATTTCCAAAGACACGATAAAGTTATTTTTAGTCATGACAATACTAGGCCCCATGTTGCAAAATGTGTAAAAAACTATTTGAAAAACGTTAAACGGGATGCCTTACTCCACTCACCATATTTACGGGACTTAGCCCTTTCGAACTACCACTTATTTCGATCGATGCAGCACGGACTTTCAGAATATTACTTACATTCCTACGAAGAAGTGAAAATTTGGCTTGATGAATGGTTGGCCTCAAAAAACCAAAAGCCCGAAATCCATAATTTGACAGAAAGATGGGAAAAAGTAATATCTAACGATGGCCAATACTTTGATTGTTACGGTAATTTATTTTGTTAGGGAAATAAACACTCAAATTTTGACGTTAAAACACTTATTAATTTAAAGATCATCTGACTTTTCATTCTACCCTCGTATGTGTAAAATTTGATTTTTAAATTTGATGGGATTTAATGGCAGAAGTTATGAGTTGGATCTTTTATGAATAAAGAATATGCAGCAGTTGCTTCTGATATTTGACGATGACGTAAAATCGTGGGGACTTTCGTTCGAGCTATAGTTATTTACATGACGTCGAATATACCCAAGTATTAAATACGCCAGTTGATTCAGAAAAGATTGGAAGTATTAAACTTAAAGAGATTTACCACTAAACACCAAATCACTTTTTGAAACTTCTCAACGCACATTTCGCTAACCATGTTAGCATCAACAGGAGATGATTTAATCTAATTCTAAAACTAATCTATGTTCAATTTATATGATAGTCCTACCTAATGAAGCATATAAAAATCATGAACCGTGAAGTTTACTGAGCCTTACATTAATAATTGAAAAAGTTGACTGAAAGGAATCGGTACTTTATCTTGGTTCATGATTTTATTACATTTTTCTATTTGAATGCTTTAATATGCATTCAAAGCCCTATTTTATTTAAACTTTTCACGAGTCTTAAATTTCTAATATCTATATTGTGGTCATGTTCAATTGTATGTTGGGCAACACAAGATTTTTCATTTTTCCCATATCTAATGTGGGCAATGTGTTCTTTAACTCTCGTCAATAGTGATCTTTTTGTTTGCCAAATATATCTTCGATCACAATCTTGACAACTAATTTCGTAAATCCCCAACTTTTCTTGTTGATCTACTTTATCCTTAACCCAGAACTTCTCTTAATTTATTATATGGTTCGTACACAACCTTAATGCCTACTTTTTTCAAAATTTTGTCTAGCCCTTGTGTTAATTGGGCAACAAATGGCATTACCATGAATTTACTTTTATTCTGATCCTTTTGAAAAGGCGAAGATTCTTTCAATAATTTTCTAAACTTATGTTTTCTAATTAATTTACCTACAATGTTCTTATTATAACCGTTTACTTCGGATACCTCCCTAATTAATTTTAACTCTTTGTTATACTTATCTTTCAATTCTTCTATTGGAATCTTTGGTGTGAAACACTAAACTTGAAGAGATTTACCACTAAACACCAAATCACTTTTTTTTTTAACTGCTCGACGCACGTTTCGCTAACCATGTTAGCATCATTAGGAGATGATTTAATCTAATCCTAAAACTAAACTATGTTCTATTTATATAAATAACCCTACCTAACAAAGCGTGTAAAAATCATGAACCGTGAAGTTTACTAAGCCTTACATTAATAATTGAAAAAGAGTTATAATTGAAAAAGAGTTATAATTGAAAAAGAAACGTGCGTCGAGCAGTTCGAAAAAAAGTGATTTGGTGTTTAGTGGTAAATCTCTTCAAGTTTAATAATTATCGTTGTTTAAAGGAAAATTGGTTAATCTATTTGCAATAAAATTTAAACTAGCCATCTTATTTTGGAAGCTATGATTTGAATCGTTAAGAATGTATCTCGAAGTGGTGGTGTTTTTCTAAAAATATGAAAATCTAACCTGTTTTAATTATTTCTACTGACTAAAACATCCAGAAATGGCAAACAATCGTTGTTTTCGAGTTCATGTGTGAATACTGTGTTTTGGGATTTACTGTTTAAGTTCTTAATAAAATCATCTAAGTTTTCATTTTTTAAATCGAAAATTGCAAAAACGTCATCCACATATGGATGACGGAAAATAACTATATCTATATCTATATCTATATCTTCGGAAAATAACTGAATTCATCTTTCGCCTCAGTTTCAAACTTACTCATGAATAAGTTGGCTAAGAACGATGACGGAGGATTACCCATTGCCGTTCCTTTTTGTTGTTCGTAAACCTGCTATTAAGGTGAAAACAATTTTGCTTCATACACAATCTTGTTAAGGAGATGTACTCAGAAACAATCGTGTTATTAAAACCGTCTAACTCGAGAAAACTCCCTCAGGTACTTCAAGGTATGTGGACTCTGGATATTCGGAAACAACGATGATATGTCAAAGGAAACCAAAACTTCACCTTCCTGTAGATGTGTGTTTTTTACTCTCTCTATGAATTTTGTTAAATTTATCACAGAACAGGAAGGCAGTTGATTTGGTAGATTCTCAAATTCCTTTGTTAACCATTTTATCAAATTGTATATTGGAAAATCAATGGCTGATACAATTGGTCTCATCGATTTTTCCGGTTTATGAATTTTTGGTAGAGCATACAATCTTGGCACTTTTGGATTCGAAATATGTAGTTTGTTTTTCAGAGAAGGAGAAATAAGGCTGTTACAAGATTTCAATGTATCTCTGACTTCGTTAACCATTTTTGACAATGGATTCCTAGGTAATCGTTTATATGGCCCGTCTTGAATTAACTTTTCAACGCGTTCAAATTAATCAGATTTGTCCATTACTACAACCTTATTTCCCTAATCAGCTTTTAAATAGAAACAATCATTCTCTCGCAGACGCTTGACAATCTTAAACATATTTGGCATATTTTGATTTTTATTTGAAATATGTTTTGCAATTTTGCCTTTACATGACTCTCTGACGAATGCTTTTGAGATCTCCGGTAAGTATTTAATACCAGTTTCAATGCTGGCTACCATATCCTCCGAAGCGCTACGGGGTGCCGGCAAAACAAAATTGAGGCCTTTATTTAAAAGATCTAGTCCAGGATTATCGAGTATCTGTGTTGAAAGATTTTCTACTATATTGATGCCCTTTTCTGGAATACGTTCTTTCGATTGCTTAATTTTGAGTTTTTTGAATTTTTTATTTAAAGATGACATTTTTTAATGAATTTACTATTTACTGCTGTGAACATATTCCTTTGGAAAGTGCACCAACATTCATGTTCTACATTACTTAATTTAAAAGTTAATTTCTTCTAAAGATTGTATGCCTAAATTTCAAGCATACTCCTTTTACTTTAGAAATGTTTGATCTCTAAGTCAAGCCATTTCTGTTTTGCAAAATTAGTTATTTTATCACATATTTTGGAAGATTTTGAAATATTAACTTTAATAAAATTAGGAAAGATTTTATTAGTCTGGCATGACTTAAGTAATCAAATATCTATTCCAATAAGTCTAATTTTAGTAGTATACTTACGATAAAGAAAATTGTTGGATGTATTCACAAAATAACCGCAGCTGAAAAGTGGTACACTTACCTAACGAAACAGGGTTCATGTTTGTTTCAATCCAAATTCACGGCAATTAAAACCATGACAAATTATTATTTATATATATTTATTATGTTCCACACCAGCCAACTGAACACTAAGAGATTAAACGCTATGAGTGATAGAAGGCTGCATATTATTTATAGGTATAGGTAACTTTCCTTGAAGCTTCATGCCCTAATAATGTTAGACTTAACGGCCCTTCTGAAACTGTTTATTTCAAACTTAACATTCTCAGCAATGTTTCATTATGCGTCTTTAAAAGCTTAACTCTTTAACAAATATGAACACTCATGAGTTTGTTTGGACCTGTCTTAGATATCAATTGTGTATACATCTAGATTTGCAAATAAAGTAATGAGATTGGTGGCGTAGCGTTCGATCTGGTAACACTGTTGGGGTCCCACTTAGAGGGGAGATATACCAACATCTGCTGCGTCTTCAGTGTGAGTTTAAATTCCCTAGAGTCACTTAATGGTCCATATCAATTATTTTTGTGAACTGAATTTTTCTAGTGTGTTCTCAGAATGAGTGAACACAATTTCGAGCAACGGTGTACTATCAAGTTTTGTTTCGGACTTGAGCACAGTGCGACCGAAAATTTTGCAAAACTTCAATAGGTCTATGGAAATAATTTTTCATCAAGGATCCATGTCTTCAGGGGGTTTAAGGCATTATCAGAATGCCGAGACTAGACTGAAGATTTTGATATTCTCCACGAGCCCACTTGTAACTTTTCATGCATACCTAGTATCTAGATAGGGCCTGGACGGGTCATGGACGGTTTTGCTCAGTCTGACTATTTCGGACGATCACCACACCGACAGAATGATATGAATGACACACTTCATCCTATAAAGCCTATATATACGGTCGTACTCCTGGTAATTTCTTCAACTGCTTTCCGAATGTTCAACTCGACCCTGACTAATTACGGCTTAAAGCCAGAAACCGGTCTCGGGAGACGCTTGCTGGCGTTTAGTAGGCGGCTAAAGAAATGAGTAATTATTAAGTAGAACGTCGAAAAAAATTATCGTCAATGTCTTTTGAAAAAAATGTTGAGATCTTCCAATCCCTTCGTTGGTTAACACCTCATGTTGTTCGTCTATGTAATCATTCAGTTCGTCTTCTTTTGTCATATTGTTAAATTCTTACCCGCCTATTTGTCGCGTTGTGTTAATTATAGTTGTTAGCTGTGTAAATTACGGACGCCATTACTTCACAAATTCTATCAGTATGGTGTTATTTATTTCTGGTTTCAATTTGTCTATTCCTCCCTTGATAAATACAATTGCATTAGCAATTGTGAATTACTTTCAGCATTGCATCACCTCAATATGAGAGGTATCGTCAACCATTGTACGAACCATTTCTAAAACTTGCCGATCATTTATAGCTTCAAAGCATCTAACCTGGCACCTTCCTCGAGAGACTGAAACAATGAGATCGCATTAGGTGGTAAGAAAACTTCTAGAACATTTTTGTCTTTTGTGATTAGTGACACAGGATGCTCAGGAACGTTGTTTATTATCAATAAAAGTTTGATAATAAACATTTCCTTATCCAAATATCTTTTAATTTCCGGAATAAACAGCCGTAATCTATGCCTTCCGATTCGATTGCCCAAAAAAGCAGACTTGTTTTTGAGGGCACGTGGATTTTGTGTCCGGTAATCAAGTCCAGGTTTGATCATATAACCAGCTGCATTTACATAAAGTAACAATGTCAGTCTGTCTGTCCTTATGTCTAACATTATCTCTAAGGAAGAACGAGTTCATCACAATTAAAAACTTGTTTAACATAATTTCGAATGAATGATTACCTATTTCTGCAATCATTTGTTTAAATTTTCCTAGAAACGAGGCAGCAGCTGTCTGATCAGCCAATGCAGATTCCAGCGGAATTTTTTTGTTTTTAATTATATCGAGTTTTGAATCAATGCAACCAGCTCTCAGTTGCTGTGTTCTGTCCTCTTTTGTTTCAACTTGTCGCCGAATGTCTTCTTATATAATCAATGCTTATTATATCCGTAACTTTTGAAGATTGGGGCATAGAGGAAAAACTAACGTGAATTTTCTCTTTGCTTTTCAACACTTCACGAATCGAACATTCGTTTCTATTAATTATAGATTTTGGCAACGGTTGCAATATACTTTTTTCTTCTGCAATGATACTAATAATCTTTGATTTTTCATTATTACTGATTACTTCACCTTTTTATTTAGGTTTCGAAGCTATATTTGTTTTCTTTTAAACGATTTTTTTATATGTACGGACAATCTCTTTTTCTCTGATAATTCGACTATAAATGAACAAAGCGTTTGAAAATTCCTTATGCGTAGAAATTTAATTGCGTTTCTACAAATTTTTACCCTAACGAATCACGGATACGGACGCCATACTTTTTTAGTTAGAAAGAGTTTTCCAATAAGAGTTTGAGGACTTTGAATCGAAATGATGTAATTCTGTTTGAAATGTAATTGTTACTCATAGTCTGCTATTTTCAGTTTATTGTGTCAATTCACCATGGAAAGGTACACGAAACACGATTGGGCTCTAGAGCAGTTAGAAGGCGACCTCCAGTTTGGAGAAAAATAATCTTTTCCGACAAAGCGCACTTCTGGCTTAATGGATTTGAGAATAAACACAACAAGCAGGATTTGGGCCGATGACAATCCTCAAGTGATTAAGGAATTACCTTTTCATCCTTAGAAAATCACTGTTTAGTGTGGCTTTTGGATTGAAGGAGTGATAGTACTGACATAATATATTTGGACTGAAGTGATAAATTTGGATATAAACAATGTTTTTCTTTTAATTTGTAATCACATATCTTATAAAACAATCGCTTTATTGCAGGAAAAGTTTCCTGAACGCGTTATTTTTCGAAATGGTAATGTCAACGAGCTACCAATATCATGAGATCTTAGGCCCATGGATTATTTTTTGTGTTTTTTTGTAGTTTACAGAAATAAACCTCGAATAATTACACGTGTCAACAAATTTAAACTTTTTTGGGGTAACATTGATGAAAATGATAAGCTATTTACTGTAACACATACATTATTTTGTTAAATGTAGTCGGTGGTGGGAAAAAAAGGAGACGATATTTTTTCAATCTAATATTTATTTAATATAAACATGTAAAACGTGTCATTACCGAAGATGATATGAATAAAAAAAATATTACATGAGATGTCATACAGCAACAAAAACATTTACTTTTTCCTCTTGTAACCCTCTGTAACATCATCTCTTTTGAAAAACCAGCAGTTGGGACTAGACAAACGCTAGAAAGCAACATAGATGCATTCCAGCGTCCCTGGTATCTTAGTTCAACCGTCCTGATGTCCTGGTAAAACCTCTCTCCTTATTATAATAATATTCAGCTCTATAGGCCTAGTGGCCCTCGGCTTCGAGTTCTTTCACTCTTCTTTTCCAACTTTTTCTGTCCAAAGCATCAGTCTTCCAATCCCTCACTCCTACTTTCCTCAAAACCTCTCTCCTTATTCGTCCATTACTGCACCCAAATTTTCCGGGAAAAATCCAAATGGGAGTGTAAAAAATGGGAATGGGAAAAATGGAAAAATGGGATTTTTAAGGACATGCGACACTCTAGTATTTCATAGGCTGTCAAGAGTTCATCTATTAGGTATTTATAGTTTTCATCTTTCTTGTTGCCCAGAAATCCTTTCACTACACTTACAAAACACTTTCAAGCTGCGAATTCCTTTTCAATAATTTTTCTTGAAAACGGAAATCACCTAGAAGCTTCCTTATTTGAGGTCCAATAAATATATGTCTTCTTTTAGTTTTGCATCACTTAATTGAGGAAATAGTTATTTTAGGTACTACTCGAAATCATTACCTTCTTTGTTTTTTCATTAGTTAAAAGTTAGTTTTTTTTCTAAGTTTTTCATTATTCCAATTTTAATATGGAGAGGCGGAAGAAGCTTCTTTTTTTGGGTAAACAGGCAGGTTTTGGGTAAGAGGGCAAATTTTGTTTAAAGTACCAGGTTCAAAAGCAGACCTGTGAGGCTAATATTTCTTGCTGTAATGTTCTTTTTCTGTCCTACTTTTCCATATACACAAAAAACAACAAAACTTTGTAAAGCTCCCTTAAAGTTATAGCAATATACCTATCACTTTGTAATCCCTATGAATATCCCACTGATACTGTTTATATTTAACGCTATTTAGTATGGTTGCTAAGTTGTAATAGGTTTTTTTCATTGTCACTGAATGGGCTAAAGCAATAGATGGGTTTTTGTTTCCATTATGAAGGAAGACTGTTTTTAGGCTGTATTTCGGCGAATCTATGAAAATATGCCACTCGGAAAGTGTTCGGAACATGTTCCGAAATAACTCATTCAGGGCCGGCCTTATTTACACTGATTGGTAAATAAAATTCGTATTTCAGAGGCCACTTCACAATTTTGAAGGTTCAACGTTAACCGAAGTATACAGCTGCAGCAAAGTATGCAGTAACAGCTGTTAGATAAAACTGGAACTGGAACTGTTAAAATCTGGAACCAAGAAATTCCGATTTTTGTTTTGACAATCTCAGGTCACGTACCAAATCATTTAATTCATTCTGACTTATTAAGAGAGGTTCACTGGTAGTTGTTAAAAATGTTGGGTCACAACTGTTGTTGTCAGGAAGTTGTGGATCAGATCCTGATGAAGTATTAGAATCACCGGAAAAAATGGCACAAGTTCAGAAGGCAAATTTGGATACTGAATTTTGTTCCGTTATTTTTTTTTTAAATCCCTTCTGTTTTAGTGATATAAAAGTAGCAATTACTTACATTACACTCACTTACAGTAGGTTCGCTACACATCATAGGCACAGCAAAGGCATAGAATGCGATGCATCCACTGCACTAAATTTATTTTATTTATTTTATTTTATTTATTATTTTACTCACATAGCGGGTTTGAGGAGCCCTGTTGGATCTCCAATTTGACACTTAAAATATAAAAGATAGGTTTTTTGAGACTTTGGATGTAGATCTAGATTGTTATTGTAAAATAAGTCTTGTTATTGTACAATAAGTCGTCCGCATATACAACAAAACTTATCCGCTGGATTTTTGTAAAATCGGCGACTAGAACTTGCCATTTTATATAAAATTGATTTAAACACTTGACTGTACTGTAAACGAGACAGAAACAAACTAATCTATAGAAAAAAAACTACCCTTAAATGTTCGTAGAATACTGTGGAAATACCCCCTCTACGGTCTGGTGGTAATTCCTACATTGTTCAGTCCGAAGTCAGGTACAAATAATTTCAATGATTCCATGATATAAAGGAGAAGCAAGTACTTGAAAATGGGACATTCTAGGTCATCTCTGTGAAAAGGTATTTTAATAACTACGTAAATGAAACGCAAAAAAGTATTCTCATTAATGTTACAAAAATCATGTCGACCTGTGTCATTGACCTTAAACCAAACATTCAGGCCACCAATGAAACTATATCCCGCAATATGTATGAAAGAGTAATCCAAAATTGGGTCTCCAGAATGCATTCTACCAACGACATTACTTTCAAAACATAATGCCATTATTTATTCGTCAAGATAAAATAAAAATTACCAGATTATTACTGGTAGTTATTATAGGGTCTAGCTTTAAAGTTCTGACATTCTTATTGGAAAATCATTTATAATATATTTATCTTACACATAGGCACGGGATCCAATCGATAATATATTTTTCATCAATTATGGTACTGTAGCAGTTCTGAACAGTGGTGAAGTTGAAATAACTCATTTAAAAGATGGTGATGAAATAGGACTGGAGGGCTTGATCCGTATAAGAACTGCATTGACTCATGCATATTCTTATATCGCTACGGAAACAACAGAAGTTTATGTTCTATCAATAAAAGATTTTAGGTAATTTGTTATATTTTAGGAAAATGTAATACCTTTCCATTTTGAATTATTTAAATAAATTCTTTTGGTTTAATTAAATCATATAATTAGAAATTTGATACCTGACAAACTGGAGGTTACCAAGAACTTTACTCGGAGAGTCGATCAAAGAACGGAGGAACTAAACAATATTGAAGATGTCGCTACAACCCAAGCAGTGGATTTATTTTCAGAATTGAAAAGCGGCAAAATATTAGAACGACCCAGAGTTCGAACAAGATATTTTGAAAATTAGTACTCATATTTTAATGTTTTTTTTTTCGTTTATTTATATTTCATGTGTGTTTGTTTATAACTTCCTTTTTTTAATACTTTTTTATATTTATATAAAGTTTCAGATAATTAAAAGGTTTGTTACATTATGAATAATTTATTTGCTAAACATATTAAGATTTATGGTACTAAATATTTTCGTAAAGGCTGTTTCCAATATGTCATAAGAGACCACTGATTTGTGTAATGATGTCCAATGATGATGACATGGTTCATCATTTATAATCAACTTTTTAGTTAAAAAAAAATGTTACGTTAGAAATTTTAACGTTTTGTTATTATACCGCATTACCAATCATTTTTATTTTAAGGTATATCTGTTTCTGATCCAGTGTGTTAGGCCTGTGTTCACTATACTGTTTTAAGAAATAACATAATCTATTAGGTAGGTACCTAGTGTTTTTAATACAATGTTCACTATCTATCAGCGATTCTTCTTTTTTTCTGTGGTACTATAGTCCGTCAATGAGTCTTTACCTCCTTCAACCTTCGCCCCCATATGAATTGAACTCCAGCAGTCCCTTACTACTTTTTGATTGGCAGTAGTTCTTCAGCATCTCTTCTTACATTGTCCTGCCATTGTGTCTTTGAAATATAACTCTTTCTATTACCCCTAATTCGTCCCTCCATGATTCTACTTGATATTCGCCATTCTGGCATTATCGCTACGTGTTCCGCTCATCTGAGTATCTGAACCCTTACAAAGTTTACAACACCCAGGTCTTTGTTTATTTGCTTGGGTTCGAAAGCTATCAGCGTGATGGGTGCCCTATTTTCTTACTACCAACAAAAAACGGAATGGAGTTACCACTTCACATCAGTGTTTTGACATGCATAAGCGCAATCTGAATGAGTTTCTGCTCTATGGCGTTTTGGAGGGTAAACATATCAATATCAACAGCCAGTTTGTTATTAATTGTCATTGTGCAAAAAACATAGTTTTTCAGAGCTTTGAATATGTCCAATTATGTAACAGAAAAAGACGTTTTGCGGAGAAGTTTAATAACCTTCTTTCATTTGAAGAAAACGGCTACTGAAAGTTATCGATTGTTGGTTGAAGCTTATGGTGAACATCTTTAACCTAAAAAACTTGTGAACGATGGTTTAAACGCTTTAAAATTGGGATTTTGATATAAAAGGCAATTAGCGTCCAGGACAGCCAAAAAAGTTTGAAAATACACATTTGAAAGCATTATTGGATGAAGACTCAACTCATACGTTGAAATAACTGGCAGGAATATTGAATATTGCTCAATCTACCATTTCTGAATATATACACGCATTCGAAAAGATTCAGAAGGAAGGAAAATGGGTTCCATATGAATTGAAGGAAAGAGGCATTGAAAGGCGAAAAACCACTTTTTTGACTTTTGTTCAGGCAAAAAAGAAAAGGTTTTATTGGAATTTGCATACCTAGTTTTTTTGTTACAATGTTCACTATCTATCAGCGATTCTTCTTTCTTCTGTGTGCTATAGCCCGTCAATGAGTCTTGACCTCCTTTAACCTTCGCCCCTATATGAATTGAACTCCAGCAGTCTCTTACTATTTTTTGATATATAGGTCTTCAGCATCTCTTCTTACATTGTCCTGCCATTGTGTCTTTGGTCCATATCTTTTTCTGTTACCCCTATTCGTCTCTCCTGATTCTTCTTGCTATTCGGCTTTCTGGCATTATCGCTACGTGTTCCGCTCATCTGAGTCTCTGAACCCTCACACATTTTACAACATCCAGATCTTTGTTTATTCGCTTGTGTTTGAAGTTATATCTGATCCTCCAATTTTTATTATCATTCATAGCCACACGAATTTGGTATTATTCTTTCAAATATTAAATATTGAATTAATATAATTAATAATTAAATTTGGTATTATTCTTTCAAATATTAAATATTTCTTCAGTTTTCCTTGTTAGGGTTCATCATGAGGGATTACTGACAGCCATAAGTGACTATTGAACGAATGAGTGTTTAAAAGATCTTAACTCTTGTGTTAAGATTATTTGTATAACCATATGAAAGATTATTTGTAAGATTATTTGTATAACCATAGGACAGATTGCAGGGATTAAATATTTTTGTTATCCTTTATAATACGATTTCTGATATCTCCTGTATTGGTGCTGTTGTCAGTTCAGTTCTCTTCGATTACTTCTCATTTCCATCATATTTGTTTTGTCTCACCTGTATTTCATCATAAATTAATAATAATTCTTTCTTAATGATCTTTTCGATCTTGTTAATATATTTAGGCTATCTGCATGTCCTACTATCTGTTTTTCTTTTATTTCTCACTGTTCCATTTACTTTTATATCTATTTCGGTGATGACTTTATACAATACTGTGTTAAACATGACTGGTGCCAATCCATGCTTTTGTTGCAAACTGTCTCTTAATTTGTATTACTGCCTTAGAGTTAAGCATCATCCAGGTTAATCCAATGAACTTACCTGGTATTTCCTGGTACTTCCTGGTATTTTCTGAACCGCTATTGTAGCTGGCCTCGAATACTACTGCTCTTTGTACGCGGTCGCACACCTATCTGAAATCTATGAATATCTGGAATAAAGGAGCATCAAATTTTTTTTTTATTATTATTTAACGAACTGAACACATTTTTTTTATATATTCTATCTATTCTTTGTCTTATTATGTTTGTTAAAACTTAATAAGTTCGCGCAAAGCAATACTATGCCGCAATAGGTTTTGGATTTCTGTTTATCTTCTTCCTTATTAATCGGGCATATTATCGCCTGCTGCCACTCTTCAGGCATCTGCATACTATTCCAGACGTTAATTATTACTTGAATGGAGGAATGATTAATTAAAATGGCTCTTTCATTAAAAATGGGGCTATTACTACCTCATGCTTCTCTTCTCTACCTTTACAAATTCCTCATCAGGTCAAAAGTTGACTATGGCTGCATCGCCTACGTGTCTGTCCTTGCAAGCTATCTCCATCAAATAAAAGTGGTGTAAAACTCGGCCTTTAGGTTAGCTCTAGGAGCATTCAGAACCAATACCATCCCTAGTCTTCATTGTATATTTTAAATTATACTACTTAATATATGAAAGTTGGATCTTTTTTTGAGATATGTAGTAAGTCTTCATTCCCTTCATTCACTCTTATCAAACTTAATTTCCCCTACCCTGTTATCTGTCATCGATTAAAGAGTTCGGGCACTGCTCTTTCCAATTTTCTCCTTGGCTCTGGTTTTTCCTTGCCTCCCCCTGTTACCCAAAAACTTTCCCCTCCAAGTCGCCATGGTTACTTCTGCGTTATGCCTCTAATTTTAGCCTTCTTTCATATAATAAACCTTTTTCTTTAATAAATCAATTTTACTTGTGTTTTTCGTCTTCACACCTGTAATAATATCCTTTCTGTTGAACTTTTAGCCATTAGAGAGGCCATTTTTATACACTCTCCCATCCAACAACAATTGGTTTATCTGCTCTGATTCCTTAAGTTCTCTCCAATCTATTGTTTCTCCCCTATATTCGCTTCTAGTTGTTAACATTCTTTTCCTCATCCAGGAATCCCAATCTAGAGGGCCGGTAGTAAAATTCCTTTGAATCTCTGGCCATACAGATATATTGCGTAATGAACTAGTGGGCTACTTCGCCAAAATGGATCTAAAAGAAAATCTTTTCATCTTGAACCCTTTCGCATCACCGGGATGCTTTCTCCTCCATCTCACTAATTGTTCAAGATATTGTTCAATTCGACTGGGATTCTGTGGTTTCTTCTTCGAATGTTGGCCCCCTCCAACTGTCGAGCGTCATTATTTTGTAAAGTGGAATAGGCTTTGAATCGGGTACTGTCGGTTCTCACATGGTCATCTAATAAATGGTGACCATCCGTGAGTAAGTACCTTATGTGGTGCTCCTCTTTCTGTTCGTCACGACTTGCTAGTAATATGATCTTCGCTATCCGTTCTTGCGCAGAGATATGGACTTTCCAGCGACCTTCCGTCTATTTTGTCCCCTCATTATTCCAGTTCTCTTTTTGAAGTCCTCCGTTCCTCTTCCTACTTGCCTTTGATATAGACCATCTATATTATCTTTAAACGCCTTTTTCACTTAAAATTTTCACCTATTCCTCTGCTGTTAATATACATTTTGAGCTCTATTTCATGCATTACACCCGACGATTTATCGCAGTTCCTTTATTTACTGTCTACTGCCTATTAACGTTTGGGTTTGGGTTATTTTCCATGCGGAATATATCCATATACTCTTTAATCAATATTAGTTTCATTATACACTTCATGATCTATACAATATTTATTATATTTATTTTTTTATTAGTTCTTGGCTGGTATATACTCTTTATGGGCTGCCAAATGGCGTCAGTTGCTGACGCGGCCCTAAACTGAAAAATTTAAATTAAAATTCAAAATGACTTGAGTAATTATTTGCCTCCAAACTTCAGTAGTTTTGAAGATATGTTGTTTATCCCGACAGCTTTATTACTTTTGAGTTTTATTAAACTTTCCCCCACCTCCTTCAATGATTGTACTACTACCAGTGGCTGGGCTGCATTCATATACTCATATATTTTGATCTCCTTTAGTGGTTTCGTTTAACAGCATTTTGACATATATCTTTCATCACATTAGTATACTATCTATATTGGTTAATATATCTGCGTCCTCCATCAATGTCTATCTAGGGTGAAAACATCTTATTATCGTAATTTGCTGGTAAAATTTCTTGCCTTCGGTTATATGCTTTTTGTATTTCCTGTATTTGCGTGTATTTTTCCTGTACTTATATTTCCTGTATTTCCTGTAATACCGGTCAACACACTTCATGGTCTATCAACCCTTGGTTTTTGTTTATCCTTGAAAATTTGCTAGTTTTTCTTGAAAATTTAGTAATTAGCGAATAAGTAACGCAAATGACCTCTCTGAAGACATTCAACCTTACTCAGTACGGTTAATGGTATTACTGATGCCCGATTCCTTGTTGGATTTTTCACTCTTACCTGGAAAATATACACAAACATCCACATCGACATTATCAATTAAGCCTTCATCGCCTTAGCCACTGTTCCGCAGAACTGGATACATTGTCATCAGATACTCCGATAATACAACTTAATATTGATATTAAGTGAAGAGTGATATGTTAAATCTGCTTCTATCTATTACTTATCTTGATGTATTAAGTTTAAGAGGCCTATTATCTTTATATTAAATTTGAAGTACTCATATCATGAAGAGAGTTTGTATATTATAGCTATATATAGAAATATTTATTTTTTTCTAGTGTTAATTTTTTTTCTTTTCAATTTGATGAAAGATAGAAATATAATTTTTTTTAGGGTTAATTTTTTACTTTTGAATTTGGTGAGCTTTAGGTTTTTTTAGATTATAATTTTTCTAAGACCCCCAAAACCACAACTTTAATTTAGTTTCTTTAAATCAGTGATCAATATAATGGGTGGGTCAAGTATTACGCTACCTTTTCGTTTGGCGCCATTTTTTTCATAGTATTTGCGACAGTTCGCAGTGAAATTCTTATATAAATTTTGAGCTCTATTCTATGCATTACACCCGCAGATTTGTAGCAGTTTCGTTTATTTACTGTATACTGCCTATTAACGTTTGAGTTCAATTTTAAAATAATCATATTCTCTTTAATCCATATTACTTTCATTATACACTTTATAATACATACAATATTTGCTATATTTAATTTTTGTATTAGTTCTTGTCTGGTATATACTCTTTATGGGCTGCCAAATAGCCTTGCTGACGCTGTCCTAAACTGAAAAGTTCAAATTCAAATTCTTGTAATTTATATTAAAAAATATAAATTCAACTATTGCGACTCGAGGTGAATTTAGGCGAAAATATCCTAACGTCCAGTGCCTCATAAAAAAACAATTTATCGTTTATTCAAGCAATTTCAAGAATTCGAAACAGTTGGGGATATGCAAATTGACAATTTTTATGCAACATTGAATTGACTGCTCCGGATTAATTTTTATGGTGATTTTTGAAGGAAAGGTTGTTTATAGTGATAGTAATTGTTTATTTGTAGTGATCGAGTAAAAAAACAAAAGGCTTAGATTACACCATAAATGATTTTCTTTTTTTTTTCGACCTTAACCGCGAAACCTAACGCGACCCAGCTTGTTGGTTTCTCACGAACCAGGGCGTCTAGAGCCTGTCTCACTAGTTGGTTATCGTAACTTTCAAGTGATTTATGTGTTCAACTTTCAAGTGTTTTTGCCGCGTAGCTCCACCCGGTCGAACCGTACCTTAAGACGCTTCTTACTAATGAATTGATCATTTGAAGTTTTAATCTTACCGATAATTTGTTTCTGTTTCTGCAGATTAACGGATAAGCCATTCTCGTGACTACAGCGGCTCTATTCCGCTCAGCTCTAATATGTTTTTCCATCTCATCCTGCGGTCGAACATGACTCCTAGATACTCCACCGTATCTTGCCAGGTCACGTTTTCATTCTCTATTGTCAGCGGACGACTGGGTCTTGTTCTTTGCTATATGTGGATCGCCTGAGTTTTCGCGGCATTTACCTTGATCTTCCAGGCTCCATCTATCATACATTCCATCAGGTAGTCCAGATGACTCTGAATGTATCTGACGGCGGAGTCCGTCTGCGAAGATCTGGCCATGATGGCTGTATCGTCAGCATACATATAGGGCTATACGAATGTTGTCCCTCTTTGGGATGTCACTTGTGTATACGTTGTACAGGTGGAGTGCAAGAACCGCCCTTTGCGGCACTCTTGTCTTCACAGGACTTCTTCTCGATTTGACTGGATCTATGATCACAAAGAAACTTCTGCCGCTTAGGTATGAGTCGATCAGTTCTGTCATCCATTCTGGGAAACCCATTTCTATCATTTTGAAAACTAGCCCGTCGTGCCATGCTCTGTTGAAAGCCATTTTGACATCGAGCAGTTGTCGTTGTTTCTTGCTTCTGCTAATGTTTTCTGTAACGTATTCCATGACGTTCAGAAGTTGGTCTTTGGCAGAGTGGTTTTTTTCTGAATTAGAATTGCTCAGGTGGAAGGATACTGTTTTCTTCGAGCACCTTCTGAAGTCTTCTCAGGCCCACTCTCTCTACGATCTTGCTTATTGATGGCAGTAAGCTAATTGGGCTATAATTTTGGGGACATTTTTGATCTTTTCCTGCCTTAGGTATCATACGCACTGTTGGATATTTCCATCTGTCGGAAATGTCGCAGTGGGATGACTGCGTTTGCAACATCGGTTATAGCTGCGATTACTGTTCTCAGAAGCTTCTTCAGCATGTGGTTGGTTACCTTATCGCATCCTGCAGCTTTCTTGATCCTAATCTGCTAACTCTGGCAATGGTTTGGACAGGATCTTAGTTTTGTGGTTCCCTTTCGTTGTTTGGATAGTTATCATCGTGCACATTTTGCACATACTCTGTTTGAAGCTCGTCCGCCATGGCTTCTATCTTTTCAGCGTCCGTATATTCTTGGCCGTTCAGCCCGTGTATCACTCTTGGCTCTTGCGTTCTCTTGAGCGCCTTATAGATTCCCCATAGTGTGCCTTCTTTATTCTTTACTTCATCCATTTGGTAGTTCCATCTTTTCTCGGCGTGGTTTTTCTCAGATTGTGTTGGTCGACCTGGTCAACTCCTTTGCCAGTTTGGCCGTTCTGTTTGCCCGGTATCTGCCTCTAAGTGCCCTACGCTGTCTAACCATCCTCAGTATATCGTGAGGAATCATTGTGCAGTCTCTTGCTGTATCCACGATGGCCTTTTCGACTCTCTCAACTACGTCTTCCAGTTTCTTATGTATGTCGTTCATCGGGATTCAGATATTGGGATGGAGTTTGTCCGGGAATAGATCCAAGATATCCGGTAGTCGTGTGACAGGCAGGTAGGTGGGCTCTTTGGCGGCAATGACTATTGCTCCCCTTTGTTGAAGTTATATTGCCTACTGTGCCACCTCGGTAACTTGCAGTTTAAGTCTCCGATAAGAGCTTAGCTTACGTTGCCCTGTAGGAGCTCTTCGATGTCTTTTCCAGCGTTGACAATATAAGTTGCTGCATATCCTCCGTAGACAGCGAGTCGTTTTGTTTCGGCGTCTGTTGAGGCTTTTGCTTCTGGCCTTGCGTTTTCTTGTCTTTTTAGTGTATCTTTTATGTGTATCCCATAGTTTGTATGCTCTCCTCCGCAACTAACACATCTTATCGCGTAGCCGAGCAGCGAGGGTCTGCTCCCTCTTTGACACCGGAAGCATTGTATTGATCTGTCAATTTTTGTTTTACGTCCGACCTTGGCCGCTAAGTGGGCTACTGCATTTAAAACTGGTTGCACATCATTGAAGGTGATGAACGATCGACACGTCCAAAAACGGGTGCGTCTTGTAAAATTGTCACAAAAATCCACAATGTTCTATTAAATGATCCCCGATTTACCCGAGCTTGCTGTCATTACATACATTTCACGATGCTGTGTCCAGTACATTTTACACAATGTTTTAAGTAAGAAAAAAATTTCTGCACGATGGTTTGTTAACTAAAGAAGCATTAGAATAAACAACTCTAAAGAATGTTTAGATATATTTAAGTGCATTCCTGCTGAGTATCTTTGTAGGTGTATAAGAATAGATGACATATGAATTCGCCATAACATGCCAAAGATGAAGCAGTTATTCAAATAGTGAGTGGAAGCAAAAGTTTATCAACGAAAATGAAAATTGTTCCTTCTGCAGAAAAAGCAATGGCTTCGGGTTACTGGGATTCCCGTTGCTTGTGCTCATAGATTGTCTGGTAAAAGAGAGAACCATCACTGGATACAATTACGGTTCCCTACTGGACCAATTAAACGGTGTTAAGACGTCCAGGTCTAGAAACTGATCTTTCACCACGACAATGCTTCTACAAATACATCTTAGTTTATTGCTGCAAAACTCCATGACTTACATTTCGAAGTGCATCTACATGCGCCTTGATCACTGGATTTGACTCTCAACGATTACTTCCTCTTTCCAAACTTGAATAAATGGTTCGTTCGATGAAGATTTACTTGAACTGATGAGGTCAAAACAGATATAAAAAATTGTTTATACCCAGGGCATTAAAAAGTTGTAGCATTGTTGGTCTAAATGTATTGAATCGCAAGATAGCTGCGTTGAAAAATAATAACAACACAATAACATTCTCAAATGTTTTGGTATTTTTTGTCAGGCCGACAACTTTTTGAACGACCCTTCTTTTGTATATGTAGACCTGTTTTATTATATTTGACATATTTAGTAGTGATTCCGATTTCATTCAGCTTAAATTGAGCCTGCCATTCGCACTACCTAATACTTTTATCTATATAAATATTAAATTGCTATCTACATTTTCTGAAATTTGTTGCAATATCTCCTTTCATTGACAGCACACGAAGACCCAGTAAGTTATTTGTGTTTTGCCTATTTTCTCCTGTGCATTCTGTAAAGATAACTTTAAATTTGTCACCAATTTCACTAGCATTTTTATCGTATTTCCTATTTTAACAATAATTCTAATTTATACTTTCACTTGTTTGTCTCTCAATGCCACTGTCCGATGATGTTAAGCTAGTTAATAAATTATATTGTCTTTCTTGAACCTCAACTGGCAATTATTAGAGCAAATGGAGTAAACAAAACGATTCTTTATTGTACCCGTATTTAAGTTTGATTGTTATGGGTATGTCAGTAGTAGTTCTGTACTGCCATTATTATTTATTGAAGCTGTCTCATACGATTGAATATTATAAGTTATGGACTTCGAACGAGAGCTTCTTATCTGAAGAAGAAGGCATAAGAAGAATGTTTTAGCAGTTAGCGATGTTTAGGAAATTTTTTTAGGTCCGTAATTACTATTAGGGTAGAATGAAAAGCCAGATACGTTCTAAATGAAATATTGATTTTTTGATTGAAAATCGAAATATATTTTTTTTAGCTCAATAAACTTGACCCAAAGATTTTCTAATTTTTTTATGGCTTCCAAAAAATAGGACTTGTCGATCTCTGCAAAATAATCCTCTGTTTCGGCGATTTTCTCTTTGTTTATGTAAATTTCTTTCTACCTAATAGTCATTTCTTCATATTTGGAAAGATAATGAAGTCGCAGGGAACCAAGTTCCGAAAATAGGGTGTATATGACATTAATTTGTAGCACAAATTGATCAATTTGACTGTTACTGTTACGGCGAATGAACGTGGTGTATTGCACATTTTTTTTAGCAAAATTAGGGCTTTATCTTAAATGAGGGCTTAACTCTTCATAAAATTTTACTAATATTGCAGCATAATACTCTCCTGTTATCATCATTTCTTTACAAACACTTTACTTTTGACACTTCATCTTAAAAAAAATGTATTACACTACCATGGGCAAGGTATTTCAAAAGATGGCCCATTTAGTCAAGATTTCAAAATGGTACAACAATTGGGACTTTTCTTTCCACAAAAAATATTATTGTTTATTTTTTTTGTAAAAGCATCACATTTCAAAACACTTATACCATGATAAAGAATGTTTTTGTGTGCTTAAAAATGGACTTCACCGGTGTAAGTGAGATGGGCAGATGTGATAGAGTGAGATAGATAGAGGCGCTGTTTGTTACCTCGTGACTACACTCCCAGAATCGACGCATAACTTACATATTTGTTCAATCAGTATCAATTTAAAGTTAACATTAATTGAATTTTAAACAGACAAATAACTGGACTATTTGAGCTGCCTGAAACTTTCAATGGCGCCAACTACTTGGCTTTTCTCCAAAACGATTTGCAGACTTTGTTAGAATATGTACCACTCAATATCTATAGAGAAATGTGGTTTCAACAAGAGCATGTATTCGTACCGAAGGCAAACAATTTGAGCATTTGCTTTAGTTTTAAAGAAAAATATTGTGATAAATACAAATATTAGAAGAATTCATTTCATTTTGATTAAGTTTTATCTTAATAAAATAATACACCAATTATTAATTTGACTAACACATTGCCTTTGGGTTGAGTTTTTTGAAATAAGGTTATTTTGCAAAAAAGGCAATAATATAGGCACATTTCTGGTGTACATTTTTGTGGAAAAAAAAATGCCAATTGTATTATTTTGAAATCTTCACTAAATGGGTCATCTTAAAATTGAATGTCAATCTGTCTCTCTCAAATTCGTTATCGAACAGCGTCACTATCTATCTCACTCTATCACATCTGTGCATCGCACTTACACTGGTGAAGTTCATTTTTGAGCACACAAAAATATTTTTTATCATTGTTTATTATCATGGTTGAGTTTTTTGAAATGTGGTCCTTTTGGAAAAAAATAAGCAATATTTGTTGTGAAAAGAAAAGTGCCAGTTGTTGTACTACCTTGAAATAAGGTAGGGTAATGTAATACATTTTTTTTTAAAGATAAAGTGTCAAAGTTAGCTGACAAAATTTTTTAAACCACGACTCAATGAAACTTTTTTTTATTAAATTAACAACGTTCATTGTTTGGTTTGTGACTGCGATTAATAGCATGGTTATTTCGGATAACGTTATAAAAAATAACACTGAAAAATTGGGAAATTTATTATCACAGTACCTAAAGATATAGCCTAGGGTGTTGAATTACAAAATTTTCAAAAATATGCTTATTATCACTTAACACGGTGATATGGATTTTTTTCTTACTTTTGTCAGAACTGGTATAATCTGGCCTTTCGCCCGGCATCCGCTTGATGTTGACTTTTGGGACACCCTGTATATGGAAATATCGGCTATGATGGTTAATTCAGAAAATTATGGATGTATTCTCAATTAATCGATATGTGGCATACATATGTGTTTCTTTGCTATTCCAGTGATGGATACTGATTGGGAATATCTGGACGTTTAGGACCATCAATACAAATATCATTCTTAAAGCTGAGCACTCATCTGGTTGACAAGTTATATACCACAAAATTCTAAGATATTTACCATTACCATATTACACACAAACACCAAATCCTTTTTTTTTATTTTTATATCTTCTCGATGTGCGCTTCGCTAACCATGTTAGCATTATTAGTTATGTCTGCCTCCCCTCCAAATAGGAAGGTAACAGTGTTGCCAGTTGGAACGCCACGCCACCAGTCTCATTACTTTATTTTACTCACTTCGTATCTCTCAGAAAGCATCTGGTTTTACCATACAGAGTTACTGGGGTGACTCAGGAGCGATATAAGCCAGGTCTCTTTTGCAATGGTCACCCATTCAAGTAGACATCGAAGACATCGCCACAATTCAAGGAAATATATCGAAATTGAATAGTTTGCACATTTGCGCATTTTTACTAATAAAATCTTTTGGACAATTTTCTATATTTTAAAAAAAGTTGAAATTTAATACCTGACAAAGTAGAGGTTACATAGAATTTTGCTTGAAGGATGGATGGATGAGCTAAACAAAATTGAAAATGTTGCGATAACCCAAGCAGTCGATTTAATATTAGAATTGAAAAGTGTAAAATTAGAAGATTAAAAAATACATTGTATATATATTTTTTCTTTTTTTTTGGTGCATTTTTCTGTTTTTGCTTATATCAGTATTTCTCGTAAAATAATTAAAAACGTGTTACTTACAATATCCATAATTTATTTAGAAAAAGTACTAAAATTATAGCACAAATGTATCTTAATTTAAAATGTGTTGCCGAAATGTTGTCGCTGCAATAGGCCACTGATTTATTATGAAAATAATTAGTAATATAAAACCTTATAGCAAAATAATAGTAGTTAGATATAGAAAAAATTTAAATTATAACAAGTTTTATATTACTAATTGCAAAAAAAACGAAAAGAAAAATCAATAATCAGTACAAAATAACAGCTGCATCGTCTTTGCAGTTAAAATCTATTTCTATACATTATCTGGCACATAATTGTCTTTATTTGGTATACCAGAGCCACTAGCATCACCTAACCACGGATACTGATTAGGACAATCTGAGCATGTCTCGAGGTATCTCGTATCAGTAAAGTTTTCTTTTTTGAAACTGAGTGCGCACTTGTTTGGTAAGTTGCATGGTGGTGGGGGTAGGTTCTCCTTTTTGGAACAGCTCCAAGCATCGTAGTTATTAAGTTGTTTTACGTCTTTTGGATCAGTTATCCATGTCAAGGCTTGCGTTGTTGTGACGAACCATACATCATCTCTGGAATGATTGTTAAACATAATAATTAATGAAACGTAAACAATTTAAGTTTTTGACTTACAGTGTAGACAGCCAATCTAAGAATATTTGAAGTCCTTTTTCTAGTTCCTTAATTGAGAACCAATTTGTATGGAATGGCATCATATAAGGTGCTCTGTTCTGATCATAATATCTAAACGTTAGAAATAAGTATACTACGAGAAAATATATGAGTTGCAAGGTGCTACCTTAAAAAGTCTTCTTGAAGCCATTCAAAAACATCTTGAGGATCGTGATTATGCAACACGCATTGATCCAAATAGGGGCAATGTCCACCTTCAAAACCTTCTACATAATGGGCGTTAAGAGGCACTTCCCAAATGCCTGGAAATAAATATACCGAGGTGGTTAGTAAAAAAAAATATATTTATTGACTTTTCATTACACAAAACACATTCGTTACAAAAACCTTCAAGTGTTCGTTTTGTCTTGTTTAATATTTAATAATAATTTTTACCTATATTGGTTTATTTATTAAGTATATATACTCAAAAATGAATGCAATTAAAACTACAACTATTAGTATTTTGACTATAGATTTGTCTCCGTTTGGTTTTTTGTTTTTACCCAGTGATTCTTTCTTTACATAAGAACAGGTATTTTTGATATTTTTTGAGTTTTAGATAGTGGCGAAAAATCCAAATAAAGGAAAAAAAAAATATGAACACCCCACAATCATTCAGATATTACTTAGATTAGTCTTTACTTACTAAAGGCCAGATACATTTTTTATTTAACTCTAAGGATGTTAAGGTTAAATCATTTTGAAGCTATAATTAAGTTTATTATAAGCTTCTATTTCTGTTGTAGCCCTATCCTCGCCAAAATTCTGCATAACAAGTGGCAAATTGCTTAATATTCCTTTCCACGAAGGGTGAGTCAACAAATTGCACCACTACTGCGGTTCCGTTGAAATTTTTAAAACGATATTTAAAATCATCCTTCAAGTTCGATACTATTTGCACATGACATTTACTGTCGTAAGGTTGCAACTGATTTTGAGATATCTTTTCTGAAAGAACAGGGAAGCGCTTGGTGTCGTGATTGATTAGGTTTTCTTCCCAAAACTCAAGCTTTTTGGTGAACGCTTTTTCTATCAGAAATCATTTTCGTTAATTCTTTGTTTTTCCCTTGAATTAAGTTCATTCATTCTCTTTGTAATGTCCACCAGAAATCTAAAATCTTCAAGCCAGGTTGAGTTTTCCAGTTTAGGAATGGGTTAGAGATGGGTAGGAGATCATTAGAACGTTTGAGTAGTTTTCCTCTACTCAACCATCAGACTTCAGAATGAAGAAATAAATCCTCGTATTGACAGTCCATTGCATCGGTCAGTTCTTTCAAAAATCTTCTTTCTAACAACTGAGCTCTAACCTTGTTCACAATTTTTACTACCATTTCATAACGTCATTTAGTTCCAAAAAATTCCGCATAATGCTTGTTGGTGGATAATGCAATGATAAGAGAGGAACTGCGGAAAAGTATCATGCTTTCGCCATAATGCCACAAGACCCTTTTCGGACCTCACTATAGTTGGAATTGAACTGAATTAACATTAATTTGCAATTAATTAGCATTAATTTGGTACAGCAGAATCGTAGAATATGTCTAAACATTCCTGAGAAGTGTACATTTGAATATTTTTTTTGGCCGACTGTTAACAAACGCGGCAACCATCGAGCGAAAAGCTTTTTCATACTCAAAACATTGTGTAAAATGTAGTGAACGCGGTTTATCGAGATGTATTTCAATGTCAGCAAGCTCCCGTAAGTTCAGTCGATGGTCATTTAATATTTTGTGGATTTTTGTTGACATTGTGGAGATTTGTTTAAAATGATATTGTGGATCATTTTTTTGACGGTTTTGTTGGTTGTAGCGGTTTTTGTGCATCCCGAGAGTTTTTGTACGACCATGTTTAAATTCAGAAGCTAATTTTTTTATCGTCGAAAACGAATGGAAATAATCTTTTAAAGTGAAATTTAATATTTTGATGGGGGTGAAACCCCTATAAACAAAATATTTTATAACAGCTCGAACTTAATACATTTTTGAGGAAATATTATACCTTCTTTACTATATGCGATTAACAAAATTATAGTAATAACATAATATTATAGTATATAACTATAAATAAACAACTAAACGTATACACATTATGCAATGTAACGAATTATACTTGATAAATGTCATAGTCATTTACCCTCTTCTAACCCCTTCTCGAACAACCCTCGTATATGTAAATGATCGAGGATACTCTGATTAGTACCGAAAATTGAAGCTGGAGTACATATTGGATTAAGATTCAAGGCAATGGCAAGAAAATTTGAAGAGATAAAAAAGTCTTAATCAAATAATAGTTTCCAGATGTAAGAAGATATTGTAAACCTTAAACAACCAGTAACAGTATGAATTGAAGGAAATATTTGACTAATGGATACGGTGATTTTGAATCACCATCATTGTCAGTTAAATCAGGTCTTGGTATTTCTCTTCATGTTACGTATTTTTGACGTTTTTTAACTCTAATTTCCAAGGGCTTCTTTGTTCCTAGAATGTTGAATTCAGCGTACTTATATGAAACTTAATATACAGTGCCCGTCTGTGCCAAATTTCGTTGTTTTATGTTTTTTAATTCAAAAGTTGGGGGGGGGGGGGGCTTTAGACGGGCACTGTATACACTCCTTCGGATTGTTCAGTTTTTTTGGTTTCTTTTTACTAAAAATATTATGTAACTTGAAGACTATTTTAATATATCTCTGCTAGATGCATTTTTATGCATATTGTTATTAAAAAATCTATTGATCAATCATCTTTATGGGTGGTAGTTTGTTCTATTTAGTCAGTTTATTTTCTACTATTCTAGCTTTTCAGTTTCTGTTTTACAGGCATGTTAAGTGTTTCAATTTATGACCCTTTTATCAAAATCTTCAGCCAGAAATTGGCTTCTAACTTTCTAACATTTGGCAATCTTTCATTTCTCTCATTGGTACTGTCGAGGTCGTTTGAAAATTTTAAATTTCATTAATCTTATCTAATGTAGTTTTTGCTACGGCGTATACCGCTTACAACAATACCCAAAAATTTCTACACATTCTGTTAAAAAAAGTTGTTTAAAACTAGATCAATTCTTGTTCTCAAACCTTTAGAGTAAAATACTAAACTCGAAGAGATTTACCGCTAAACACCAAATCACTTTTTTTTAACTTCTTGACGCGCGTTCATTATCAGGAGATGATGCAATCAGATTGAATTATGCCCTGATGATGCTAACATAGTTAGCGAAACGCGCGTCGAGAAGTTGAGAAAATTGATTTGATGTCTAGTAGTAAATCTATTCGAGTATGATTTGTGCAATCTTAAATTTCTCTCACGTCTCAAAAGTCGAGATCTAAGTTTTAATCATATTTCGAATGAAATCAAATATACCATATATACTCACAAATAAAATTATATTACATTATTTTTTTTACCTGGGAATGATTTTGTTGGACAACTTCCTGATTTACATTCATGTGGAACTTTGTAATCCAAAGTGTATGGCCAAACTGGAATAGGTAATGCAGGAACACCAATCGAACTATCGTAAATGTATCCAAATTCTTCCATTACCTTCAAATCGATACAATCATATTGATTATTATCATTTTGTGACATTTTTAAAACTACTTACCTTGTATTGCGTATTTCTTCCCGGTTTCAAAAATGGAGCTCGCATACCCACTACTTCGCTTTTTGAAACGTTTGCAAAGTGTTTTAGAATTTCTCTCATTCCTACCATTTCACCTACCCATTCCTCGTAACCTTTGTCTTGTAAACCAGATTGCAGTCTATAATTGGTTGTTGTATTTAATCATTCCAATCCATTCAATATCCAATTTTTACTTACGATATTGTTTCTGTTCCTATTTCATGACCTTCGCTTGCTAATTTCTGAATCATTTGATAGTTGCTGTACTCGTGGGAAATGAAGAAGGTGCCTTTAATGGAACAACCATTTGGATTCTTTCTCTTACCGTTCAGAACTTTCTTATAATGATCAAAGTTATTCAAGTTGATGGCTCCATCGAATGTTAATAGAATCATTTGCGGCGTCTATATTAACAGTAATATTACAATAATTTAATAAGAATATGTCAATTGAGACTACACACAAAATCATTATTCAATAAACTGGTTTAGTATCCTAGAAAGCTGATGTTTTAGAGGTAATTTTGCTTTTCATGTTTGGGGGGGTGGGGGCTGGGGCGCGTATATTATTGGAAAGGTGGGGTTTTAATAAGACCGAAATGATCAAAAAGTAGGGTGATTTTTTAAATAAAACACATATTATATATATATATATATATATATATATATATATATATATATATATATATATATATATATATATATATATATATATATATGCGTCTTACGGAAAACAGGACTTTTTAAAAAAAATACAAATATTTATTTTTTCGCCAAAAATTATTTTTATTTAAAATAGTCTCCTTGTGAGCCAATACAACGTTTTGCACGGTCATTTAGAATGACGAATGAATTTTTGAGTTCGCCCAAAGATATGTCATTCAGGATGGTGGTCGACACCTTTTGAATGGTTTCAATGTTGGTATAAGCTGTCCTTTCTTCGGCAAATGAAGTTTTTCGAAGAGGTAGAGGTCGCATGAATAGAGGTCGCCATTGTCCTTGTGCACAATTCCCCCGATTCGTAGAAACAAATCAACATGGGTTTGATTTTTGGCTTCTCGAGACGGCTTTTCTTCGGATTTAGCTCGCTCGAGTGCGCCCATTCAGCACTGTGACTCATCACCAGTAACAATGCTGTACTTGAAGTATTTGTTCTTTTTCGACTCTTCGATCAAGGCCTTGCAATGTTGGATTCGGAGTCATTTTTGGTCGTGAGTCGATTTGTGTGGAACAAAGCTTGCACAAACCTTCCGAAGTTCCAAATGATTGATCAAAATGCGATGAATTGACTCTTTGGACATGTTCAATTCCATTTCTATGTAGTGCAATGAAGATTTTGGCTGATTTTTGACGCTAAATGTCAATGTCACCTTAAGTAACCACAAAATTTTTCGGACCAGGATATTCGTCGTCCTTGTTGTCCTTACAACCTTCTTAAAACCTTTTTTTTTTTTAAACACTCGTGGACTCCACCACGGGATAAACAATCCGGACCATAAACTTTTTTCATTAATCGAAACGTTTCGGTGCATGTTTTACCAAGTTTAAAACAAAACTTAATATTTACTGTTTATTCGATGTCAATTTTTCGACCGATGGTATAAACACACTGGGTACATCATAAGCTTGTATGTTATGATGTACCCACGGTTGTAATGTTTCACATATGGAAATTTCAATAGTTTTTGTTTTTTATAAAGTGCTCGTTTATTACATACTTTTGATATAAAATACAAAATTCCTGGACCTTCCTCTATTAATCACTTGTCGATGCGATCTCAGTGATCGCCTTTGACTTTATTAATACAATTGCGAATTTAGTAGCCGCATATATCTGAAAATTTATTTGCGGTAAGAAGCCGCATATTTCTTAAAATTTCTTTGTGGTAAGAAACCGCCTTACGCGGAACATTTAAAGGGTGGATTTTTAATGTCGCTGTAAAATGAACTGTGAGTTTACGCGCAAGTCTGTTAATCTTTGTCTCAATAGTCTGGTAAATCATGATGGAGCATCAGAGCAACAATCAGTGTTCTGTGCGCTAAATTATTCGTCGAATTATCGACAATTTCCGAACGTATTTCACGCTGCTCGATATTAAAATAAAAACAGGATAAAAAAACTCCTAAGAAAATATCGCTGCTGTTGCTGGCAGTGTTGATGAAAGTTCAAATGTATCGTTCCAAAATTCGAATGCATCGCCATTCGCAGGAAGTTGGGCTTTGTTATTCGACTACGTTGACTATTTAATTCTGAATTTGAATGGTATTGGTCTGGAGGAGTTGTGGTTCCAACAGGATGGCTCCACGTGTCATACTGCCAACGTAACAAGTGATTTATAGAGAGGTAAGAAAACAATTCGGTAAGAAAATTATTTCGAGGAACGGATATGTTCATTGGCCACCAAGGTCATGTGATTTAACGCTTTTAAATTATTTTCTTTGAGGTTATGTTAAAAAAAACTATTGACGCCTTGGAAGCCAACATAACTCGGTCAATTGCGGACGTAAGACCCCAATTGCAGGACAAAATGGTTGCGATTGACAGAATGTGCTTTGTCAGAAGTCGAAACCGAGCCGACATTGAATGCTATTTCACATAAAATAAATAGTTTCAAGGCATCTAATTTGGTTATTGTTTTATTTGAATGTAAAGTTCGGACGCACTAAAAAAATCACCCTATGTTTGCACTTGATGCTTTTTAATTTAATATACATTTGTGGATTATTCTTGATTTAGTTTACTTGTTGAATTTGTGTTGTAAAATTCGTAGTCTTCAACTTGTTTTTTCAGTTTTGTTCTTAAGACATGGATGAACTAGCAGAATTTTGTACCAATAAGATTGTTAGAAAGTATTTAATCATCGAGCAAACATTTCAATAAATAAAATTTAAAGTGGAAATCTAGATCTTTGAAAAAGACTACTGTACACTATCCTGTGGTTTTCAAGAAAACTAAAAGAAAACTAAAACGAAAAGAAAAACAATATTATTGAGGCATTACTAAACTATTAACTATTATACTAAAAGTGACCCTATTCTCCGCATTAAAGCAGGATCATTTGCAAAATTGTTTAACATTATTGGATTTTCTTATGATTCGGATTAGTTGAATAGATTTAAACAGCGATACAACATAAGTACTAGTAGGGTCTACGGAGAAAATAGGTCCACGCTGTTAAATATGAACAACGCGACTGATTGGGTTAAATCAAAATTGGTTCCGGAATTATAATCCGAATGAAATTTTATAAACTTGCCCAGATTATACGATAGACTTTGTGATAGATAGACAAAGGTGAACAAATGTGTTGCTAGTAAAATTTTCAAGGAAGAATATCTGTTATTGTGTGCACAAATATGACCGTAAGAATATTCTGGTTATTAGTGAATTTAATTAATCTCAGATGTTTAAAAAATGTCAGAAGGTTGCCAGCTAGTTACATAATAAATGCGTATGCAATTTAAAAACATCGCAACATGTTTCACAAAAGAAACAATTAAGAATGGTTTTAAATACGCACGGCCCTCTTGTAACTAAATTTTGCGATGACGATGAGTCATCGCAAAATTTAGTCCAGCAGAATTTAGTCCAGTGGCTTATTAAACAAGCTGCCGATGAAACAGATGAAGAAAATCTACTTCTGAATGTATGATTAACTACTAGAGTGTACGAGGGTTGCTATTTATGTAGTCGGAACAATAAATAAAATTTGTCATTGAAAATGGTTTTATTATTTTTCAAAATATTCTCCGAAATGATCGATACACTTTTGCATACGTTTGAACCAATTTCTATACCACTTTTTACATTCTGATTGATGTATCTCCGAAACATGCATTTTGAATGCATCAACCGCTTCTTCTGGCTTCGCAGACAGAAATAAAAATAAATCATTAGGTGCCAAATCAGAACTGTACGGCAGATGATCCATTAATTCGATGTTTTGACCGGTCAAATATTGAGATGTTTGGTCCGATGTGTGAGAGCTCGCGTTGGCATGGTGAAGAATGATCCTGCATCGCTGGTTGTTTTTTCTTATTTCTTCAAAGACTCCTGGCAAACAAATTGTTGTGTGCCATTCAAAATTGACCGTTTAACGATTCCTTAGTGGCACCCAAAAAAAAACATCATTTGCTTCGTAGTGCTTCTTGTGCGAACAACTTTTGTTGTGTTTGGCTCATTTTAAAAGACCCATGCAGTCGAATGCTGTTTACTTTCGAACTCATACGCATAGATCCAAGATTGAGCTCTTGGCATACCATGATTGTATTTTTTGAGCATTTCTTTGCACCAATCGACACGAGCCTTTTTTTGAGTGATTGTCAAATTATGCGGTATTCAAAGCGCACAAATCTTTTTTTACGGCAAAATGTTCATGTAAAATCTTATATATGCTTGTCATACTAATGCCCTGAGATGCCTCAATCCCACGGTATGTCACATGTCGATATTGCTTTATCAGTTCGCGCACAGTATCGATGTTTTCTAGCACAACAACCGATTTTGGACGACCTTCATCAGTGAATGAACGACGGCTATCATTGAATTTACTAAACCAGTGATATACAGTGGTCTTAAATGGTGTTTCATCGCCAAAATTCGAAGTGAGTTGATCGATGCACTGTTGTTGAGATAACCCAAGTGGAAAGTCGTAGTAAATCATCGCACGAAAATTCGAGTTACAAGTTAATTCCATTTTTTGACTGATATGAAATTTTTAAATCACTAAACAACACAAATAGCGTCTGTATGACAAAACGGTCTGAGTATAGTCCGGTTCAAGATATTTCATTGCTTTTCGGCAAAATGTTAATTGCCTCAATAAATTTCAATAAAAATATTGATAGTTCTTCAAAGGCGCCAGAGTCGGAGTGGTTTAACTTTTAACTAACTAATTTTGGAAAAAATAATATATTGTTAAATTATTATTATTATTATGTATGACTGCAACATTGTTTATTGGTTTGTGTATTTTGAATTTATTAGTACAATAAAAATTGTATCTAAAATTTAATTATACATTTAATTCGGTTTCACTCTCACTGTCACTTTAATCTACATTAATAATAAGAGGTTCTATATTATTAGTAAATGGGAATTAAAAGTAAATGGGAAAAATTAATAGGAATCTTCTATTTTAATAACATGGAATGGAATCTTCTATTTTAATAACAATCGAATTTATCCAACTTTCTTTGGGAATACTATCTACAACCTTTCTAATTAATGTTGCAGCACTTGCACTTAGAGTCGGATAAATATTCTCTGCTCTAACATTGGATTTTACCTGATACCACATATGCTCAATTGTCTCCATAGGCACATTGGGCAAAAGCTATTTATAAATCAATCTTCAAAAAGTTCTCCTGTATTGTCGTCATGGTAGTCTACAGATGAATGTTTAATATTTTTGGAGGACAACTGTAAACAATTTGGAACCCATCCATCCTCGAAACCAGCATGTAAAATTGTAATTATTTTCCCCTTGTTTGCTGGGGTTTGGTTTGATATTTTCTTGATATATCCTTTGCTGACATCTCATGTGTATCGAACCATGTTTCATCAATGTAGATAATGGGACGATTTTCTAATCTGTATTTTTTTATAGAGTTTAAGTAGTCAATCCGCCATCGTCGCAGTCGTGATTCAATTAATATTTGTCTTTTATTAGTGGTCCGATAGGCAAAACCCATTTGAGATAATATTCTCCGGAGGCTAGTTCTGCTGCAAAGAATGTTGGTTTCATCTTTCCTCAGTCGCTGTTGCAATGAATGCAATGCAGGCACACTTTGCTCTTCATACATAGCATACATTTTGCTTCGAATTAAGTCTTGATGAACATTATCTTGCCAAGAACGCCACATTTTTAGCACATTTGGAATAATAAAAATACGACCGAAATTATAGAACTATACTGTTCAAGAAAATAATGCGAGAATGAACTAAACTAAAATATTTCGAAACTACTAAATCAGATATAAAATTAATGTTATGTTTTAACCTGTTATTTTATTAGGCCCGGCCCTGATTACGTTTTTTTCTAACTTTGCCGGGTTTCGTTACGACAGAAGTTGTTAACAGTTTAATGCAGCCATTTGGTCAACGATATATCTTGAACCGCAGTATACGTATACAGTCAACAATGTCAAACTCTACGATGTATAGGTCAGATGATGCCTAGCAACACCATTATCGCTAATTCCGGATATATAAATGGCAACCCTCGTAACAAAGTATTTGCGTTTTTGAGGTACTTAGTTATTCACTTAAAATGTCTTAAAATTTCGCGACTTATTGCACTCATTTTAAAGTTTTTATTAAAAACTGCCGACTGAATATTTCTCAGTGGAATCACGTTAATACTTAAGAATGTTTATCTGTCGGAGCAAAAAATTGAAATCGGATTAAACCTCCGAGGAGTGAACTATAGTTCTTTATTTATTATCAAAGTAAAAAATGCAAATACTTTTGTTACACTGTAGTAAAAGAATTGCGATCTAAGGTTATTCAATTTCACTACAATAGGTAATTTTGTGAAAGTGGATAAACATCTTACAATAACAGAAATGCCTACAGATCAGAAGATTGCTATATATATATATATATATATATATATATATATATATATATATATATATATATATATATATATATATATATATTAGAGATGCTGAACAAGTTGAAAGTCAAGAAGCATATGAGGACGATTTATAATAAATGTCATTAAATATGCTATTTATTATAAATACCATAAAAAATGTAATGTGATTTTTAGAAGGTAGAAACAATACAAAATATGTTTTAAGCGCATCATTAGAAATAGACACTTATTGATCTCAATACATATGTACAGTCCATCTCCATATTAATGTACACCACTTGTGGTTTTCAAGCAAAATCCAAGTTATGCGTATTTCTAAAGTATTTTGAGTTACTGCGTGAACTAAAAATGTTTACTAAACCATAGATTAACATTTATCTCAAACATAATGCCAATATATGTTTTTGTATTGGCACCACTGACCGCGAATACCGTCATTTTTGAGTATTTGGTACGTTAGCTATTTCAAGTGTGTTATTTTCTCGTGCATTTGAGTGAAGTAAGTTATTGACAAATATTGATTCAATTATTGACTTGAGTAAGTATTTTTTGATTTAATATTGTATTCTAACGTATTTCGTAATATAAAAAAGGTTTTATATGCTATTAAACTAACATTTTAGATTACCAGTTACCTAACCTTACTTTTGTTCTAATTTTTAGAAATGGGTAAGCCTAAAGATATTTTCTCGATTGAAATTCTCGACTCTTTTGATCCTAGGAACCATGCCACAAAGAGAAATTGCTAACAGAGCAAACATATCCACGATATCGGTGGCCAATATAGCCCGTAAAGTGAAAATGTGCACAACCTTGACTTCTGAACGTAGGGATAAATGTGGCAGAAAACCATTAGTAACTCCTCGCGGAGGTAGCGTATTTTGGCCAAGGTGGTCAAAAATGATAGAAGGTCACAAATGCGACCATAAAACATAAAATGGCCGAGGCTGGAATTGATGTATCTATTCGTACAGTGAGAGTTGATTTGATTGTTTGTTGTTGATTTTGATTGATGAGTTGATTTGGAGTTGATTAGCGAAAAACCGAAAACTTATGGACCAGATGAAGAAAAAACGTTTAGCATGTGCTAAAAAATATTAAGGTTTTACTGAGGACTATTGGGAAAAGGTATGTGGTAATATTTAGCAGGATAAAAGATTTTTTATTATTCTAAAAACTTTTATAAATGGATTATCTTATTTAACAGGTTTGCTTTAGTGATGAGAGCACCATTCAAATCTTAATGAACAAAACCCATTACGTTCGACGAAGACCTTCCGAAAAATATCATTCAGACTATATGATAAAAACTGTTAAAAACCCAAGATGATCAAGATCAGTTATGATTTGGTCGGTGATTAGCAGCAAAGGTCTTGAGAGACTTTACATTATTAAGCAGCAGTACATTTCGGTCCTTTAAAATATATTTATACCTTAATTGAGAGAATGGTGCCCTAATAATGAAACTATGTTTTTCATGCAAGATGGAGCACCATTTTGTTAAAAACGGAGGGATAGCGGTAAATGATACGCTCCTGTCGAATGTTCGATGCTAACTATATTCGTACGGTAACATGACTAGTTTGACATTTGTATAATCGAGTAAGTGTCCGCTAGATGTCTCTCATGAATTTTTTATATAAATTCCAACACCCCCACTTATCAAAAATTAAACAAATACTTTCAAGTATGTTTTAGTCCGAATTTTGACACAAACTTCACATTTGTTATACTAGGTAAACTTTTGGTCAGGATATCAGCAATCATATCATTGGTAGGCAAATACTTTATACTTATAATGTTTGCTGATACACCATCCCTTACAAAGTGATGTCTAATATGTGCTTTGAGCGTTCATGAAAAATTGGATTAACAGACAATTTTTGAGCAGCTTAGTTATCATTAAATATTGTTATACAATCCAACTTTCCTGTCAATTCAGAAAGCAAATTTCTCAAATACATGGCTTCTTTAGCAGCCTCGCTTAGAGCCATATATTCAGCTTCTGTGCTAGAGAGAGCCACAGTATTTTGCTTACAGCTTTTCCATGATATGCTGCCACCACAAAATACAAAAGCATAACCTATATAAGATCTACGATCGTTTTTATCAGATCCCCAATCTGCATCTACAATGCCCTTGCAAATCTAAATCATTCCTTGTAAATGTCATACAGTGACTTTTAGTACCTTGCAAGTATCGTAGCACTCTCTTAGCACATTTCCAATTGCTATTGCTACAGTTATTGTATTGACTCAAGAAACTTACACAATAAGAAATGTCGGGTCGTGTTAATACAGCTAAATACATTAAGCTACCAATTAACCTTTGATATAATGAATTTTCCTCTTTCTCACTTGAATTACAATCATCATAATCAAATTTCTCCATGGGAATATTTACCGGCTTACATTCACTCATATTAAATCTTTTAAGAACTTCATTTATAAAATTTTCTTGATTCAATGATATATAATTATCTGTTTTACATATTCTCATTCCCAAGAAATGTTTAACTTTCCCTAAATCTTTGATTTTAAACACAGACTTTAATTTATCCTTAACAATTTTAGAATTTTCTACATTGTCAGAAAAAATTAAAACATCATCTACATATAAAGCTACAATCATCAAGGACTTGTCATCCTTCTTCGTATATAGGCATGGTTCAAAGTTTGATCTTTTAAATCCTAGTTCAAACAAAATATTGTTAACTTTATGATTCCACACCCTCGATGACTGCTTTAAGCCATAAATTGCCTTATTCAATTTACAAACTTTCTTATTTTTCTTTCAATATTTTCTTTTTCAATAACAAAACCTTCAGCATGTGTCATGTAAACTTTTTAAGAATGTAGTCTTAACATCAATGTGAGTTATTTGCAAGTTCAGTTTCAATGACAAAGCCAGAAGCAACCTTAAACTACTAAATCTAATCACTGGCGCAAAAGTCTCATCATAATCAATACCTGCCTTTTGTGAAAAACCTTTTGCCACTAACCGAGCACGATAATTGATTTTATTCTGACTGTCACACTTCTTTTTGATAACCCACTTGCACTGAACCACTGTTCCACTGTCTGGATGATCTACCAGATCCCATGCATGATTTTCTTCTAATGAACTCATTTCCCCCTCCATTGCTTGCTGCCAACATAGCCTATCTGGTCTGAAAAACGCTTCCGACACCGTTATGGGAACATCTTCTAGATCTATCTCACCAATACACATGTATGTAACATAGTCATCAACATTTTTTGGTATTCTTTCACTTTTTGACCTTCTAGTGGGCTCACACTGGTTTACTGTGTCATCTGATACAAGAAAAACACTATCATTAGAATCATCCATGTAACTTTCAGAGTCATCATCAATGAGCTCTTTGCTATATATAGATGTCTCCCCGACTGGTTCAATATTCTCTGAAGGATTATCACTGATCATGATTGAAGTTTTTTGCTCCTTTTCCTTTTCTATTATAATGACATCTCTGCTTAATGTTTTTTGTGTTTGGATCATAGAGTCGGTAACCTTTTATATTTTTATCAATCCAAGTATCATCTCTCTGGATTTTTTGTCAAATTTTCTACGCTTTTCTTTTGGAATATGAACCATCACTTTACTTCCAAATATGCGTATATGGCTTACATTTGGTTTCTTACCATTCCATATAGTAAAAGGTGTACTCTTATTTAAACCCGCTGTCACACTGCGATTACGCAAGTAGACTGCAGTATAAACGGCCTCTGCCCAAAAACTTTTTGACAAATCTGCATCGAAAATCATACATCTTGCCTTTTCCACAATTGTCCTGTTCATTCTTTCAAGCATCCCATTTTGTTGTGGAATATAAGGGTTAGTCTTTTGATGCAATATGCCAGATCTTCGAAGAAATTTTTCAAATTGTTCGCTACAAAATTCTCCACCATTATCACTTCGTAGTATTTTTATTTTCTTGTTACATTGATTTTCAACCATATCTTTAAATTCTTTAAAGAAATCTATGACTTAATCTTTCCTTTTAAGAAAATAAACAAAAGCCATTCTACTATAATCGTCTTCAAATAATAGAAAATACCTTGATCCTCCAATAAAAAGTTCATCCATTGGTCCACATATATCAGCATGTACCACTTCCAACCAGGATTCTGCTCTGTTGCCTTTGTTTCTAATTGGAAGTCTTGATTGTTTCTCTTGACAGCAAACCTCACAAACTTTATTTCTATTTAAGTTGTCATTGCACGTAAGCCCTTCAACTGCTCCCTGCTGCATTAGTTTTAAATCTGTGTAATTTAAATGAGCAAAGCTCCTATGTAAAATATCAGCTGTTACTGTTAAGTTAACTACAGGTTTTTGATATTGTTTTACATATTTCAGTTCATACACATTATTTTTAATATCAACTGCAGCAATAAGACCTTTGTCATTAAAATTTTACAACCATTCTTTTCAAAAATGATTCTGTTTCCATTTTTAATCAACTCACCAATAGACAACAAATTTGTGGTTAAATCAGGGACATATAAAACATTTTTTATGACAACATCATGCTTCTCATTCTTGACAACTATTTGAATTTTTATGTCTCCAGAACACACCACTGGCATAATCATATTGTTCGAAATCATAACTTCTTTGGGCTTTACATGGTAATTTATGTTTTCAAGCCAATCCTTTCTTGAAGTTAAATATACACTTGCTCCTGAGTCAATATACCACTCGTTTTCTGTATATTGTCCACTTAAGAACACTGCACTGACAGCACTAGATGCTTTCTTTTTGCCTGAGTTCCCGTTTCGTTTATTTTCGGGGCATTTATTCATAAAGTGACCCAACTGTTTACAATGAAAACACTTTACGTCAGTGAGATTGCCTTTAGCGCCATCTCTCGCTTGACTCTTGTGTTTGTTTACTACGTACAGAGCGTTTGATTTTCCGCTACTGCCATCTACCTTAATAACCAAGAGTTTAGTTTTAATGGAATCTGTAGATATGGTAACACCGGAATTTTCAATCGCCATAATAATAGGACTGAATCGTTCCGAGAGCCCTGCCAATAGCAACGATCCGATCCAATATTTGTCTATATTGAAACCTGTTCTTTTTAATTTCTGCGAAGTTTCAATCATCTGATTTACATAGTTTTCCATTGAATCACAGTTCTCCAGCCGTAAGGAAATTAACGATCGCAGCAAACTGATATTTCTTGTAAAACCGCTATCTGCATACAAACATTTTAATTTTTCCCACACATCCTGAGCTGTTTTTGCTTCTTTCACGTGTGAATATATCGATGTATCTAAGGTCAACACTAATTTGGCCTTCGCTTTCGCAATTTGCACTGAATCTGTCTCTTTGCTACTGAGAGTATTTTCTAAACCCTCTAACACGAGAAAATTCTCAACTGCAAAAGCCCAATCATCGTAATTTTCTCTACCGAGAAGCTTTGGCACACTGGATAAGTAACTTCCTGCCATTTTCGAGTTCTGCACTATTCGACGACGTTAAAAAATCACTTACCGATACTACGCGAGAACAAAACCACGTGGGTCTGGGCACATAACCTGTTAAAAACGGAGAGGTAGCGGTAAATGATACTCTCCTGTCGAATGTTCGATGCTAACTATACTGTATGGTAACATGACTAGTTTGACATTTGTATAATTGAGTAAGTGTCCGCTAGATGTCTCTCATGAATTTTTGATATAAATTCCAACACATTTCACACTGCGAAATCGGTGAAAAAATTCATTAACGAATAAAATATTCAGTTGTTGGACTGGCCTGGAAATTCCCCAGACATGAATCCAATAGAGAATGTCTGGGAGCTTTTGAAACGTGAGATTGCCAAGGAAAATATCACAACTAAGACATAATTAATTGAGAGGATAATTTTCCATTGGAATCATAATGAATACCTCAAAGAAAAATGTATTAATTGTATTCGAAGTATGCCTCGACGAGTACGCGCAGTCATAGAGGTTAAGGGTGGTAATTCAAAGATTAAACAAAAAAATATAGATTTGTTTCCCTATGACTCTTATTGTACTAAGTTATCAGTGTAATAAAGAAGTCTTAACATATTGAGTAACTTTTATCATCCAAACACATACATTTTTCTAAAAATCAAGCAAAAACGTGAATTTACTTAATTATTTCAATTGGTCACATTAATATGAACAGGGACAGGAGCATACGTATCTATGTTTATTAAATTTAAGAAACAAAATTATTTGGTTTTTATTTTTGCCGCAACAATTTTATTCCTGTTTCATGTAAATGCATTAAAACTAAAAATATAGTTAAATATCTTCTTGCTTCTTTTTAATGTACTTGTGATATGACGTATCGATAACGTAAATGCCCCGACATGTACATTTTCACTGTAGTGTACAAAACAATCTATGCGGAAAATATGATACACTTACGTTTTCAGGATCCAAACCTCCAGGAATGCGAGTACCATCTCGAGAACAGAAACAGTAAGGCAGTTGACATTCGGCAGTATTACACTTTTCTGCTAGTTCGGTAGGTGGTTCGGTAGCTGGCGCTGGAGCTGAAACAACATATTTTAAAGTTAATGATGTTTTACATACTATTTTAATATTTATTGTATTACTTGTAGCAATTGGTCCGCATCTCGCTTCGTTTTTGAAGGTGCAGAATTTGCTTATGTCATCAAAGAATAGACCAGAAGGACATCTGTTTAGGTAGGGGTAACCATCAACACACTATAACATACAAACATGAATTATTTATTAACAGTTTATTAACAAATATTTTTAACTGTTACTCGTATATGATATATGGAGTTAGTGTGGAAAGTTTTTAGACGTGATCCTAAATTCCAATGATATTGGCAAGATTATTTTAAAGATGGCAACCCAACATGTCAAACACAAATATAAATGTGTTCATTCAAATACACATATGTCCAAAAGTTTGCTATATTTACAAATAGATTATCTATGCTTATGGTACCCTAAAAATTGTGATGGATATTTATTTTAGACCATTTTTAAATGAAAATAACAAAAGCATTGTTTTGCTGATAATTTGCTGATAATTTGCATTTGCAATTTTTAATTTTTCGATTTTTGGTATTTACACATTATTTGATATGTGAAGTATGACAGTGAAGTATAATTTTATATTTATAAACAAAGGAAAAAACGAAAATACATTTGTTACACCCTTGTATTTAAATATGCTGGTATTTTTTTAATTATAGCCTTACTCACTTGATAAAATCGGCGACAAGTGACAGGGTCTGCAAAATTTCCTGTTCCTGTTGCGGAAGGACATTGAAATTCTTCATTTTTTCCTTGACTGTTAACTGTAAATAACCTATAGATAAAAACCAGGTAGAAAACAGCTTTCTAACCAGAAATTAACCTGTTAAAGCATTAATCTCTTCGAATGTAGCATGCGTCATGTATTTTTTTCGCGTGCTTCATTCTGCCGTTAATATTAATGTACAAAGGACAAAAAAGAACAAATCAGATTTTTTTCTAGTAATACTAATGTCATAATTTTAAATATGTTTACTTAGAATTTATTTAATTTCTTAAGTCATCAAGGTTAAGCTATATCATAAGCAGTAAGTATTAGTAAATACATATCTTTTCATTTACTGAGGAATTGAAAAATTTTTATTAAATAATTATTTACAATGTTGCAATATTGACAGTTTCTGAAAATAATTTTCCGACATACATAAATTCTTAATAAGTTCGGATGTTTTTTTATACGGTAGTTTTAAAACAATAATTGAATTTGGTTTAATCATTCAATTTATTTGTTATTCCAGGTGTGGGCGTTAATAATTCTTAATTTTTTCTTACAGGTTTAATTTGGGACAAAGGTACAAAATAGTTTACTCAAAATATGCGCCATCTCTTGCTGCACATTTTTCCTATCTTTCTTGCAATTTGTGGATGCCCTTTCAGCAAATCCGTACATTTTTTGAGGTGGTCCAGTCATCAAGCCATTTTTCGACATCTCAGCAATTGTTGAAGTGTTTCATGGAAAGTGCGTGAGACATCGAAGAAAACAAGTGGTAGTCGGAAGGGGCCAAGTCTGGTGAATACGCCGCTTTGGGCAAGAGTTTTCAGCCAAGTGTAGAAATGATGTCTCTGACCCCTTTCGCTGTGTGTGATAGGGCTTTGTCGTGCTGCAAAATCACTTTTCCGTGTCTTGTAGTCCATTCTGGTCAGTTTTCGATTAATGCATTATTCAAATCGATCATTTGTTGATGGTAGCGAACGGTATTAACTGTTTCAGAATCTGGTTTCAGAAGCTTATGGTACACGACACCTTTCTGATCCGACTAAATGCACAGCATTGTCTTTTTTCCAAAACGATTTGGTCTTGCGATCGATGTTGATGGTGGCCCTGGGTCAACCCATGATTTTCTACATTTTGGGTTCTCGAACTATTCTTTTTTCGTCCCCAGTCATGATCCGATGCAAAAAAGTTTCTCATGCCGAGAAAGCAAAATTTCACATACTGTTTTTCCATCTGTTTGTCGTTCAATTGATGTGGTAACCATTTTCCGGACTTCCTGGATATTTTCCATGGCATGCAGAAGATCACAAATGGTTCGGCGACCAACATTTAACGTCTCTGCCATTTGTTGTCGAATTTGCACATCGTTTTCTTCCAACATTGCTTGCAATTCGGCATCTTAAATTTTTTTCAGTTGACCTGGACGTTCTTTGTTTTTCAAGTCGAAATCACCACTCTTGAATCGTCTAAACCAACACCCACAAGCATCTTGCGTTGTGATATTGTCATCGTAAGTTTCCATAAGTACACGACGGCTTTCACTTGCGTTTTTCTTTTGATTGAATAAAAAAAGCAGTACGTGTGGCAAATGCTCTTTATTTAGCTCGAAACTCGACATATTTACCACACGAAAAAAATATGACGCTAATTCGAAATCGTTTAAACATGAATGGCTTTTGGAAAGGTACTGTCGTAGCAACAAAGTAACATAAGATGTGAACCGACCCTTGTTTTCATTGTATAGCTAATATTGTAATATTAATTTTTGCTTGCTTTACTTTATTGCTAGTATCACAAATTTTTAAACAAATATAAATGAATGTTAAATTTTTAAATTAAAATATGAAATTATATTTTCATTATTTTAACATTTGTCGTATTAAGATAATAATCAAATGGACCTAAATCAGAAGGATATAGCAATTTGAAATTCAAAGCCGATAATGTTTTCTCGAAGGACAACTTGAGTTTAGTGTATTATTCTGCAAAAAAAACATGATACCTGTGAAAAGTTATCTTTATGGTGTTTTCAGAATTTCGATTTGGATTTCAGTGAAAAGAGATCGATAGCATCAGTCTTTTCTTTTTGTTTGTAACATCTTTTTTCTTACGTTTCAAATTATTAACCCATTTTTTTATAGTTGAATAGAATGGACAATAATATCCTAATGTTGTTGATATGTTTTCAATTCGAGTTCGTTCTTGTTAAAACTTGGTAGGTAATATTTGATAGAAGTGGTTCATGATGTAGGTAACAGGCTGTAGGTAACAGGCCTTGAACAATTTAAATCTTATAAATATGTGCAAGTCACGTCTAAAAATTCGCCGTAAAATGCCTAGAGAAATTCCGAATTGTGCACCATAGTCGAATCGACGTTTCTGGAGACTCCTTTATAGTTTGCCCTACTTATACAATATTTTCAGCATTTTGCACTGTACTTAGACTCCTGATGCGGGACTTATCCCCAACTGTTCCGAATTCTTGAATTATTTGAATTCAAGAAAAATTGTCGTTTTATTAGGAGCCGGACTTTGAGTTGTTATAATTTAACTACTACAATTTTACTGTTTTCTTTTAGCGTATATTTATTGATAATAAAACTTGCACATCGGCATTACATAACAGCCAAACCCAAATATCATGAAAAAAATGGCGTCAAACCAAAATGGTAGTATAGTTCCACCTTTTATATAAGTAATTACTTGGGTTTTATTCAATTTACCATATACTATAACTAACTCCATATAACTAAGCTTACCACTGTCATTAATGTATTACCGTATGGAAACTTTAATCTTGATTTTGAGTATATCATGAAAATATTTCTTTATTTATTCGTTATATAACGCTTTGCTGGTGTGAGGTATGTCATTGAAATCAGAATAACGGTAGATTAATTAATATTGAATACTAATTATGTTATGGTAACGTAATAACCTGTATCAATTGAAAATATAATTTTATAACCGCATTTTACTAGAGCAACTAAGAAATAAAAATTCAACAATAAAAACAATGCTATCGATAATAATTGGTTTTTAAATAGGTACTTTGGGTTTATGCAAAAGTTCGCCCCGCTAGATGGCATTGTATCAATTAACCGTGTGTTATCTACTTCACACCAGTAAAGTTTTGATGTTTGTCAGAACGAATTTCAGTGGTATTCAGTGGTGATTTTAATCTTAATCTTGTATTATGTTTATTTCTAGAATAAGGAAACTAATTTAAAAAATAACTGCATTGACCAAATACATGGGATAATTTTTTTTTTTTGTTTTGATGCTAAGAAAATAACAATAATATATGTATATTTTGAAAAACATGATGAACATATGTGAACAGTATTGAATATTTAAAGTGAAAAAATAATGAAGTAAAAAAATTCTTTGTCGATTTCCCATCAGCAAATATTTAAATATAAAGCAAGTGAAATTTGTAAAGATTAATAACAAAATAGGTCAGGTTACTGTTCTAACGAACCATATTATACTATTCTCGTGTTTATATTTTAAATACAACAAGAATTCAAAATGTTTTTTTTTTAAACTCTTTAGTTAGTAAGCTAATATATTTATTTCATTAAACGTACTACACACAACATGGATGATTTTAAACCCAAAATTATCCATCCATCGTGATTTGGCTGTGATTTTCAAGTCGGTTTACATAAATTTCAATATGCTGAATAATTCAGATAGACATTTGTCAATGTTGTCTATTCAAGACAACTGTCCTTTGCTGGTATGCATTTAAAAGAAGTCCAAGTTTATCAGGTGACAATGAACCGTCTGGTAGGCCTATCCTTACACTTATTGGAGTTTAATGTAAATCATCGTTTCTCAACTTTTTTAGCCAAAAGTTAAGTAAAAAACGTTGCGATCCCCTCAGTACAATATGTTAATTTGTCGTTTAATAAAGTTCATATTCAATACCTTTCATCAGTCGGTTAACACGGCGACGATCCGTCCTTTTTTCAGTATCGTGATTTATGAAGAATCGTTTTTATTTTTAAATGGCTTATAAACTCCTACGAGCTTGTTCACACGGTTATGAATCGTGAATATTTGTCTTTGTATTAAATGACGAATCGTCAATGACGGATATATGTGTGAATGAGCCGTTACACTTATACCGAAATACCGCATACAGCCATAAATATCGAACTAAAAGACTTGTGTAACCCTTTGTTCTTATATTACTTTTACCAATTCGAACCTGTGCTCTGCAGTTGCATGCCCTGTGCCCCACACTTGTAAAATTAGCCACTCGCACACCTCGCGCCACCCGCCGATGCATACGATTCATTCGTCCCAAGCGCGCTTAGGCATGCTCGTACAAGCTATGCGCTTTGAAGGAAGGAATGGAATGTTAAATACGAGAATTTTATAGGAGGATTCATTAAATTGACAAATTTGAGACAAAACGAAATGCACCGTCTACATCTGGTGAAACAGTAAAGAAAAAGACCAAATTGTATAATGAAACATATTTAAAATATGGATTTATTGCCTTGGATGACAAGCCGCAATGTGTTGTTTGTTATTAACTTTTGTCTGCGGAAAGCATGAAGCTTTCAAAATTAGTCCGGCATCTTGAAACAAAACACTCATCTTTACAAAACAGACAATTATAATTTTGGGGGCTTAAATCACTCGTCTTGAAAAATCAACAAATTGCCATCAACAAAACAACTATTTGGTAGTATTTAGAGTGGTCAGCGAGTCTAAGCCCCACACGATTGCGAAAAAACTCATTTCATCCGCTGCCATTGATATGGCCAATGTGATGATAAGTCCGAAAGAAGCAAAAAAGTTGAAAATAATACCGCTTTCAAATGACATAATATCGAGACGTATTAATGAAATGGCCATTGATGTTCACGATCAAATAATTCAAAACGTTAAATCAAGTGAATTTTTTGTTATTTGGTTCGACGAGTCACAGACGTGTCGAACTTGGCGCAATTTTTATGTTTTGTTAGATACGAATACAGGGGTCAATTAAAGAAAATATGCTATTTTGCAAATCATTCCGTGGTCGTGCAACTGGCGAAGGACTCTTGAAAGTTTTTATTGATGCAACACAAAACCAAAACTTGGATTTTAATAAATGCATTGGGGTATGTACTGATGGCGCGAAAGCGATAACGGAGAAGAACAGTGGTGTAATAGTAAACTTAAAAAACATTATGCTACATATGGAATAGACGTATGTACTACTTTCTTCACAAGCATGCCCTTGCTACAAAAAAGATGCCAGATAATTTGCAAAATGTTCTGTCAGAAGCCTTAAAAATTGTTAATTTTATTAAAAGCCGACCATTGCAGGCTAGATTGCATTCCACATTGTGCTAAGAAATGGGTGCCAAATTCGACTTACTGCTTTCCATATTGAAGTCAGGTGGTTGTCGCGAGGAAAAGTTCTAACGACGCTTTTTGAAAATTGCGAGATGTATTGAAAATCTTTTTCACATATAAAAATAGCTAATTTTCATAGTTTTTACAAAATGTAGAAACTGTTATTACTGTTGGCTGACTTGAGTGATATATTTTCACATTTGAATGACCTGAATACGACTTGATAAGGCCGTAACAAAAACATTTTACTAATGACAAAGTCAATGCCTTTATAGAGAAGCTTGGTTATTGGATTATACGCCTCGAAAAACGTAATTTTGATGCATTCACTTTAAGTTCGGATTATATTAACAAAAATATGGATTTAGAAGATTCTGTTATTGATCACGTGTTGGAGAGCATGAAAACGCATTATCCGAATTGAAAATTCAGTTACTAGAATATTTTCCAGATAGCAATAATGATTTGTCAGATGAAAATGTGAATGGAAGAATGAAAATGTTGTTGCAGCTGCTGAATTACCTATTGCGATTCACAACCAATTTATTGAAATATCGGCTGACAAAATTCTACACCCAGAATTTTTAACTCAAAATTTAGATAATTAGTTTTGGCTTGCACGACGATTTGAATAAGGAAGCCTAGTAACGGAAGTTTAAAAACATTGATCCCTTCTCTACTTCTTACTTATGCTTCTCGTCGTCGTTCTTAAGCTTCTCGTCGTCGTGACTTTAAAAACTAAATATAGAAATCATCTATTATCACTGGAAAATAATTTGTTTATGTGTGTTTGCAATAATTACCCACATATAGAAAAACTTTTAAGTGAAAAACAAAATCAAGCGTTGTATTAAATTATTATTTCAATAACTTTGGGTATTACTTTATTTAAGTTTATTTTATTATGTTGTTATTATCTGATAATATTTAATTTTCTAACACCCGTTTTTAAATTAAAAAATATTTAATACTTAATAAAATCATGTTTCGTATACGGGTCTTATTTCTTGAACACATTGCGACCCCTCTATATTCCTGAACGCGACCCTTAGGTTGAGGCACGATGGAGTAGATAATTGAAGAAGAACCGCACTATATGTATGTGCTGGCCGCGGGAGTTGCGATGCCTAAGATGCTGGTGTGGTGATATGACACCTGCGATGGTTCAGACTCAATTCCAACTTATGGTGTGGATGTTTGTATTTTGTTTGTATTTGTTCTCCACAAGAGTGTAAAATCCGACAAAGAATCGTCCCTCCGTTAGTAACCAGGTGTCCTAAGGACCTCCATAGTCCTGGACTTACGTAAGTTAACATAGATTAAGTTGTGCTTAAGACTTCATGATTGTTCAAAATAGTCTTTTTCATAATTTCTGCATTTTAACAGACATTTTTCATTTACATTAAATAACATGAACTTTAATTTGGAGATGAAAACTGTATTACTCAGTATTTGAGCTCAGCTAAAGCTTAGTAAAAGAGTGTATACGAATAGAACTTACGAATATACGAATAGAAGTATATGTAAATTTTTTATTATATATTAGGAACGAGAAAGAGCTAAAAGCAAAAATGGCTTTAGTAACATTAAACATTTATTTGAAAATAGCATATATAACGTATATGTAATAAAAAATATGTAAATAAAAAATACATATATAATTATTTTTTAAATACATCTATCAAAATTAAAATCTGAATTAGTATAGTCAGTATCAGTAGTAGTCAGTCCAGATTGTTATAAAGGGTGTTACAATAAGAGCGCAAAATTGGAATAGCGTGCCATTTTGGCTGTCATAATTCGATAGGTCAAAAATTGTGACTGGTCGATAAAAGGCAGATAGTAAACATAGAGCGCAACACGATACAGCAACGCGTCCTTATTGTTAGCCATGACTATCAAAATGGTGAAACTTGTTTGCTACGATTCGTAAAGTGCGTTTGCTTTTCGGTAGAAATAATCGTCCAAATTTATCAACTGTGAAAAGAATAATCATAAAATTCGAAAGTACTTGACACGAGCTCGTAGTGGTCGTTTAGAACAAAACATCACGGCAGTTCGTGAGAGTGTGGCGGAGAGACTAGGGCCCCCGATTCGTCATCCTGCACTAGAATTGGACATTTCAATAGCCACTCTTCATCGTATTCTCATTAAAGATTTGCATCTTTATACTTACAACGTCCTATTCACTCAACAACTTCTGCCAACAGACCATGCACAGCGAAGAGAGTTCACCATTTGGATCATTGGACAACAAGAACTGAATGTCAATTTTGTGGACAAAATCGTCTTTGACGCTCACCATTTTCACTTTGGCGATGGCTTTATTAATAGACACAATTGCAGCATTTGGGGATTAGAAAATCCACGAATGATTCATGAAAAACAAATGCCTCCCCAACCCCTACTGTTTGGTGTGCATTGTGGTCTGGGTGCATTGTGGTCACGAGGTAGGTATGTACGAACGTTATCGTGACATGATAATCCAGTTCTTTATCCCTCATTTGGAGGATATTGCTCTTGAAGGCACGTGATTTCAGCAGGATGGTGCCACTTACCACACATTAACGGTCTTCCACGAGTCTATTCCTGGGCCTGTCATATCCCTTTTTAGTGACCACATTTGGCCGCCACGATTTTGCGACTTAACACCTGTGGACTTTTTTGTGGAGTTTTTTAAATTCTCGGGTTTACGCCAACAAGCCCACGACCACCAAAGCATTGAAATGGCCAAAATTGAAAGCTGTATCAACGAAATACCGCCACATTTATGCAAAACCGTTATTGAAAATTTCGCCAGAAGAGTACGCGTGTGGCCGCAAAGGCATGAAGGCCATTTACTGGATGTGCGTTCCACATATAATTTCAAAATGTCTATATTATAAATCAATAAATATTTCAATACTTTGCTACAGAAAATCAGGAGTTATTTATTATTCACATCTTGCGCTCTTATTGTAACACCCTTTACTATACAATGATTTATTTGTGCAGGAGCAATTAGCGAGAAATACAATTAAACATCTAATTCACCACCGTTAAAATTACAAGGTCCGTTCAATCCGATTGGAGAGAACTAAAATTGTTGATTCAATAAGAAGATAAGATAGTTGAACAACCCATTTTTCGTAAGACAGAAATATGTTGGACTCTATTATGTGAAACGATCAAACATGTTTCTTGTTCATGTCCATTGTCCCTCAGTTTAACCGGAATTACTGTTTTAATGCATATTTGAGCTATTGGCAATAAAATGTTAATATGAATTTGTCAAATACTTTTACATGTTCCATTAAATCAACTCTTATACGTTGATCGGCGGTTCTGACATTATCAGAAGTGGCTTTTAATTATCGAAAAGTCTACAAAGGCAATTATTGCGAGGTTAACCGCTTTTCAGTAGCCATTTAATTGATTTTTTAAAGTTCGACTTAAGGTTGTTCAGATTTTTTCGAACCGCAAATTACATATTCGTTTCGTGTTCTGAAATTTCGATTTTAAAGAGTGGCGAAAAAGAATATGATCTATTTCATAAATATCCGTTTTATCTATATAATACAAGGGCGGTCTAAAAAGTTTCCAGTCTCAATATGAAGATGACGTTACTCGTCAAAAATATTCTGGTAATATAATTACGCATGCGTTGAAAGATAACCTTACAAATTTCAGTCATATTAGATGCTCAGTTATTGTTTGACAGTCAGTTATGTCAGTCGATGTTAGTTTTTCTGTAAAGATGGAAAAAAATCGAGTATCGAGCCGTTATCATTTACCGCCGTGAAATTTTAACCAGCTGAATTTAAACGTTGTCGTACCAGCTTGGTTGACGATGAACCTTCGGGACTGCACTATCGATGCACCCACTATCGATGACAAGAAAGCAAATACAACAGAATATTATATTATTTATTTGTAATGTATGATTATACACGTATAAACCTGTATATCTGTATGTTTATATATGTAACATCCATTAAATCTTGTAACAGCCTTATTTCTCATTCTCTGAAAAACAAATTACATATTTCAAATCCAAAAGTGCCAAGATTATATGTTTTACAAAAAAATGTATAAACCAGGAAAATCAATGAAACTAATTGTATCAGTCAGTGATTCTCCAACATACAACTTGGCAAAATTGTTAGCAAAGGAATTTGAAAATCTACCAAATCAACCATTTTTCTATTCTTTGATAAACTCAACACAACTCATAAAAAAAGTCAAAAACACACATCCACAGGAAGAGGTCTTGTGTATTTTGACATAACAACATTAAATTATTATATGTAAGTGTACCGATTCTGCATACCTTGAAATATCTGATGGATTTGCGGGAGTTAAAGGGTTCCAATAACAAAATTGTTTCAGAATACATCTCTCTAATAAGGTTATGTATGAAACAAAATTATTGTCAGCGTAATTATGGCTTTTACGAACAAGAAGGAACGGCAGGGACAATCCATTGTCACCGTTCTTAGCCAACTTATTCATGAGTAAATTTGAAACTGAAGGATGAATTCAATTACTTTCTGAGGGTATGGCTAAGATATGTGGATGAATGTTTTTCAATTTTCGATTCAAAAGGGGATTTTGTTGAGAACTTTAATGGCAAATGCGAAATCACAGCATTCACATATGAACTCGAGAACAATGATAGATTACCATTTTTGAATGATTTACTGAGTAGGAATAATAAAAATAGGTTAGATGTTGATATTTTTTGAAAAAACACTACCACTTCGAGATACATTCCTAACGATTCGTATTACAGCTGCTATAATGAGATGGCTAGTTTAAATTTTATGGCAGACAGAATAATTGAAAATGAATTATTTAAACAAACATAATTATAACAAAAAATTAAAACTAATTAGGTAGGTGTCCGAAGTGAATCGTTACTAAAAGAATGCTAAGAAGAAGAAAAAGATTAATTATAAATTATAATTATAAACATAAGTTTAGACAATTATTGAAGGGATCTTCGCTTCTTCAAATGGAATAATTAACAAGAAGGCTAAACAAGATTTTTAAAAAAGTGGACATTAAGGTAGTCTACAAACCACATAATAAATTAAGAGAAGGCTTGGGCAATCCATAGGATAAAGTAGTTCTTCATAAATATCGGGGATTTATGATTTATGATTTAGTTGTCAAGATCAAGTTGTCAAAAAGTACCAAAAACTCAGCAAAATAACATTTAAATAAGTTTGAATACTCTTGAGAAGTGTTCATTCGAATGAGTCTTTGGTCTGAGTCGCGATAACAAACGCAGCATCCAGAGAACGGATTGTCGACTTAATTTAATACGTCATTGTTGATTTTTTTTGACGTTTATATTCAACAGCTCATTTCTTTATTATTGAAAATTAAAGGAAAGAATCTTTTAAAGTGAAATTTTGACGTTCAAAATATTCAAAAATAAGGAAATTTATTCCGCGCTCCACGCAAAAATTTGCCTATTCCTTCGTTTACCATCAAATGTCAGCAAGAGTCTCCCAAGATCGTAAGTCCCTGGTCTTAAGCTGTCATCAGTCGAGATCGAGCAGAACGTACCAAAGCAACTGAAGGAATGACCAAGGGTATGATTATATGATTATATACATCACTCATATCGAATGTAGGCTATAATCAAATACAACTCACGCCATCCTGCGGTCTGCAACCGTATTAATGTGGGAAACCGGCATGTTAAACCGACTGATGATCGCTTTAGGCCACTCCGGTCTCGGAAGACACTTGCGGACGTTTCATGACGACTGAAGGAATGGGAAAATGTTTCCTTGTTCCTTGTTTCCAAAAATTTCCTTGTTTTTGAATATTATATATTCTCTATGATTCCACTATACAACTTTTCATTTTACGTTCATCCCTGAAAAACAAACTACTTTATGGATCGAACTTCCATTTTATCAATTTTTTGAAAGATGTTAAAACTTGTTTGCTTTACTCGATCGCCACATACATACAACCAACTTTGCTAACTTTGCAGCACACCATTTAGGAAATCATACGTGACAACTATCTGACCGATAACTTTTGGAACGTCCCTCGTATATCAAGTAATAAGATAAAAATGAACGAAAAATAAGTGCAAAAATGGATATTGTGGAAATTCAACTGCTTTTTTGGAAGTAACTGTTCATAGAAATGAACACGACTGAGTGGAAGAAGATATAGGACAGTATCAATTACTACAGCGCAAATGTGATTCAGAATTTTACGTTATTGTTGTTTCAAACGTTACGTTATTGTTGTTCATATTGTTGTTTCAAACTTATTAATATAACTAATTAAATCATGCATTTTGAAAATTTATTTGTATTGCTTATAGATATTTTGCATTAATTTTTGGTTTGAACTTACTACGGTGTAGCAATAAGTTTCTTGTCTAGTTTTCACTTCGTTCATTTTTTTATGTAATTGATATCTGATTTTGGATACTTTCATTTCTTAAAAACGTGATCAAAATTTCTATTGTATTAATAAAATTCAAATTCAATTCTAAGATGGAAATGTGGAAACGGCCGTACAGGAAACATAAATTGACGAAAGTGAAACATCGTATTCCCATATCATCACAAAATTACTTTCTATTTTAGCCTCGATTAGACAAAATACTGCTATAGTGTGTATATTTTTCTAAGTAAATTAGTTTATTTCAATTAATTTTTATTATATTTTGAATCTTTATTATATATTCGTATATTTGTTCGTTGTTCTTGCAGTGGAAAATTGTTAGGGTAATCCAGAAGCTCGGAGATTTTATTACATATAATCAATCATAAAATGAAATCAATATTAGAAATTAATTGTGATATGCTATTTATGCCTATTATATTTTACTGCTTGAATTACTTTTTGGTATACTATAGTATCGAAACATTTTTTTTGTAGTAGTAAATAATTTATTTTATTGTTTAATGGTCATTTTAGGTTCCCTATAACATTAGAAGATAATACATCTGGCGTGTAAACAAAGTATTGAGATTGGTGGCATAGAGTTCAATCTGACAACACTGTTGGCTGGCCCTTTAGAGAAGGGGTCATGTCAACATCTGATGCGTCTCCAGTAAAAGTTTGACGTACCCCAGAATCACTTGCTGCTTTGTAGCAATTCTTTTCGTGGTCTGGATTTTTGTGGTGCGTTCTGAAAGCCGGGTACAACAATTTCGAGCAACGGTGCGTTCTCAAGCTTTGTTTCAGACTTGGACATAGAACGACGGAAACTTTTGCAAAACTTCAACAGACCTATGGAAACAGTGTTTTGTCAAGGGGCCAGATTTTCAGGTGGTTTAAGGCGTTTTCTTCTCAGGTGTCATAACACCCAAACCACTATCCCTTTATCCTTGTTTTGCCATTTAGGACGATAAAAAGTTGTTTTAGAAGTTGTCTTTCAAGTAACTGTGTTCATTATCTGGGCCGTCTTTTGAAAATCGTTTTTCATTTATGAATACACTTTTGGCCCAAATCGGTTCCCCTAACAACATCCATTCCCGAGTATTCCGATTAAGACATCGTATTTTTCTCCCTTGGGAAGTCTCTTTTTTTACACGATTGTGATCTTGAACAGTCTTGAACATTTTAGGCACTCACCGTAACCTATAACGTTCGCGACGTCTTTTTCGCATGTGTATAGTAGATGTGTATTCCATATTAAATGGTGACTAGAGAATACTATTTAAGCCTTTCGAACATTTCTGTAATTACAAGCTTCCTGGAACTATTTTTTGTTTCCGTAATTTAAAAATCTAAGCAAGAGTTCTGTTGAACAAAACAAGAACTTTTTTATTAGTTGATATCCACGAAGTTTTATAGATAGATAGATAGATAGAACATTCAGTTAATTATTTGACAATAACTACAGGCATGATATAGAAGCCAGGAGCAGTTAGACGTATAAATTATAACTTAAAATCTATTTGACAGATCCAATGACTAGCATTTTTTTAGTCTTTAATACTACCCTTTAGCCTTTTGTATTTAATTTTTTTTTTAGTATTAATACCCACACTGTGGGTATTAATACTAAATTAAAGATTAATACAATAATTTATTTTTTAGATTCGTTTTGAAAACGGGAGGAGAAGACCTCTCGAAACGTAAACGTTTAAAAGTTTGCATTTATTTTATTTTATAAAATAATAATATATTATATAATATATATTATAATTTTATAAAATTTTTGTATTTTTAAAATTTTATTCGTTAGGCAAATTTATTACAGAAAAAGAATTACTGAGAAATTTGTCTCAGAAATAGACAAAGACAAAGACTTGAGAAACAATGAATGGTCTTTCTTGGATGCTAAAATAGCGGTATTATCCGCGAACGTACATACGGAGGTGGTTGATGTTACTGGTATATATAGCAGAATACAGTATATCTAGTTCAAGGTGCCCCATATGAAAGTTTCTGTTTGTGAGATTCCAACTGTGAGAGGCGCGGGGTGCATGTCAATCAATAACCTCGGGTTTAGGAATTTAGTCGGTATGGAGCATTTCTCGGGAACGGACCGTGCGTTTTGTGTGTGAAAATTTTACAAAAACAATGATTTGAGGCTTATTTTCATCTCAACGACTATGTAAATTAGCAGAACTGTCGTTAATGGATTGCAAAGAACACAAAACACAAGCATCAAAAACTCCTACCTTCGCCTAAAGTCACTGTATGAGCTGCAATGTCAGCGCGCGGGATAATCGGCTCATACATTTTTGAAGACGGCAGAGGATGCGCAGTTACGGTCAATTCAGAGCGTTATGTGGAAATGTTGGATAATTTTTTGGTACGTGAACTGCAAAACTTCGCGGTTTATAATCAAAAAACATGGTTTCAGCAGGACGGAGCAACGTCACACACTTCCAACACAACTCTGAAAGGTGTTCCTGAAAATTTCCCAAACAAATTGATCTCCAGGAGTGCTGACATAAATTAGCCTTCATGTAGTCCTGATTTGACCCCTATGGACTTTTTCTTGTTTGGTTATCTAAAATCGAAAGTTTACGTCAATAAACCGGGTTCTTTGGTGCAGTTAAAAGAAAATATCCGACAGGAAATGGTAGCCACTGCAGAGATTATGTGCCGAGCCGTCCTAAGGAATTTTGCTGTTCGTTTAGATGACTGTGAGCGTGAAGGTTTACATTTGGATGACATTATTAAAAAAAAAACTAAAGTGTATTTCAACAATTAAAAAATGTTTTTTTTATGGACATCTGTTTTTTTGATTATATCGCTATATCAAAAAGAAATTTTCTTTTCGGACACCTTGTATCTATAGCGAAAAATATACTATAGTACAAAGAAATAAGTCTGTTTGAACATCCTGGTATTTGACTATGAAATGTCTGTTCTTGAGTTATGTTTTAAATACTTTATGATAGTTATGGGGTAAGTGACTTTTAACTTTATCTTTAAAAAAATGAAACTAGAACTGAAAATGTGTCTTTGAAATTGTTATTATTCCTTTTGGACATAACATTGTTGCTGAAATAATTTAGTTCGAATCGAAGTAACTATATGTGCATATTTTTTTCTTCTTTTATATAGGTAATCCGTGAAATTGTGTAAGAATAACGGAGTGGCTGAAAATATTTTAAAAAATCATTAGTTTTTCCCTATACTGTATTAAGCGAGACTTGTCAAGGTTGATAGAATAAAATTGCACAATCAACTGTTGTCTTTTTATTATTTACCGTTACCAGTTAAGTCAAATTCATCAAAAAATGCCCGTTTAACCGGTTTCTTTTAGTAGTTTAATTACTTTTAATCACTTTGTTGCAATTCGTAAATTGCGGTAAACTATCGTCATCATATATAACCGATTAAACTCTGACGTTATCTTACGCAATCTGTGGACAAAAGACAAAAAAAAAGATTAACAAAAGTACCTACTTTAAAAAAGAGTAAATAAATCGAAAAATCGGCGAATGTGAAAGTTAAAACACAGCACAAACTAAATTTTTATTTGTAGAAATCGGTTTTATAGTGTACAGTGTAAATTTGTTACGGAATAATGTTAATTTAAATGTGGAAAAAGGTTTTATTTTATTTTGTATTTAAATAGTATGACGTCCACTAGAATTTGTAGAGATGGATCAAACAAATTTAAAGATCCAATCTGATTCAAAACTCAAAACAATTTTGGATTTTTATCAGTTAATTAATTTTTATACTGGGTGGGTAAATTATTTTTAACGCGAAAACCATGAATGAGGGAGCCGCGGGCTGATCCCATATTTCTCGGATATATACAAAGTGTGGCTATTAAATAACGAGACTGACTCTGCTACGGAAAAAGTACGAATGCGCCAAACACCAGTGACCATCAGCTGTTTGGCGTGAAGTCTTCTCTTTCAAATGCAGTACCTCTCGCTTCCATAGACTAATCCGTATAATCGTAGCTTTCGTTCGCATTAGAATTGTTTTTTTGGTTCGCCGAAAAAATGTTAAGTGTAACAATAGAGCAAAGAATTGTGAAATTTCATTTGAAACTTGGAAAAACTGCTTCAGAAACTTATAATTTAGTGAAAGAAGTGTATTCAAGATGACCGAGAAGACGTTGAAGATGACCCACGTCCGGCCCGCCTTTCCACGTCAGAATCGATCGTCAGATTCGATCTGACCATCGGTTAAGTATTCGTGCGATTGCTGAAGCTGTAGGAATTGACAAAGAATGCGGACGGCAAATTTTACATAACAATTTTAACATGTAAAAAGTGTGTGTCAAAGTGGTGCCTATAATTCTCAGGTTTGAACAACAAGAAGCTAGCAAAAATGTTTATACTGACACTTTGAATGTCATTAAAATGACCCAAACTTATTCGAAAGGATAATAACATGTGATGAATCGTGATTTTTTTCTTATGATCCTGAAACGAAGCGCCAATCCATGCACTGGAAGAGCCCAAATTCACCGAGTCCCAAAAATGTTTTCGATATTCATGGCATTGTGTACCTTCACTGGGTTTCTGAAGGTCAAACTAGTAATCAACATTACTACCTTCACGACTTTTATCTGTTTCCTAAGGTGAAATCGGCATTAAAAGGAGCAAGATTTGAGTCCGTTGAAGCTGTGAAAGAGAAAGCGGCACGCGTTCTGAAGGAGCTGACAGAAGAAGACTTCCAGCACTGTTTCGAACAATGGAATATTTTCATTGAGCATTGTAGGGATAGAGGAAGGGTGTATATTGAAGGTGATAATAAGTAAATATGTATGAAATCAAAATAAAATGTTTTTCAGCATCAGTTTTGTTATTTAATAGTCATACCTCGTACTCACAATGGATCGCTTAATGCGACCACACCTTCTTTTGTGTAAAATAATTTTACAAAAATATTGATTAGTATGTTATTATACGATATATCGGGTTGTCCGGAAAGTTGGTAGGGATTTCGTAAAGAAAAAGAGAAATGCAAATAGTTTATATAAATATTTATTTAGTCTATTATGTAATTACATTATTACTTATAATTTTTTGTCAATGTAGTGATAGGTCCAGAATGCCTTTTTGTCAAAAATTATCATGTTCATTGCCAAAAACTATCAACAGGTTGTTTTTCACTTCTTCTCCCGTTTTAAAAGATTTCAATTTTGGAGGGAGCGGAATAAATCATATTCCAAGGGTGGCGTTCGGTGTACATACTGTTTTTCGAGTGAAGGCTGTCTTTCGGTGTATTTAAAGTGATCCTGGTAACTCCCACGATTTTTGTCATTGCACGTTGTTGTACACAATACAATTCTCATCACAAGTAAATCATCCGCTTCAATTTTTTTTCGGTACATAGAAATTTGGTCCAACACATTTGGCTCACTGTTATTTTTTAATAGTAGCCTGAATATTTCGCTTAAGGTTAATAACTGTTCAGAGTTAATTTTAAAAAATTTAACATAACTCCACAAAAAATAATCCAAAGACGTGGGATCGCATGATCTTGGTGGCTAGTCGACATTGCCATTTTGCGAAATAATGCGGCAAGAAAATTTTTCTTGCAATAAATCTATGACCTAGTAATATGTGTAAGAAGTCGCACCGTTTTGTTGAAAGGAAACATAGTTTGTAAGATATTTTGATACCATATTTCTATAGAGTTCACCATTAACAGTAATACATGTGAGTTTATCACTGTCTTCAAAACAATAAGAAATCACTCCTTCAGCCCAAAAACCTCTCCAAACAGTGATTTTCTGAGGATGAAGAGATAAGTATTAAATTACTTGAGGCTTTTTATCGGCTCAAATCCTGTTGATTGGCCCGAATCTGAGCAAATTTGTTGTTGACCATAAATTTCAAGCAACGCTCGAAAAGTCTAGCGATTTGAACATGCATTTTAATGGTAAATTCGAATACTTTCTACGCACTATCGAATAGTGTATGTTTCCATTCTAAAAGTGACATTTTTATTTTAGTTTATCAAAGTTTCACATCGGCCGGTTAACACAGCGACTATTCATCCTTTTTTCAATATCGTGATTTATGAAGAATTGTTTTTATTTTTAAATGGCTAAAAACTCCTACGAGGGATTCTTCTATTGGAACTTTTGGTGTGAAACACTAAACTTGAAGAGATTTACCACTAAACACCAAAACACTTTTTTTTTAACTGCTCGACGCACGTTTCGCTAATCATGTTAGCATCATCAGGAGATTATTTAATCTGCTCCTGTTAAAACGATTGAAACTACTCATAGAAGACAATAAGTTGATACCAAATTATCAATTTGGTTTCAGATCTAAACATTCAACCATTAAACTTGAAGAGATTTACCACTAAACACCAAATCACTTTTTATTAACTTCTCAACGCACGTTTCGCTAACCATGTTAGCATCATCATGAGATTAAATCATCTTCTGATGATGCTAACATGGTGAGCGAAACGTGCGTCGAGAAGTTTTCAAAAAGTGATTTGGTGTTTAGTGGTAAATCTCTTCAAGCTTAGTCCTACGAGGATGTTCACAGGCTTACGAATCTTGAAAAAAAAGATTAATCTCTTTCTCTTTGTATTAAATGATGAATATATCTGGGCCGTTATACTTATACCGAAATACCGCACACAGCCGCAAATATCGAACTACAAGACTTGTGTAACCCCTTGTTTCGTCCCGAATGCGCTTAGGCAGATTCGTACAAGCTTTGCCCTTTGGTAATAAAAACAAAGGAACGAGACGAAGAGTTTTATTGATATTTTTTTTTTCCTTTATTTGGGGTTTTCGCCACTATCTAAAACTCAAAAAATATCAAAAATACCTGTTTTTATTTAAAGAACGAATCACTGGGTAAAAAACAAAAAACCAAACGGAGACAAATTTCTCAGTGATTCTTTTTTGTAATCAATCACACAGAAAACATTACCTATATATATTTTTTTTGGTAGTATGTCACTGCCATGAGAATCTATTGTTGTCAATGTAAGTATCGTTGACATATACAAAAAAATATATTTACTTTCACTCGTTACTTTATATATTACAAATTAATATAATTTATTTTTTCTGTGATTCTTTAAATAAGAACAGGTATTTTTGATATTTTTCGAGTTTTAGATAGTGGCAAAAAACCCAAATAAAGGAAAAAAAATATATGAACACGCCACAATCATTCGGACATTACTGAGTTTTATTGTTAATTACGTTTTTACAAACACAAGTACTACGATTTCTTCTCTCGCCCAGTGTTAAATCTCACGATTTCTTCTCTCACTCAGGGTTAAATAAATTAATAATAGTAATAAAATAAATTAATAATATTAAATAAACATTTGTGACAAAATAAAATGTACCGTCTATATCTGGTGAAGCAGTAAAGGAAAATACCAGATTGTACAATGAAACATATTTAAAATATGGATTCATTGCCTTGGATGACAAGCCGTTATGTGTTGTTTGTTATCAAGTTAGAATTAGTTCGGCATCTGGAAACGAAACACCTATCTTTACAAAACAAACCATTAGAATTTTTCGAGTGTAAATTACTCGTCTTGAAAAATCAACAAATTGTTATCAACAAATCAAGCAGTAATGAGACCGCAGCACTTCAAGCCTCCTACTTAGTAGCATTAGGAGTGGCCAGGGAGTTTAAGCTCCACGCGATTGCGGGAAAGCTCATTTTACCCTCTGCCATTGGTGACCATCGATCGATCAAATAATTGAAAAAGTTAAATGAAGTGAATTTTTTGCTATTCAGTTCGACGTGTCGAACTTGGCGTCCGATACGGGACGGTATATGGCATATAATCTCTGGTTGTGCAATTGGCGAAGGACTCTTTATCTTTACGGATGCAACACAAAACGAAAACTTGGATTTTAATAAATGCATTGCGATATGTATTGATGACGCGAAAGCGATAACGGGGAAGAACAGTGGTGTGATAGTAAAATTAAAAAACATTATGCCACATATGGAATGGACGCACTGCTTTCTTCACAGAAATGCGCTTGCTACAAAAAATATGCCAGATAATTTGCAAAATGTTCTGTCAGAAGCCATTCAAATTTTTAATTCTATTAAAAGCCGACCATTACAGACTTGATTGCTTTCCACATTGTGCAAAGATATGAGTGCCAAATACGACTCACTGCTTTTCCATATTGAAGTCAGGTGGTTCTCGAGAGAAAAAGTTCTAACGAGACTTTTTGAATTGCGAGATTAACTGAAAATCTTTTTTACAAGTTAAATGTTTTTACAAGATAGAGAAACTTTATTACTGTTGCCTTACTTGAGTGATATATTTTCATATTTGAATGACTTGAATACGAGTTTACAAGGTCTTAACAAAAACATTTTATCAATGACAGACAAAGTCAATGCCTTGATCAAGAAGCTTGGTATTTGGATTACGCTCCGTGAAAAACTTAATTCATTCACTTTAACTTAGGATTATATTACCAAAAATATGGATTTAGAAAATTCTGTTATTGATCGCGAGTTGGAGAGCATGAAAGTGAAGTGAAAAATCAGTTAGTGGAATATTTTCCAGATAGCAACGATGATTTGTCGAAAATATGGGTTCTCAATTCGTTTGATGAAAATATTGTTGCAGCTGCTGTATTAACTATTGAGATTCATAACCAACTTATTGAAATATCGGGCAACAAAACTCTACAACTAGAATTGTTAACTCAAGATTTAGATAAGTTTTGGATTGCATGGCGATATGAATACGGAAGCCTAGTAGTTAAAAGTATATTTAATTTAAATTTTGAATTAAAAATACTCTAATAAAGAATGTTTTGTATACGGGTCTTATTTTAACACATTGCGACCCTCCATATTCCTGAACGCCACCGCCAGGTTGAGAAACGATGGGTTAAAGAGTCTGATATATGTATAAGAACTTACTTGTCCTCAATGTGAAAACCAAATGTCACTAGGTGGATTATTATTTCTTTATTTGGTGTCTGAAGAATAGCAACGCCAGTACTTTCACACTGTTCATTATTGTTGTGTGAGGCTGCTTTCCATTTCTTGACAAATTGCATTTTAAATTTGTTTATATAATATTCTTGTTTTTCGTTTACATTTTGTACATTTACTGTATTATAAGTACTTTAGGTGGAATCTAGAAGTGGAATCAACTCCATGCTAATTATTTAGGAAGTGCGCTTTGGATCAATGAGTCATAGTTTCTATAGCATATTCTTGCGAGAATCTTGTTACTTGAGATATGGCTGTTTAAAATATAAACTGGATCCCAAAAATATTTGGACAATCTATTTATCAAAATCATTCTAGCAGTTCCAATTAACGCAAATAAAATATTTTTCTTCCCGTAGATTTTACCGTTTTTGACTCCTTTTAACTTCTTGTATAACAAAGTTCCGAAATCATCCGTTTAATTCTAGAATTTTATGAAAAAAACATAAATATTGTTTTTATACACCTCAAAAATATTCGGACGGGCAAACAAAAGCAAAATCTGGAATCTAATTAAGTTAATCTTCGATTTTTTTTTGCTACAAATAGTAATTGGCAGACTGGTGTCGAAGGAAAATCTTAAAATGGGTCGTATATCAAATAAAAAAAAAATCAAATAGAAAAATTGGGCAAATGCTTCAGTTAAGTAAAAGTACGGTTGAAGATATCGTGCAACACTACAAAAATGAGGATAGAATTTTTTCGAAGATACAAACAGGCCGTCCGAAATTATTAAAAGAAAGAAACCAACGCTTTATTTAAAAGAAATACATAAAAACCCTAAAATTGGTGCACCTAAGCTCAAAACATTGGTGGAAAACTATTATCAAAAAGTAGTCAGCACCGAAACAATACGTCTTGTATAAGAAAACATGGATATCACAGACGTGTAGCCCGGAAAAGTTGGTTAAGTAAGAAAAATATTAAAACTCGACTGGATTCTGCTAAGGAATACGTTTTGAAGTCTGAGAATTATTGGAACGACTTTATTTTCTGTGACGAGTCAAAATGTAGGAACATTTGGTCAACAATAAATATTCAATAGAAATTTAAAAGGAAGTGAGGAGAGTAAAATACGCGGGAAGAAAAATATATTTTTTTTGCGTAAATTGGAACTGCTAGAATGATTTTTTAAATAGGTCTCCGAATATTTTTGAGATCCACTGTATGTAATAAAACATTAAAAATATAGTTGCACAAATAATTACATATACTCTATTATATCGTTCTTGCTGGAAAGAGTTAGAAAGCATATCATGATAATTTACTACAAATAATATAATAATCCGATTATGTAACTATATGTGAGCACATATACATTCCCAACGAGTTTTGTTCGGTTTCCGTTCGATCCCTAATGACAGCACCACACGGTACGATTTGCCTGAAGCGATTTCTTAAAAAATGTTAATCGGGTACATTAAAAAATTTACAAAAGTGATAATAAAAGTAAAATAAGAGGGTTGTTATTTATGTATCCGGAATAATGAATAAAAAATATCATTGAAAATATTTTTATTGGTTTTCAAAATATTCTCCGCGATGATCGATACACTTTTGCATACGTTTGAACCAAATCTCCTAACACTTTTTTTCTTCCGATTGAGATATCTCCAAAACATGCATTTTGAACCCAACAACCGTTTCTTCTGGCATCAAAAACCGTTGACCACGTAGTTTATTCTTTATGGACGGGAACAAAAAAAATTATTGGGTGCCAAATTAGGACTGTAGGGCAGATGATCCATCAATTCGATGTTTTGACCGGTCAAATATTGAGTTGTTCGGTCCGATGTGTGAGAGTTCGCGTTGTCATGGTGAAAAATGGTCCTGCGTCGCTTTTTGTTTTACTAATTTCGTAAAACGGTTTTGGCTCTTGGAACTTACTGGAGTAATCAGTATGGCTCTAAGGCTCGAAAGTTTGGAGAAACGCTAACTTCAGATAAAACTGTATCCTTTTGAACGGAAATGGTAAATTATTTGGAATTATTGGAATGCGAGAAATCAAAAGGAAATCAATCCTTTCGTTGCAGCAGTGAGAATAGAGGCCTTAAATACATTTCTCGCCAGTTCTGTAATGTGTAATCTTGTAATAGGGTTGCAATTTATCTATCCGGAATTGACAACAATAGTGTTGCTAGGCACCATCTGACATATACATCGTAAAGTTTGACATTGTTGACTGTATACGTACTCAGAACGTTTTGTCATACGAACGCTATTTGTTTTGTTTAGTGACTTGAAAATTTCATCTCAGTCAAAAAATGAAATTAATTTATGATAATTTTCGTTCGACGATTTACTATGACTTTCGACGTGGATTATTTCAATCACAATGCATCGATCAACTTATTTCGACTTTTGGCTATCGCCAAAAATCGCCAAAAATCGCTTTATCAAGCGCCGTCTAAAACCACTGTATATCACTGGTTGATATCAATCGTGACCGTCGTTCGCTCACAGATGAATTTAAAGAAGGTCGTCCAAAATCGGTTGTTGTACCAGAAAACATCGATACTATGCGCAAACTGATAAAGTAAGATCTTATGATATACCGTGATCCCTGGGTATTACTATGATATGCATACATCAGATTTTACATGAACATTTAGCCGTGAAAAAGATTTTTGCGCGTTGGATTCCGCATAATTTGACAATCGCTCAAAAAAAGGTTTGTGTCGGTTGGTGCAAACAAATGCCCAAAAAATACCATCGTGGTGCGTCAAAAGCCGTGTATAACATATACACAGGAAACGAATCTTGGATCTATGCATATGAGCCCGAAAGTAAATAGAGGTCAAATAATATACTAATAATAATAAGCCAAACCCAACAACAGTTGTTCGGCCAAGAAACACTTCGAAGCAAATGGTCGCCTGTTTTTTTTTTGGATAAATGGGCATGTGGCTGCAGCGCCGCTAGAGAATCGTAGAACGATCAATTCTGAATTGTACCCAATCATCTGCTTGCCAGAGGCCTTTGAAGAAATTAGAAAAAAACAACCAGTAACGCAGGATTATTGTTTACCAAGACAACGCGAGCTCTCAATTATGGGGCCTAACAACTCAATATTTGACCGGTCAAAACATCGGATTGACCATCCATCAACCACCTGATTTAGTATCCAATGATTTCTTTTTGTTCCCGTCCGTGAAGAGTAAACTACGTGGTTTTATTACATTTTCGATGCCAGAAGAAAAGGTTGACGCGTTCAAAATGCATATTTTGGAGATACCTCAATCGGAATGCAAAAGTGTATCGATCATCACGGAGAATATTTTGAAAAACAATAAAACCATTTTCAATGGTAAATATGTGTTTTTATTTGTTATTCCGGATACATAAATAGTAACCCTCGTATGTTATCTCGATGTCTACATACATTTGTGTGTTATGGAAACACACGAGAAAGTTTCTTTTACAAATACGGAGACGAAAAAGAAACTCGAACAATTTGTTCTGCCTTTGTTTATGTTCCCTTTATGAAACATTTTAATTGCTCGCAAACTATTTCAAGGCTTAATTCATTTCAATTTTTCAGAAATTGTTTTTTTTGTATAAAAAATCTTTCCTATAAGTAATTATTTATTCATAACTAATTTGAATTGAATATGTGATTTTGTCTGCGGTGAAATATTTCACCTTGAACAAGTGTTAAATTTCGATGAAAGTTGGCCTAATACAAACAGATGCTGTTTCTACTATTTCTTGAAAATGATGAAATTTTATATATTTGATTTATTCGATGAGAATCATTGACACTACTCTCTAGAGTTATTAAAGAATTTTTTACGTTTTTGTTAAGTATGGTTCATCTCTTAATCAAATCAACACCATACAATACAAAGTATTGGGACAAATAGGTTTTTTTTTCAATTTCCTTCGTTTTAACTGCATAAATTTTAGTAACGTATTAACCCAAACTACAAATCATTTTCAGCAAAACTATATCATAATTACAGCAGTATATAAGGTTTTTTAAAATGTAGTTAATATAGTACAGATTTTTCAGGGGAAAAAAGTATTTGAACAATTGGTTTTGCTAATTTATTCTACTTTAGAGATAATGGATAATATTAATACATAAAAACAATACATTTAATCCATCTTAACTAGATATAAAGTAACTTTTGAATGTTAATGATTTAATAATAATGACTGAAACAGTCGAGAGCTGCCTTTCAAGACACATGCAGAAGTTCTGTCAAAAATTGCTGAGCATTTAAAACATAATTTATTTATAGTACATCAGTGTAAAACATAAAGAAAATGTCCATATTGAAATCGAAAAAAGGAAAGGACAACCAAAAGCAGTAGCAATTAAAATTCAGAGAAAAATATTAAATTTTATTAGAAAAAATGGGTTCATTTCCAGTCAAGAAGTAACCGATGTTACTATTTCTCGTTGTGGAGTAGAAATTACGTCTAGATCTGTAAGAAATTATTTACATATTTCAGATATAGGTGGAATAGTGCCAGCAAAAAAGGATAGAGTCAGTAAGAGAAACAGAGAAAAAAAAACGCGGCACTGGATCTTCGAAATACCATTTTTACAGTAAAAGTCGGTGATGGAACTAAAATGGTCTGGGGGTGTATATCTTGGGCTGCGACTGTAAATTCAGGTATCATTGATGGGATTCTAAATGCTCGGAAGTATGTGGATATACTGTGAGAAAATTTGTTCGAAAGCACTACGAAATTAGGTGCCGGGATGTCAGAATAGCTGTCTACAATGTCAAAACAAGTTTAATTTCATTAGGGTATCAAAAAGAGAGAAAAAGCAAATGTACAAATATAATTCTTTAAAAACTGTATTACTTGCAGAATGGACAAACATATCAGGTTGTATAACTAAAGAATTAATGGAATCAACACCGAGATGGTTGCAGGCCGTCATAGATAATACAGATAATATAGATAATAATGGATATAGTACAAAACACTGATTATTTTTCTGAAACTTTTTAGGTGTTCAAATACATTTCTCCCATTCGAAATTGCCATTTCATTAACTTTTCTTGATTGAACTTTATATTTTGTTTTAATTATGGTACAATTTTGTTTGGAATTCGTTGCAGTTTCTATTGATATAATGTTTAAAAAAAATCATTCAATTAAATTTCAAAATTTTGTTTCCCTTTTGGCTCTGTCTAGTGAGTGTAAACGTAAATTTTTAAGGGTTACAATATCTTTTTAAGCCAAAAATCAACGAGTTGCAATGATTTTGTTCATTGTGCTGTAACATTCATATTCCATAAGAGGAATAAAACTATGTTCTAAACATCTTCTACTATACTCTAATAATATTTGATCATCCTGACAATTTTGAGGAATTATAATAACCTATAACATCATAGCCTGAAGTGTAAATAAGTATCACCATATGTTTGCAAATATTATTTGTAAGAATGTTCGGCATGACAGCTATTCTGATTTAGGCTTGGTTCATTTTATGAATTAATTTAATAGACATCTGTTGTTGAAAGTTCACCAATATAAACCTCATCTCTCAAGTTATATTTTAGACTAGTCGAATCGTATTTCACTTTTTTATAAATAATTAACATATATTGAAAAGCAATCTTAACCACTTATATTTAACACGGAATTTCTAAACCCAATTCATTGAAGTGACCGCATCTCAATACCACCAGCATGTTGTTTCTTTTATTCATGATAGTCTCTTAAAGAGTGACGGAGAATTTTGAAAACATTGAAAACGTCAGAGTCTTCTGCTCCTTTAACGTGGTTGTAAATTAATTTATTCAGAAAAACAAATTGAAATTATGTTAGAGTATCTTTGTATTAAAAGTTCTCAATTATTATTTAACAATAACCTTATGGAGACTAAATGTGGACAAATTGAAAGCATGAAATTACATTTAAATAGTATAGAATTTACTAAACTCGAAGAGATTTACCACTAAACACCAAATCACTTTTTGAAAATTTCTAGACGCACGTTTTGCTGACCATGTTAGCATCATCAGGAGATGATATAATCTGATAGATTTATGTATATCTATCTATGTTCAATTGACATAATTTTCAAAAATTAATTAACAGAGAATTTAAAGACGAAATAAACATAATTCTGTCTAGTTTCTATTAAATGATAATGTGATACTTGCCCCACCCGTTAGTATGGTTTTAAATCTATAGAAAACTATAACATTTTTCAAATACAAATATTTTCTGTATATCAGTGATTTTTTTTATCGATAGCCATATTGCATATATTTCATCTTGAACATGTCTTAAATTTTGATGTGGGAAGGATGGGAAGGATGTCATACACATACATTTATAGTAAAGTTTTGCAATTTTTATACACATATTATTATAAAGTTATTTTTAATTTGTACCTATTATTTTGGATAGGTGCGAAATGTTTTAAGACACAGAGTGCATCTAAAGGCTTAATTGAAATCATGTCAACTCATAACCAACATATCAATGCAACTGAAAATTTACACAACATTTTAAGACAAAATAAACATATAAAAAATAATTCTGTCTGGTTTCTTTTAAAAGTTATAAATAATTAAAATTATTTTAAAGATCTCTAGAAAACATAATATCAGTGATTATTTTTACATAGCCATCTTGCATATATTTGTAATTCTAATTGCAGAGAGATATTTCACCTTGAACATGTTTTAAATTTTGATGTGGAAAGGATGAACTTTGTCATACACATAAATTAAATTCTATAGTAAACTTTTGCAGTTTTTATACACATATTATTATAATTTGCAACTTTCCGATAAGTAAAAAATCTTTAAGATACAGAGTGACAAAAAATTGATGTCATAATCTTGTTGGTCGATTTTGAGTCCACTCTGCTGTTTGTTGTCTCAGTTTAGGATCATAGTGGAAAATCCAAGTCTCATCCATAATTACAAAACGACTTTTAAAATCTATTTTAATCTGTAATTATTATTTCCGATAGCTAAAAATCTTTAAGACACAGAGTGCATCGAAATGCTTAATTGAAATCATGTCAACACATCACCAACATATCAATGCAGCTGAAAATTTACCACTCAATAATTGAGATTCTAAAGAATATAATTTCGTTTATAAGCATTCATTTCGATGAGAGGTAATGTATGTGTACAAATGCATATGCGCCTTAAAACAAATTTTGGGACAGAAAAATAGAAGAATGAAAATAAATTTTAAACATTATTTTCAAATGTTACTGTTTCAATAACATGCTGTTGGTAGCGTAAACTACTGGGCTAAGTCATGTCCACAAAATATCCAGAATTGGCAAATTGCAACTGTTATTTTATCATACATATTCAGTAGACTTGGGACACATGGATTATACTTTTTCTTCAGAGATAATCCTCAAACGTTTTACGAACGCTGCATAAAAAAAAATGGTAAAAATTAACAAAAGCTGGTGGATAAGGATGTCCAACATAAAATTGATTATAATTTATTTATTTAGAATAATAAGTTATAATTTATCACATTTTAAAAAACCGAATGAACTTATTTGTGAACTTAATAAATAATTAGTTTTTATTTTATTAGATTAGTCCTAATGTTTTTTATGGAGTAATATATAATATCATCCTTTATTCAATAAGTTAAAATTGTCAATATAGAAAATTGTTAAATTATGAATTCTTAAGATCAAAAATTGTTATGAATGTTTAAATTGTTATAGTAAGAAGAAATATATAAAAATAAAGTGATAGTATTATATTTAGAATATATTTTAATTCATATTCGGCCATTCAACAACTAGTTCCTAAAGTTATATAATTTTATATTACGAAAAGACGATCTTATGTAAAAGTAGACATACACAACATTTATTCCGAATATTTAATTTTAAAATTGTATAATTTATTTATATTGAAATTATTTTAAAAATAGACTGATTTGTGTCCTTTTTATCATGTCACACTTAATATTTCTTTATAAGGATGTTTGTGAAAATTTGTAAATGAATAAAAAATATTATGCTCATTTTGAAAAATAGTTATACACAGAAAATGTAGAAAGTGTAATACATTTAGTGCAATTTATATTTTACAGGAATCGAAAGTAATAACCGAAAAAAATCACCTAATTAATCGGAACGAAAAGTTCTTTCACCTTGTATAATCGTATTCTATCAATAATAATAGAAGACTAAATGCGAACAATACACTCACCCTTGTTAAAAACACAGAAAATCACCAACGTAAAAACCGTCAAAATTCGCATTTTACCCAATTACCGCTTCTTTACGCCACATAAAACAATTTTTACTGCTTGCTGCTAGACAGTTACGCGGCAGGATTTCTGCTGTCGATTCTTGTTACTGCCAAAGGAGGTTGGACTTATGGTCGTCCTGTTGGCACTTTCTTTTTGTTGCTTCATACCAGGGCCAACTAAGAAGTATAATGAACAATAATTTATATGTTCAGGTTGTGTTTGTGGTGTTTGCTTTAAACCATCATAATTTTTAAATAGATTCTCTGTTACTGCATGTAATTATATATATATATATATATATATATATATATATATATATATATATATATATATATATATATATATATATATATATATTGATGGTTAAATCTAATTGTAACTAGAATAACGAATTATTTCATTATCAATTAAGATTTTTTAGCATTGGTCGATTGTGGCGAATAAATTGGTCTAAATCTATTACTGATAAAATATCTCAGTAATAACTTCTAAGAGTCCTCTGTTGTAGTTCCACTATACCAATACTAGGTTAACTGAAAAGTTCTCTGAAGTGATTTTCTGGAAATCCTTCAAAATCCTCCTACGGCGGCTATAACTTCTTCATTTGAAAAAAAAACACTTGCCACGTAGGAATTTTTTGAGGAATATCATCAGATGAAAGTCAGAGGTGCCCAGATCTGGTCAATATGGTGGATGCTCTAACAATTCATAGTAGCTTCAATTTGGCCATTGCAAGAACAGCTCTGTAAGCCGGTGCATTAACTTGAGGAAAAATGATGAATGATGAATCAATGAATGAATGAATGAATAAATGAATAAAATGAATAAATGAAAAATGATTATTTAAGACACAGAGTGACAAAAAATTGATGTCATAATCTTTTTGGTCGATTTTGAGTCCACTCTGCTGTTTGTTGTTTCAGTTCAGGATCATCGTGGTAAACCCAAGTCTCATCCATAGTTACAAAACGATGTTTAAAATCTATTTTATTCTTTTGAAAAAGATCCAAATGTTGGTTAGAAAGTACTATTCGAAGTCGTTTTTCATCAGAATTTAGAAATGCGGCATCCATCTTGCACATAGTTTTCTCAAGCCCAATTAATTTTTCAAAATATGAAACACCCGTTCATTTGAGATGTCCATAGCTTTAGAAATTTCACTCAGTCAATTTTATATTATTATAGTGTTTATTTATTTAATTTATTCATTTCAATTTATTTGAACGTACGACCGTATTGACAGATCAACTTGAAACTTCACATATGTTCATATGAAGGATGAAACTGCAAAATATAGTAGATTATATAGTTATTTATTGTTCCATAGGTATCGCTTCGTGAAATTTTCAATTAGTACATTACACCTCGCAGATGCAATCCTACATTTGAGGTTATTGGAACAGACTGACCCCTATACTGTAAACGTTTTTCTGTAACTATCTATTTTATGATTTTTAAAAATCATTGTGTAGATCGATATGCCGGTCACTAAATATTTTTCAGTCAAAGCATGTAAAACAAAATGTTCTGATGCGAAAAAGATAACCCTGGTTTTTTACTTTTTTCAACAAATGTCTTGAATCTTTGTGCAACAAACCTATATACCTTTACAGTCAGATCAGAAAGCTCTACAATTACAATCAATTTGCTTTGTGGGATCAGTTTGTAGTTACTACTAATGTTATACTTTGCATTCACAGTGGCGTGAATGCAAAGTTTTTTTGGCAAATAATATAAATTCATTTGTGAACCAAACAGAATAGTGCTCTCGCAAGAGAGTACATTGTTAGACACCAATTTTATTAAACGTGACATTCAGCTAGTATGCATAATACAAGACATTCCAAATGTTTAAATAATATACCATTCTATACATTCTGTAACATTCTATCCATTTTAGACTATTAAAAAAAACTATTTTATGGAAAATGATAAGAGATACTATGGTTCTGAAATGTATAGAGATGACAGTTTAAATATGTCTATAAGAAAATTATTAAACTCGAAGAGATTTACCACTTACCGCGTTTTGCTAACAATGTAGTATCATCAGGAGATAATTAAATTCAAATTATGTATGTAGGTAGTTATATGAGACATCAATGTTACGCATTTGATTAATTTAATGATAATATTGATAGCATTAAACTCAAAGAGATTTACCATTAAACACCAAATCACTCATTTTTAACTTTTCAACGCGCCTTTCGCCATCGCCACTATATTAGCATTATCAATCAATTTAAGATTGATTGATAACATCATCTTGTGTGTTTATTCGATATTATCATCTTGTTTGATTGATCGCATCAAAGTTAGATTGGAGATGATGTTAATATGGTTAGCGAAACTAGCGTTGAGAAGGTAAAAAAAGTGAATTGGTGTTTTGTAGTAAATCTCCTCGAGTTTAATGCTTCATTTCAAAGGTTCCAAGAGAAGAATCGAAGAGAATCATTGATGAATTCTACAGATATTGCGAACTTAAAAAAAAACATTTCTCGAACGTCGGAAGAAGGAGGTTGAGTTGATAAATTTGACACATAACAGACTACAAGAAATACTGCAAAATTTAAATTAAAATGTAGAATTGGCGAAATATCAAGATGGCAAGGTTCATAGTGATCTTCAAAAGCATAAAACAGGGCTGTAATAAAAAACTTTTAACAAAAGTATATCAAGTGAACCTGACTGAATCACTTTGGACAAGTTTGTATGAGTAAACCAGTCAATGAAAAACTCAAAGAGGTAATCAAAGTGGAAGAACCAGGCGAAGTGAGACAATTTTTAATCTAAGTAACAATGTTTTAAGAACAATTTTGTCTAATATCGAAGGACATTTCTTGAGTAGTGTGCGTCGTCTCTTCTCATTTCTAACAGTGGAAACATGAATTCGAAAATCATGAGGTGTCTTCCATTCCTCATGAAAAAGAAATGGAACACATTGCATACACGTAAGCATATGATATATTATATATGCATATGATAATATGCATATGATTATATAGCATATGATAAAATTATTTTATTAAATCTTATACATAACCATTATATTTTTAGTGGAACTGACTTAATGACTTTTGACAAGCTTGTGTGAGGAAACCAGTCAAGAAAAAACTCAAAGTGGTAATCAAGGTTGAAGAACGAACATCAGGTGAAACACAAACTAGACAATTTTTAATCTAAGTAACAATTATTTAAGAACAATTTTTCTTAATTTCGGAGGAAACTTCTTGAGTAGTATAGTCTGTCAGTTTTCAATTATAGCAGTAAAAATAGGGATACGAAAATCATGAACACAAGAGAAATTTAATAATAGCGTAAAGATGAATGGAACACTGCAAGTGCGGTATGTGATCGTATTAGATATTAAAAATCTTTAATTAAACTATAATTAAAAATAGATAACTAGTTAAATATATATTCGTATCTTTAGTTGCCTGCCCTAAAAACGAAAATTGAAATCAGGAGATATCAATAGTCAGTTACTATGGTAACCTCAAATAATACATCCCAAACATTGGAATTTTGTTTGTAACTATATATTCATATTTAAAAATAGAAATTTTTAAAAATTTGCATATATAATTATGCACTGGGATGAAGATATTGACCTGCTTGCAGGTAGAAAAGTAAGTGTGTTGGTAAATTAATAGATCAGTTTAAAGGTAAAATAATTAGGTTCAGCCGAGGCAAGGTCGTAGATCGAATCCGAACACCCCGGAATATGCAGGTTCGTCGGAATTTTTCAATACTAACCCTTTCGATTTGGATAATAAAGAGGAACGACCCGATATAAGACCGAGAAAAACGAGTGTTTGGGGTGAGGAAGCTACAAAATCGGCCAAGTAAGATAGAACAAGAAATACATGTCTGTATTTTTATTTAATACTTTTCGTTTTTAGGTCAGGTAAAAGTACAACAAACATTATCGAATTGTAAGTTAATGTTTTTCAAATTATGTTTGGAGTATTTTAAATGTATTTTTTAGAGAACGATTTCGACGCGAAACAAAGGACATCCCTAAAGACGAAGAAGATGATATTCCTGTAATTCCAGACATTGATGATGTACAAGATGATCCTTTAAATTTGCATGATGTTAAACCAATGTGGGTAGTAATAAAACGAATTCTTAAATTTTTATATGTGTTGTTTTAGTGCCACTGTTGATAAATCTACATATAAGGAGTTGGATAATCAGTTAGGAAGCATACAGGGTGATAAAATAAATTTTGGAAACTTGGGAAATATTGATTTGTCATTTTTAACAAATAGACTGTACCCTGAGAAGGAAGTTCAAATTAAACAAGAAATTTGGACGATGGAAAGTCTGTTTAATGATTTATCTAGAAATAGTTAATCTTATATATACATTTAATTTAGTATTAAAACTGAGAACTAATAAAATATATCGTAAATTATAATTGTATTTTTGGAGGGGGTTTGGAGATATAGATAATATAAACTAATATGGATGAATACATTTAATGTAAGATGAAAGTATCCTTTTTAAATAAATGAAGGGCGGGGAACATGTCATCCAATCAAAAACATTCTTTTTATATCTTATTACATCATATTTAATTAATAATAATATATTTTAAATTTTGTTTAATTAGCTTCAAATTACACAGGCCAATAAATTTAAACTTTTTGAGGTAACATTGATGGAAATAGGTGTATATGAAGTATTTTGTAGTCCTAAATCCGAAAATGATAAGCTAATTACTGCAACACGTACAGTTTTCTTATTAAAGGGGGTCGGTGGTGAGGAGAAAAAAGGAGACGACATATTTTTATACTCTAATATTTATTTAATATAATCATGTAAAACGGCATTACTGAGGATTTTGTTAATAAAAAATATATCACATGAGATTTTTTCTTTTTTTGGGTGTTTCGCCATAATCTAAAACTCAAATCAAAAATATCTGGTCTTATGTAAATAAAAGAATCACTGGGTAAAAAACAAAACGCAGACTAATTTCTTAGTGATTCTTTTTCTGTAATAAATTTGCCTAAAGAACAAAAATTTTCAAAAATACAAAATTTTCTAAAATAAATACAAACTTTTGAACGTTAACGTTTTAGGTGGTCTTCTTTTCCCGTTTTCAAAACGAATCTAAAAGAAACTTTTAGAGTATTATATAGAAATTATTATAAATTATTTTTAGATTCGTTTTGAAAACGGGAAGAGAAGACCTCCCGAAACGTTAACGTTCAAAAGTTTGTATTTATTTTAGCAAATTTTGTATTTTTTAAATTTTTGTTTCTTAGGCAAATTTATTACAGAAAAAGAATCACTGAGCAATTAGTCTCCGTTTTGTTTTATATCCAGTGATTCCTTTATTTACATAACGAAAAACACAAAAAAGGAAAAAATATATTTGATCACGCCACAACCATTTGGACAATACTTTGATTACATGAGATATCATACAGCGACAAAAACTGTTACTTTTCCTCTTGCAGTAGTCGCCTAACATAGATGAGTTCCAGCGTCCCTGGTATTTTCTTTCGATCGTCCTGCTGTCCTGGTGAAACCTCCCTCCTTGTTCGTAGCATACTGCACCCAAATTTTCCGGAAAAAATCCAAATGGGAATGTAAAAAATCCATCTTTAAGGACATGCGATATCCTAGTATTTCATAACCTTTCAAGAGTTTATCTATGCGGTTTTTATAGTTTTAATTTTTCTTGTTGCCCAGAAATCCTTTCACTGCACTTACAAAACACTTCCCAGCTGTCAATTCCTTTTCATTTAATTTTTCTTGAAAACTGAAATCACCTAGAAGCTTACTTATTTGAGGTCCAATAAATATACCTTCTTTTAGTTTTGCATCACTTAATTAAGGAAATATTTCTTTTAGGTACATGAAACTATCACTACTTTCTTTGTACATGGCTTTGACAAAGTTTTTCATTACTCCAACTTTAATACGGAGAGGTGGAAGTAGCACCTTTTTTGGGTTAACAAGGGGTCATATTTTATGTTTGAAGTACCAGGTTCAAAAGAAGTTCTATGAGGCCAATCTTTCTTACTATAATGTTCTTTTGCTGCCCTACTCTCTTATAGACGCAAAACACATCAATACTTTGTAAAACCTAGCTAGTAGTAGTAGTCCTAGCTATACCTATCACATTTAAATATCCACAAATATCCCGCTGATACTGTTCATATTTAATGCGATTTAGTATGGTTGCTAATTTGTCATAGGTTTCTTTTATTGTCACTGAATGGGCTAAAAGAATAAAAGGGTTTTTGTTTCCATTATGAAGAAAACTGCTTTTAGGCTGTATTTCTATGAATCTATGAAAATGCGCCACTCGGAAGGGTTATGTTCCATATTAGGCTCATTCATTAAACCATCAATATCACAACAAATGTATATCGATCCTTTTATTTTATAAAAACTTGAAAATGTTACATTCCGTTGGGGAATGTAACAATGAGGCATGCATAGACCATTTCTGTCAACAGGTCTTTTAATAACTGCCTAAATAAAACGCAAAAAGTGCATTCCCATCAATCTTAAAAAATAATGCCGACCTGTGTTATTTAATTGTTTACATTCAATATTATATTTTCTTCTATAATTGGAATATATTCATAGTTTTTACCTTGTCGTCTGTGATTAACCCAAATTTTTTGTTTTCGATAAAGTTGATTGCATTATATTTATTCTTTCTTATATTTTTAAGAGTCCGATATAATAGTTTTATATTTCCTTGACTTTTTTGTTCCGAATTCTTTCCATGTTTTTGCTTTGCTTTATCGTTGTTTTGACTATTCTACATTGTTCTTTGTATATTTGATGATTTACTTCAGTTATATTGCTCAAATATGTTAATAAAATATTTTTAAAGAACAACTATTTTCGTAATTTACAATTTGAAGATTTGTTATTCTTTGGTTTTTGAAAGAGCTTGGTTATTTTCTTGGCGTTTCCGCAATCTATTGCAAATGAAATTGCTACATTCCAACATTGAACCTGGAAAAGTATCCTAATAAACGAAAAAGTTTTTAGGCTTACATGGGAAAATATTAAATGTTCTAGTTGAAGTATCTCATAATATAGCAAAGTATTAAATATGCTGCTCTGATATTAGATTTTTATCAATAAACTAATGATCTAAATCATCAATAGTATCATCCCGTACATGGTTCGTTTTTCTTTGACATAATTTAAGTAATTAATTAATTTTTATAGTATCGGAAACACATAAACGCTCATACATACAGACATCCAAGTATAGACACAGACACAGGCACAGGCACAGACACAGATACAGGCACAGATACAGACACATATATGCACACAGACACATAAACGATCATATGGACTGGTGTTGATCTAGAATAACTTTGAATCTGAATTATTATTAATATGGCTTGGGAACTATACCATATGATTATAAAAATATTCGTGTTTAGAGGCATGGGAACTAAAGACGTTCGCGAATTAATTATACATACTAATTTATTAAACAAAGATCAATCTTTTAATAATGTTGGCAGTTGTAGTTGATATTGTTATTCAATACTACAATAATGTACACAGTATGTCGGAAAAATAATGGAACTGTTTGTATAAAAAACAATTAGTTATTTTTTCAAAATTGTCTTTTTATTCAGAATACATTAACTCCTCATCAATATACCGCTGGGCACTTCAGCCAATGCTAGCATAGAATCTTTATGTCTTTTTTCGGAATCGCGTCATGACCCTCGTCACGACTTCTTGGACTTGTGTAACACTGTCATAAAACGTTTCTTTCATAGCCATATTTTACATAGTTTGAGTTTCGATATCAGGAAATAGTCACACGGAGATAAATCAGGCGAACACGCAGGATGTTAAAGGACAAACACTTGTTTTTTTGTCAACAGCGATAGTCTCATTTAAGACGTGAGGAACAAATCGAGTACAGACTTTCCGTTTGTTTAAATCGTTTGTCAACATTTCGTGAATCAATTGTTTTTCTGTTCACTTTTTCCACTAACTCAGCGCGATTTTTGTTTTTTGGCCGGCCTGGCTTTAGATCGTCGTCCAAAGTATTACGACCGTCCTGGAATCGCTTCTACCACTTACACATGTGTACGGGATAAGCACTCATTACCATAAACTTTCCTCATCAACTCAAATGTTTCTGTAAAAGATTCACCGAGCTTGAAATAAAATTTAATATTAGCTCTTTGTTCCATCGTGTTTTTGTGATGAGGCGACAAAAGGCTTTGTTATTTTAAGAACTATAACTTGACAATCCGTTGATTGATTATAAGGGTGATGGTCTCGTATTCTAGATAAGATATACAGTTTTCAGATTATATATATTGTTTCAATAGATGGTGCTAGTAATTTTCTTTGAATATTAAAAGTTCCATTTTTTTTACTCATACTGTGTATAAAAAATTCCTTGTGTATGTTTATTAATTTTTATTTTTATTTCAGTGTTAATGAATTTATATTAGCACATGTTTTAAATCATTGTTTTGTAAGATATATCATACATTCTAATGTATGAATCCAAAACATCATTAAGCATGTGGTAATAATAATTAAAATTGCAATCGTTTAGATGCCTTTGTGATTATATTTACCGGCCAGATTTACTTATGTGAATGAGTGTTGTTAATACATTTGCTGCGGATTAAATCCGAGTCCAAACTTATGCAAGATTGCGGGTTATAGGTGGGATATTGGAGATCTTCAAACTCGCACCATTCATCGCCAATTCGTGCTTTATTTCTTTTTGTGTGCGTTACTGTTTTGATTCTTTTTATTAGGTAGTTATTTCATTTTAAATCACGCTAGAAACGTTTTCGCTTTTAGGTGGTTTTGTTTGATGAGTGGATATATTATAACAAAAATGGTAAGAACAAAACTGATTATTATATGTTTTTTTCCGGTTTCAAAATATTAATTAATTTTTATATTTTAACATTTTATATTTTTTATATTTTCCATAATTATTGATGGAAAATAATACTTATGCTAATAAAATAATACAAATGCTAGTTTCATATATGATAAATATATGAATAAATATAATAACAAATTAGAGATAAATTTATTTCTGGTATTCTGATGTTAGTTGAACGAATTTACTTTTCATTTACTTTACAATTTTATTTGAAGCGTTTGATTTGTGATGGAAAGCAAGGGCATCTGTTGTTTTCCAACATATAACATTTGGTAATGAATTTGCATAACATTTTTTATAAAGAAACATATTTTGAGAAAAGGTAATATGTAACGATTTTAATTTTTCTAAACTTTTGGCTACACATTTTTAAAATATGTTGCATTATACTGCAGTAAAGCTTAAAGCTTTACTGCAGTATAAATTTTATTAACTTTAAAATTGTTAATTATTTTGCTGACAGTTTATTAACTTTATATTTACTAAATGATTGGCTGAGTAAAAATCATTTAATTTGTGTTTCAAAATAAATACCGTCAACGTCTTTCAATATACTGAATTTTGACGAGAAACGTATTAATATATCATTTTTCTTGCTCAGAAACAATTGAAAATTATTTGATTGTAACAAAGATTTTTGAACGAGACAATTTTCAAAGGAGATAAGATTCGCCAGCGAAAAAGTTAAATATCGTCAACGATTTCAATCCTTAATTACTAAAAAAAAGCTTTTGTGCTTTTTTGTAGATTTTTTCGAGTGATAAAAGGATATACTTGGTCGATCTGATCTCTAGAGAAAATTTAATAGATTCTCATATTTTAATACTGATCATTATTTTATTGGTAATTGATGCATAAACTTAAGATTTACAAATATCATACTACTTCATAACATTTTCATTTTACTATGATGCATAACAATGAACTCTTCTATACTAAGTAAAATCCTGGGTAAATTTGTATACTTTTACCAAATGTTTACTGCTAGAAGTTTGTATTTTTAGAATCCTTTATTCTATTCCAATCTGAGCAAACAATAAAAAATATAATTATTTAATTAATAGTAACATTAGTGTGTATCACCATAAGTGTGTATCACAAGATAAAATAATTAGAATTAGGAAGGTTTGTTACAATAAATTTGGGTTATATAATTAATTGTCTTTAATACTAGGCTAGTTGAAAAGTTCGCAGACCGGAAATGATAAAACAAGTTTATAGTTGAAAAAATGACTTTATTCTTCCCTCTTAGAATATACCTCCCTGAAGCTCCATAATTTTTTTCCAGCTGTTCTCCAATTCATTTATTCCATCTCTGAAGTGATGTTCTGAAACTCCCTCAAAATACTCATCTACGGCTGCTATAACTTAATAAAAAACGCTTGTTTTTAATTAAGTTATAGGAACTTAATAAAAAACGCAAATTTTTTGAGGTTTGGGAACAGACGAAAGTCAGAGGGGGCCAGATTTGGTGAATATGGTGGATGCTCTAATAATTCGTAGTGTAACTCCTTCAATTTGGCTATGGCAAGAACACGTCTGTGAGCCAGTGCATTGCCTTGATGAAAAATTATTTTTCCTTCGCTAAACCAGATCTTTTCTCACGAATTTTTGCATCCAGTTGATGCAAAAGGTTGTTTTACCGGTTTGAAGGCAATCAATTAACAAAATGCCTTTAGCATTCCAAAAAATTGATACCATAACTTTTTGATCGATTTTTACCACTTTAGCTGCTTTGGAGCTGAATAACTTTGCTCAGTCCACTCTGCGGTTTGTTGTCGCAGTTCAGGAGCATAGTGGTAAATTCAAGTCTCATTCATAGTTACAAAACGATGTTTAAAATCTATTCTATTCTTTCGAAACAGACCCAAATGTTAGTTGGAAAGTTTTACTCGAAGTCGTTTTTGATCAGAATTTATCGAATGCGGCACTCATCTCGCACATAGCTTTCTCAAGTCCAATTCCTTTTTCAAAATATGAAACACCCATTCATTCACTTGAGATGTCCATGGCCTTAGCGATTTTACTGAAAGTCAAATGTCTGTCATCCATAACCATATCATGTATAGAATTAATTATTTGTTCAGTGGTTGCAGTTATTGGACATCCAGAACGAGAATCATCAGCCAGGCTTGCACGACCACGTTGAAACTCACCTTCCCACTTACAAACCATTGTTTTTTAAAAAGCACACTTCCCTAATACATTTTCCATTTTACTATGAATTTCCATTTTTTACAAAGAATTTAATCACTGCACGATTTTCAATATTTTCCATTTTAAGAAATAACACGTATACGTTTACTTTATGCTGCTATTTTTGTACGAGCGAATTGACAGATCGACTTGAAACTTCACATATGTTCACGTGAAGGTTGAAACTTCAAATTGTAGTAGATTATATAGTTCTTTTACTGCTCAATAGGTGTCACTCCTCGAACTTTTCAATAAGCCTAGTATATCCTATTCAACCATATCTTGGATGTATTGAGGTGCAAGGGATACAGTCTTCTTTTTCTAGGCTGACTATGCAAGAAAATTGTTTGAAAGGACCTGTAGCATTTTCTAATAACTAGAATACTTGAAGGACATTGGAAGGAGGTGCATAATAAATTTGTCGTAATAAATTTGTCGTAATAGCTTATACCTTTTGAATATTTGTATCGCTGACTGGACACTGATTTGTGCCCAGTAAATCTTTGCAGATTTCAGTATTGATTTTGATTTTTCAGTATTGATTTATAACAAATTATTGTCCATACTTTGTTGGGAGTCATGATTCAGTGGTCCAAATATGTTTGCCCCATTTTAGGTCGCTATCCAAATACAAATCTAGATATTTGACATAATAGATATCGTTTAGCATATTCTTGTTCTTAGCTTGAATGTTATGTTGCTATATTATAATTATTTAGCTTAACACAGTTTGAAACTCTTTCCCAGTTTATGCAGGTGATGGTGTAAGCGCTCAGAAGCTAATTTAGGAATTTCGTAAAATGCTTAGGTGACATCATCTGTTCAGGAGACGGTCATAGTGCTAATAGTATTGGGTAGGCAGCAGTGGGAGAATACAGGATATTACCTTGTGGGACAACAAAAATAATAGGGAGAAAGAGTGCAGTCTCCAGGTTTAACTAGGATATATTTATCTTATAAGTATAATTATAATATCAAGATTATAGGATGAGGTAGTTATATCTAGTGATTCCGATATTAAGCCCTTGTGTCATTTTTTGTCCGAGCCTTAGAAACATGCAAAAAGGCTGTTGCGTAATAATTTCTTTTTTGAGTACATCTCTGGCAGAACACGGTCTATTTATTTAATATTACCATGTTGATAGTTAAAACCAAGCTGGTATTTTGGTATTAAGTTATTTTCTATGATGATAGGTTTTATTCTTTATAGCAAAAATGTTTGGAAAATTTTAGAAATTATTAGCAGTATGCTGAATGGGCGGAAGAGCGTAACTTAGTGAAGTTACGCTCTTCCGCCTGCAGAACTCCGAACTCCATTGGGAGTTCATATCTAATTTTAATGTCACTGTTCTCTGAGCCATCTTCCACTTTAGAGGAAAATATACAAACCTTAATATGACTAAAAACTGCTGGTTCTTGGAGACAATCCAAGTGCTCTTCTATGGCTGTCGAAAGTGCCTGATTGTCCGATGAAGTCCGATGGTCGACCTCTTCCTGATTTTTTCTTCAAGTTGTTCTCATCTGATTTGAAGCAGATAAACCATTCTTTTCCTTTCGCAGATTATTACCTTATGCTGATTATCTACTTACCAAAAAGTTCCTTGATGTTCTTTCGATCTTTTCGATCCTTTCTTGAAGTGGTCTAGCATAACATGATGCATGAACGTGAGTATAATTTTCGACATGCATTTTTATGTCTAAACTTTATACTTTATTTAAATTTATTTAAACTTTATTTAATTTTTTTTTTTTAATTTAAATTTTTATGTCTAACTAAATATGGAATATTTTTATGAAGAAAAAAATAAACAAAATGGCAATTTTTCATTAGCAAAAATGTGCAAAAATATACCGCGGATATGCATCAACTTAATATTACTCAAAAGAGAAAGTGTTAGGAATGGTATACGATAATTATGTGACATATATTTTGCTGCTTTAGATTGATAGGGTAGTTGCTGTTATTTTTCAAATTTTACATTGTTATTATAGGTTTGGTGATATTATAGGATGGTGAAAGAAAACTATTTGTGAAAACAAATGTGTCAGTGATTTTTAATGTATCGGATTCTATTGAACAATATATTTGCATCTAATGTATTTTATGCAAAGAGGTATGCTCTGAGAATATAATATTTTCGGTGGTAAATATATGGAACAAAGAATTTGTACAAATACTACAAAATGTTTAAAGGTTGCAGAGAACCTGCTGAAGATAAGGATAGGATTTTAGAACTGATTTTTGGTATATTTGGCTAAATCTAAATATTAAATTAGTTTTTATTTATCTGCTCTACTTTTTTGGATACGCCCAGTTATCTATCAATGTTTTTTTTCAATTCAATACATTCAAGTACGGGTGTTTTAAAATTAAAATATTGGTTTCTGAATTTTTGGAAAAATCCACTAGATGGCATAAACATTGCCTTTCCGGTAACTGAAGTGACTTTCAACGCTTGAACTAGAGTTGAGGTTAGTTTATGAGTTTTCGCCGTGCAAGGTAGATCGGAGTTGGCCGTGATATTAGTGTTTAGGAAAGAGTTAATATAAAGTTAACCTAAAACGTACTGTGTTGTAGATTGTTGTATTTGTGATGTTGAATAGAAATAAAATGAGTTCAAGTAGAAATTGTGTAAATCATCCTGAAGTGTTTTGCTACATATGTGAAGAAAATACGTTAAAAGAAAACAGAAAAACTAATAGTAACTTTGCAAAGAGAGCTTATCTCAAATACTTTGGTGTTAAGTTTGGTGATCAGGATAAAACCTGGGCACCGCATCTACTCTGTAAAACTTGTCTAGAACATTAGAGTGGACTACGGGAGAAAAAAAGTCTAAAATTCGGCGTACCGATGGTTTGGAGTAAAGCCAAAAATCACTCCGATGACTGTTATTTTTGGCTAGTAAATATTACTGGAATCAATCGAAACAACCAAGTGGACTTATCCTGATTTAGTGTTTGCAAGACGCTCGGTCCCTCACTCAGAGGAGGTGCCAACGTTTGACCAGCTACCAGAGCTCTGTGAGGACGAGTATTGTCCCTCATCGATAACTTTTTCTTCTATCTTTGTATATAATAATATTTGTATAATATAACAATAAAAAATCCGTGTTTAGTTTTTTATTTGATTCGTGGTTTTAACTTAAAATAGTAAAATAGAATTTTGTATCTTAGATTTGAGCTCCTAGACAAAAATGAATCTCATATTTGAATTCAAGGCATCAAATTTGTATAAAATCAGCTCCAAATACCCCGGCACATAAACAACTGTTGGGCTTATCATTATTCAAGAAAATGTATGTTAACAAAAAAGGAATATGCCAATGCAATAGATGTTTATTTTGAAGTTTTTATGGACCATCTAATAAACACATTTTGATTACATTGCCGACTTTGAACTACTACCTTATATTTAATGTATGCAAAATTTTGGCTTCATATTTTATAGTTTCTTTAGTGTAATAACAAATAACATAATATGAATATTATGAAAACATTTCTTAGTCGATTTGATTGTTAAGACATTTTTATGGTTTTTTATATTTCAAAATAACTATGATTTATAGAAACTAAAATAACAGTCTTTCATAGCCTTTTTTGTTTAAATAATATTATATAGATTTAATTGGAGAAATCATCAATAGTTATTTTGTAATATTAGATGCGAATCCAAATTTATGCAAGGTTGCAGTTTATACGTAGGATATTATAGACCATTAAACTCGCACTGTTCATCGATAATTCGCGCGTTATTCCTTTTCGTGTGCATTACTGTTTTAACTCTTTCGCAATTGGATTTTTTAAATCGCGGCCGAAAACATTTCTCACCTTTTGAATTATTTTTTGATAATTCTATATATTCTAATGCAAATCGGAAGTTTTAAATATTATTTTTGATATATTCTTTTATGAAATATATTAAAAAACAAAAAAAATAACGCTATAAGCATATATTATGACGGAATAATTTTGTAATGTTTACGCACACCATGATGGTGTGAGTAAGTCATATTCCACTTACATTCGATGCAAAAAAATAATGAGTAAGTTTAAAAAAAGGTTTAAAGGTTAGGGTTAGAACGCATCAGCAACCGAGTGGATATACAGGTTAACGTGGGTTTCGAACCACGGTAATCATCCACCGACAACCCCGGTCAGCATCCCCCTCATTCTATCAACCCTTGGGTTTTGTGCTTAATCATTAGTCTGTTAAGAAGCCCACCGACTGACGAGTGACCAACGTAGCATACCTCTCAGAAGGTATTCGGCCTTACCCAACCATGAATTGACGTGACTGAGGGGTAATTCCTTGTCAGATTTTGCACTCTTGCCTAGAAATATTCATAAACATTTAAACAAAATTACAAAAATCCTTGTCGAGCACGGGAATCAAACCTGCTACCGCGCCATCAACAGTGCCGACATAGTGGCGATAGGCAACTGCCTTAGATACCGCGGTTAGCTGAGAATGTCTACTACGGTTAACACTCTGCAACTGTGTGACGCTTGGACCGAGTTGGATGATCTGTTTTCTTGTGCCAAATCATCTACTCAGGTGATTCTAATCATGCTTCAAGCTTTTCGTTTAATGTTGGTGGCGGCCTGTGAAATTGCTCAAGTCAACTTGTATAAACAGACTTGTCAAAATTGCATTGCTTGTTGAGCTGTCGTTATCTTACTGAAATATGAGATTTGGACGAAATTTGCAAATACGGCCTAATGGCGGGGGCACTATTTTAGTTACATAACGAGCTATAATTAAACATGTTTTACCATTTTTTCAATCATATGTCCCCCGATTTCACAATTCCTTTAGATTTCGCCTTTTATCAAAAAAACATCTGACCTTTCTATACCCTTCATGTCCACATAAACAAAATCTAGAGTCATCAATGTAACCAATAGATTTCCATTTTAGGTCCCATTCTAAGTGACCTGTCTTTGGCGTGCTGTAAGAGAAATTACTCATTAAGGATGATAATCACGCATCTGCATCGCAAGTAAATGTCTATTAATAGTAATCCTCAAAACAGTTCTACTTATAGATACAATAAAAATATCAAGCACTTACCAGATATTTTCAAAATAGATTCATACATTAGCAAAGAGTTTAAGATGCCGTTCATCATAACCTTTGATATTTCTAGGATGATCAGAGCCTCGTACTATTCTGATCTTCAAACTATGGAATTTTAGTACATTTGTTTTTTTCACTTTTTTTATTCCCGAGTATATACAACCTGTGTGAAATCAGCAGAGCTAACTTAGAGTCAACTCATATTGCGTATATGGACATTTATGCTTTCACCAATAGAACACTGAAGGCGCTAGTGTCTTTTGTTCATTCATATTATATTCATTTAAATAATTACAGAATTTCGATTAAAATAATGTAATGAAATAGTTTTCGGTCTGTGTAATTATTGAAACAGCCACGTCACAAACTTAAATTGTTTTATGACATTTGCCAGTTATCTATAATTACTAGGTGTTGCGGTAAATAATTCTTATTTTTTGCTTAAAAAAATTCGTTTAATTCGAGAGAAAGATAAAAAAATAGTTTATTCAAAATATGCGCCATCGCCAGCTGCACATTTTTTCCATCTCTCTATCTCTCCGTCCAAAAATCCATCTCTCAGAAAAACTGTACATCTTTTGAGGTGGTCCAGTCACCAAGCCATTTTTTGACATCTCCGTAATTGTTGAAGTGATTTGATCGATGAAAACGATCGTAAAATCATTAATGAAAACAAGTGGTAGTTGGAAGGGGCCAAATCTAGTGAGTACGGCGGAGGGGTAAGAGTTCCCAGACAAGTGCAGAAATGATGTCTCTGACCGCTTTCGCTGTGTATGATAGGACGTTGTCGTGCTGCAAAATGACTATACCGTGTCTTGTAGCCCATTCTGGCCGCTTTTCGATCAACGCATGATTCAAATGGATCATTCGATGACGGTAGCGAACTGTATTAACTCTTTCACCTGGTTTCAAAAGCTCATGGTATATGACAATCTTCTGATTCAACCAAATGCCACCATTGTCTTCTTTCCAAAGCGACTCGATCTTGTAGTCGATGTTGATGGTTGTCCTGGGTCAACTCATGATTTTCTGCGTTTTGGGTTCTCGAAAGATATCCATTTTTCGACTCCAGTTACTATCCGATGTAAAAAAAGTCTTTCTTTATTGGCGAGAAAGCAAAACTTCGCATACCGACGGGCTGGGAAGCTTCGAGCATATATCCCCCAATATCACAATATAACTCAATGTCGTTTTAATACGGAAATTAAATTTCGTTTTTCATACCGAAAATATCTGACCTTTCTACACCCGTCATAATAACACAAACAAAATTTAGAGTCATCAATGAAGAAAATAAATTTCTATTTTAGGTCCCATTCAATTCTATCTCGGCATCATTCTAAGTGACGCATGCCTTTGGTGCGCTGTAAGAGAAGGCACCCAATAAAGGCGATAATCACGCATTTCCATCACGGATCTCCATTGTAACTAAAATATAAACTAACATTTCCAATAATTCAATTGGCGGATTACTTAATAATGATTAATAATTATTAATAATGTGATTGTTTGCGTCTACTTCAATTTGTTAAATATTTATTTACTTATGTAAACGTTTATGCAGATGCCTGTATAAAGAAAACTGGTGATTGTTTTTTCTCTTATATGTCTAATAAAAATCCACCACCTTTGCTTACTTCAAAACCAGGTCTTCACCCTAAAAAAGGGTTACAGTCAGTATGGTGGGATTTTGGAGGAATTATTCAATATGATTCAGAGGGTTCTGAACCCTAATCAAACTATAAGTGCTGAATATCATTGTGCTCAGCTTGATAGTATAAATATGGATTTGATTCAAAAACGTCCAAGACTGATTCATCAAAAATGTGTTATTCTGCAGCATGGTAATGCAAAATGTCATTGTCATTGAATTACCCAAAAAAATCGAAAAGTTATGCCGGGAAATACTTCCTCACCCATTATGTTCTCCCGATGCTGATCTTTTTAGATTTATAGAACATTTTCTTCATGGAAAAAAAATCCTATAATATCTGTAAAGGCTGCGCTCGCAGAATATTTTAGTTCAAAATAATCCTCAATTTGCAAAAAGGGAATAGAAAGCTGACTGAGAGATCGGCAAACATTGTCAATAATAATGGTAGATTTGATTGTATATTAAAGCTGTATTAACTCCTAAATAAAATACAATGTTGTACAGTATCAAAAACGATAATACTTATGGATACATGAAATATTTCCCATCGGTACGTATGGATCTGAAACCTGGACTCAAATACCCCTTGCCGTCAATGGAGTGAAGCATTTGAAATGGCATGCTACAGTCACATGCTGCGAATTCTTTGGGTAGTACCGAATGAATGTATCAGTCCTATGGGGAATTAAATATGAACGTGAACAAACGACTTCTTTAACGACCTTTTTCGGTCATGTCATCCGTTGAGATCGTATAGAGAAAATATGTATTCAGGGAAAGATCGACAGTAAACGAAAAAGCGGACGACCACTTATACCTTTATCAGTTGTATAAATTATGAGGATGACATAAAACAGGGACTAGTGGCGAATTATGGCCTCCGACAAAGAGCAGATATGATCACGATGCTTAAGAACCAGAAGAGAGAGAAAATACTAAGAAATACAGGGTGGAGTTAGTGTCATACTACCATTTTGTTTTGATGCCACTTTTATTTCGTGATATATGTGGTAGTTTGAGTTTGGCTGTTGTGTAGTGCAGACGTGTAAGATTTTTAAAAGATAAATACAGATTAAAAAATAAAAAAAAATCAATTATTGCAATTCTAACGTGAATTTAGTCGCAAGGCAGTATAGGATAACAGGATGGCTCCTCTATCAGAGACCCAAGAACGGTGCGAAGTGCTGGAAATATTGCACGTGTGGAGGAGTTTCTAGAAACGCCGATTCAATGTCATAGAGTACAAGTGGGAATTGTTCCACGTAGTTTACACCATATTTTGAGAAGTGACTTGCACATGTTTTCCTATAAGATCCAAATTGTTCAAGACATATTGGCTATAAACAATAATAAGCGATTAGAATACTGTGATGCCAGAAGTCAGATATTCTGATTTTACATCTCCACATTATTTTTTTAAGGGAATTTTTGAAGGAAAAGATTAACTTCGATACGGTATAATTTGGGGCTAAAATATACCGTAAGTCAAGGGCAACATTGGTACAGATTGTTGTACAAAGTGTCCCAAAAGAAAGTTTTTTTTGATATAACGATGTAAATAAAAGAGAGACGTCAAAAAACCTCTAATAATTATTGAAATACACATAGGAAATTACTTTTTAAAAATAATGTCATCCAAATGTAAACCTTCACCTAAACGAACATATATATATATATATATATATATATATATATATATATATATATATATATATATATATATATATATATATATATAGTTATATATAGCTGCCATTTCGTTTGGGAAAATTTTTCGAACTCGTGGCAGAGAGGGTGTGACGTTGCTCCGTCCTACTGAAACCATGTTCTATGATTATAACCATATAAGTTTTGCAGTTCAGGTGCCAAAAAACTGTCCACAATTTCCGTATAACGCTGTGAATTGACGGCAACTGCGCATCTCCTGCCGTCTTCAAAAAGTACTGACCGATTATTCCTCGAGCTGACATTGCAGCCCACACAGTGACTTTAGGCCAATGTAAGGGTTTTTGATGCTTGTGTTTCGGGTTCGTTGCACTCCAGTAACAACAGTTCTACTTATTTACATGACCGTTGAGATGAAAATGAGCCTCAAATCATTGTTTTTGTATTTTGGCTACCGACGAGGTCACATTCACAAGAAATGGAGTAAATAATTTCCGCAATAACCATGTTTGGACACTAGAAAATCATGCATGCTGTGAAAATAACTCATTTTCAGCACAGATTTTTAGTATTTTAAATGTTTGGACTGGCGTTGTAAATACCATGCTTATTGGGCCTTTCTTTCTTCCAGGTCGACTGACAGGTGAAAATTATTTAGACTTTTTCATAACAATCTGCCACAATTATTACAAGGTGTTTCTTTAAATGTTAGACAGAATGTGTGGTTGCTACATGATGAAGCTTTGTCACATTTTAGACGAGTAAAAAAAGAGTTGTAAAAAAAATAATAAAAACCTTTCAAACTGACAAGAGATATTAATGTATTGTTATATTAATATTGTACTTGATTTCTTTACAACCAAGGATAACCACTCTTGGCGTGAACGTTTTTCAAGAAGTAATAAAATGGAGATTCCTGCATTTTGTATCAGATGTTGCTTGCTTAAAACGTAACCTAAATTTCAACTTTTCCGCGTTATCGACACAATCTAGTTAATGTTAAGAAATGCTATACCAATGCAATTGAATATCATGTTATTAAACAATCTTGATTACATAGTGTTCTGTTTCACGATTTAGTAGATTATAAGATATATACAGAGGCCGGTAAAAGCATTATTTAAAAACTTCAAGCCGTATAAAATGTCGCGCCATTAGTTATAACAGACAGATCATTTCGATATTTAAATCCCTTTATAACATAATAATGCGTTTTGTATGTACTTCCTATACATATGAGCAATTGTGTATATGAAAAAATTATGTTCTGCATATAATCAGAGAAAACAACCATTTTTTTAGAATTTCGAAATACGATTGATTATGTTTTGAATATGAGTTCACTTAAATTCAAGATCATTCGAGGATATTCCTAGGGCCGTAATATTTCATGACTTTGTGCAATAAATCAAAGAGTTAATTATTAATTAATAATTAAGTATGTTAGGTATATTAATACGCAAGTTGCTATTTATGTATCCGGAATTGGCAACAATGGTGTTGCTAGGCGTCATCTGACATATAGATCGCAAATATTATCATTGTTAACCGTATAGGAACTCAGAACGTTTTGTCATACAGACGCTATTTGTGTTTAATGACTGGAAAATTTCATCTCAATCAAAAAATGGAATTAACTCTTGAGAACTTTCGTGTGATGATTTATTACGATTTCGACGTGGATTATCTCAATAACAGTGGATCGATCTATCTAAAACCACTGAGTATCACTGGTTTAGTGAATTCAATCGTAGTCGTCGTTCGCTCACGGACGAATTTAAAGAAGGTTGTCCAAAATCGGTTGTTGTGGCAGAAAACATCGATATTGTGCTCGAACTGATAAAGCAAGTGATATACCGTGAGATTGAGGCATCCCTGGGAATTAGTATGACAAACATACACAAGATTTTAAATGAACATTTAGCCGCGAAAATTTATTTTTATGCATTTATGCGCGTTGGATTCCGCATAATTTGTCCATCGCTTAAAAAAGGGCTCATGTCGATTGGTGTAAAGAAATGCCTAAACAATGCAATCGTGGTGCATCAAAAGCCGTGTATAACATCTATATAGGTGACGAATCTTGGGTATATGCGTATGAACCCGAAAGTAAACAGCAGTCGACTGTACGGGTCTTTCAAAATGAGCCAAACCCAACAATAGTTGTTCGCTTAAGAACCACTTCGAAGCATATGGTCGCCTGTTGTTTTGGGATACGTGGGCATGTGACTGCAGTACTCCTAGAGAATCGTATAACAGTCATAAGAAAAAACAACCAGTGACTCAGGATCATTCGTCACCATGACAACGCGAGCTCTCACATATCGGACCGAACAACTCGATATTTTACAGGTCAAAACATCGAATTGATGGGTTATGCGCCGTACAGTCATGATTTGGCACCTAATGATTTCTTTTTGTTCCCGTCCGTAAAGAATAAACTCAACGATGGTCAACTGGTCAACGATTTACAACGTCAGAAGAAGCGGTTGATGCGTTCAAAATGCATATTTTGGAGATATAGTGCGGTTCAAGATATATCGTCGGCCGAATGGCTGCAATAAACTGTTAACAACCCCTGTCGTAATAAAATAACAGCTAAAAAAGATAAAAATAATTTTATATATGATTAAGTAGATCTAATTATCTGGTTTAGTAGATTTCGAAATATTTTAGTTTAGTTCGAATTCTTTTCCTAAACAGTGTAGTTCTATAATATTGATCGTATTTTTATTATTCCAAATGTGCTAAAAATGTGGCGTTCTTGGCAAGATAATGTGCCTCCGGTAGTGCTAATTTTATAAGAAAACATTTATCGTCCGATGCTAAGCAAATTGTTAAAAATGTGTATGTTTCATTATTGAATAGGGGAGCTTAATGTAAATGCAGCTGTAGCATAAACGTCTTCATTAACGAAAACGCCGTTGTCTACAGTTAAAGATATTCTGATGAAACCAATTAAAGCCAAAAAAGTTCGTAATAATTCTGGTATAAACAAATGTGTTGAAGAAAGCGACAAAGACTTAATTCGAAGCAAAATTTATGCTATGTATGAAGAGCAAACAGTGCCTGCATTGCATTCATTGCAACAGCGACTAAGGAAAGATGAAACCAACATTCTTGGCAGCACAACTAGCCTCCGGAGAATATCATCTCAAATGAATTTTGCATATCGGACCATTAATAAAAGACAAATATTAATGGAATCACAATGATTGCCCCGATGGCGGTTTGAGTACTTGAACTATATAAAAAAATACAGATTAGAAAATCGTCCCCCCGTTTTACATGCTGGTTCCAAGGACGGATGGGTTCCAAATTGTTTACGGCTCTCCTTCAAAAATATTAAACATTCATCTTTGGACTGCCATGGTGTCATTATGGCAGCATGCACAGCATAACTTTTTGAAGATTGGTTTATAAATAGCCTTTTGCCCAATGTGTCTAAGGAAAACGTATTTGTAATGAACAATGCTAGTTATCATAACCACCAAAAAAATAAAGTTCCTAATGCAAATAACACTAAATTGTAAATTCAGAACTATATGTTAAAAACTATATATACTTCGAAAAAACATATAAAAACTGTGGTCGTCTAGAAATATTAATGAAATTTAATATTAAAAAGGAATATGGATGAGATACCATTGCTGCCGATATAGGACATACGGTTTTACGCCTTCCCCCGTATTACTGTATTTTTAATCCAATTGAGCATATGAGGCATTAGGTAAAATCCAATGTTAGAGCAGAAAACATTTATCCGACTCTAAGTGCAAGTGAAGCAACATTAATTAGGAATGTTGTAGATAGTATTCCCAAAGAAAGTTGGATAAATTCGATTAACCATGTTATTAAAATAGAAGATTCCTATGTATCATTTACTATTAATATAGAACCATTTATTATTAATGTAGATCAAATTGACAGTGAGAGTGAAACCGAATTAGATGTATAATTAAATTTAAGTTATAATTTTTATTGTACTAATATATAAATTTATTTATTTATTTATTTTTATTGTACTAATAAATTCAAAATACACAAACCAATAAACAATGTTTTAGTCATACATAATAATAATAATTTAACAATATTTTATTTTATCCAAAATTATTTTGAAGTTAAACCCCTCCGACTCCGGCGCTTTTGAAGAAACTAGGAATATTTTTATTGAAATTTATTGGGGCAATTAATATTTTGTCGAAAGGCAACGAAATATCTTGAACATGACTATACCTCAATCGCAATAGAAGAAGTGCAATGAATGTTGATTCAAACGTATGCAAAAGTGTATCAATCATCGCAGAGAATATTTTGAAAAACAATAAAACCATTTTCAATGATAAATATTTGTTTTTATTTATTATTCCGGATACATAAATAGCAACCCTCGTAATTAATAATAAGTTTACTTAATTAACGCAGATCGATTTAAAATTTCAATGTGTCAAATGTTCGTGGTGGTTTACGAAAATCAATGATTTGGAGTAACCCCGCAAAAAGTAATCTAAATAAGTTATATTACATTTTTTTTCCCAATAAACTAATAAACCAGAGATATTTCCAGAGATGAAATCAATAAAGGTGTAAACCGAAATTTTTTCGCAAAATTATTGTTGAAAGGCCCAATTATTCAGAATGTCAAGATATTGATTGATTTTTATTTTATAAAACATTGGTTCTTACTACAGCAATATCCCTCTATGTTTAGCTGGAGGTACCGTAAAGAGTATAACTTTTTTTCAATTTTTATAACAATTTTATGAATAGCAAGTATGGTGTATGTTTTATATGAACCATAATCATCACGAACTGCTCTTATATACGATGGACATTCGAAAAGTTTTCGGCCTGATAAAGAAAACACAAGCTTTTTAACAGTTCTTAATTTTTCAGCTAGTTACTTTACAATTCAATTACATTTTGACTACCAACGTTGCAACTTTTGATAACGTCAGTATAAAGCTATTTACCCCACTTTACAAAGAAGCGGTTGTATCAGCTTTGACCTAAGCATTTGAAGTGAATGTACTTCCAGTGAGCCATTTCTTCAAGTTTGGCAAGCGTAACCGCTGGGAGGCCAAGTTGGCCAATGTGGAATGTGGAAGCACTTCAGAGTTTGAAGCATTCCAATTGATTGTCCTGTTGTTTGCCAGTGATTGTTCTATCGTTTGCTAGGTAGTCTATAAGCACCACACCACGAGAATCTTAGAAAACCATTTCGATGACTTTTCCTGGCGGTGAAGCCGTTTGTGTTATCTTTAGAGCACACCTGCATGAAATTTTCACCCATTCATCCAGTTAAACTCATTTAACTGTTACCACATTGCAATTCCCATCTTTCAAAAAGTAAGGAGAAACTACTCTTCTGGAACATACACCATATCAAATAGTGACTGTGTGGTTGAAATAGCATTTTGGTACCCACTGTCATATATTGTTGTCCAGATAAAAGGTAAGTTTAACTATTTGATACAATTAATTTGTTTAACTGAGTTAGTCGATACTTAAAAAAAATATTTTTAATAAAAAAGCAAACTTAATTCTAAATTTCCACTATACTCGAAAATTGTATGACAATTGTATTAGTACACAGTGTCTTTTTCAGACACGAAAATACGCTGTAAAAGTGTGTACCGTGTATTTTCGTATCTGAAGAACGCATTGATTTGAAACTTTTGGTGTTAAAAGAAATTTTTATCGCCTCATGATAATGTTTACTTATTAACGAAATGTGCGTCGAGCAAGTTCAGTATATTTTAAAAAAAAGTGGCTGGAAAATTAATTTTAAAATGTTTACAACAATTTCGTCTCTTTTGTATTCATGAAAATGCATGTGATTGATCACTAGACATAACATATTTTTCACTTAATGACCATTTTCTTTGATATATTTTATTTTTTGCATTTATTTAAAAGAATGCATCATAAAAATTACATGTTGTCTGACTGGCAAATTATTTCTTTTTTCTAATATTTCGTAAGTTAAAAAACATTTAGCTAAACGTGTTATTCATACTGTTTCATTGTTTTAGTTCATAATTAGCATTCTTTCAGTTTCAACATTTTATTCCCAACAATAGAACAGCCTCAGATTCTATATTTAAAAATGCTACCTTGAAAATGCTGCTAATTGGTTAATTAACTGAACGCCATTTAATCTATATCACTGTCTTAAGTGAGCTTACCATTTTCGATTCGTTCTGTACATTAATTAAGCTTTCAGCGGATATCGTTGGTGTTTTAACATGTATGACAAGCAGTTCAGTTATGATTAAATACAAATACAAGCAGACGTATAAGATGTTTTATGTTATCAACCACAGGCATATCAATATTACAAATCCGATTGGGAATATTAAATGACGTTATAACGGATAATTTTTTATAGCGTTCGAAAATCAAAAAATCAAATCAATCAATCAAATTGGTAAATCATCATGGAACGTTTAACCTTAGAGCAACATTTACAAATTTATTTATTACGAAGATTATTATGAAAATCAGTGTTCTGTGGGCCAAACTTATAAAGTACTTCATGGACTTTATTTTTTCACATAATCGCTCATTGAGGCCGATCGGGCCTCGATTCGCCGAATTTTCGACAAATTCCGTTATTCGACTGCATGGAAAATTTTGTGTAAAGATTTTGATCTGGTGCCTTACAAGATCCAGCTCGTCCACGAACTCAAACTGCAACGCCATCGTTTGCGTCGTATGTTCGGTGAATGGGCTCAAAATCAGTTGCAAAATGGGCTCAAAATCAAACTGGATCCAGAATTTAACCGCAAAATTTTGTTCAGTGACGAAGCTTATTTTTGTCTACATGGTTATAAATAAAATTGTCTGGAGTCTGGAGACACATTTGGAGTGAAAATAATCTGTAAGTGATCCAACAATTATTATTTAATGATTATTTAGTTCCAAATTTGAATGTTATTAACCTGGAGGAGTTGTGGTTCCAACAGGACGGTTCCGCATATGTTACGGCCAACGCAACAATCGATTTATTAAGCACCTGTTAATCGTCCACCAAGGTCGTGTGAATTAAGGCCTTTAGATTATTTTCATTGGGGTTATGTTAAATCTTTGATCTATGTCGATAAATCATCAACTATTGACGCCTTGGAAGCCAACATAACTCGGACAATTGCGGACATAATATTATATTACAAAATGTTATGTTGTGCTGTGTTGTGTTATGTTGTGTATTGTTGTGTTGTATTGTGTTGTGTTCTGATATATTATATTAATGTATATTATATTACATAATTTTAGTTATATTGTTATTATATACTTTTTTTAGAATTATTGATTAGTAAATGGTTCTTTTTAGAAAGTTATTTGAATTGCAGCAAGATTTGCATATATGCGCCTTAATTTTTTTAAATTGGCTTATTCAAAATATTTGCATCGTCAGTTGCCATTTTATTACTTTGTTACGAAATAGAGTCTTGTAAAATCCTTTCTCCATCATTTCCTTACAAGTACGATGGAGATTTGAAAAGTTCCTTTTTTATTTTTAAAAACAATTTTTATCCGGTTTATTACACTTATTCTAGAAATTCTTTATCGATATGATATAATCCTATCTGGAGGAAAAAAATATTACACTTCTCGTAAAATTTATTTTTGAGATCATCGATCGAAATAAACTGAACATATTTAAGTTTCGAAGATGGAACGAATTGTTTTCGAGAAAAGTAGTATGGTTTAATAGTATATTGTAATGTAACTTTTTTTTGTTACTAAATTATAGCTACAGCGCCTTCGCCGGAGGCAGTTGGTTAGGTTTAATAATAATTAAAATAAACCATTAAACTGGGAAAATTTTTATCTCTATCAAAAAGACTCAGTAACAGTAATAATTATTTAATAAACACAAGTACAAATTCAAACAATTATAATACAAAAAATAATCTAACTGTAATGTTTACAACTACCCTACTTAACTGGAGACAATAAAGATGAAAGGTTCAACATTAAACAAACATTATTATAGTATAAACGCTCTTATCTGGTGTACTTGATAAATTATCTATCATTATTACATGATGGTAGACAAATAGGGATTGAATAATCAGTGATTAGTATGAGTGAAAATAATAATAAAATAATATCTGGCCTTATCCTTGCTGGTACTGTTTAATTATCCAACCCCTGGATAGCCCAGTTACTAAGATTGGCAATTACTGAATTGTTCGGGGTCTAAAATATTTGGAGTCCAAAACGTTTGGATCATAAAATGTCTGGGGCCTACAATGACTGGGGTGTAAAGTATCCATAGTATAGAATGCCCATGGTCTAAAATGCCCATAGTCTAAAATGACCTGGTCTTAAAATGACCGGATCCTAAAACCCTTTACAAAAAAATAAAAAGTAAGCTTGTGTAGCGGTTGGCCATCAATCAACATGCATCTAATGGAGGGATTGTTTAACCAGGACTACGAGTGTTGCTATTTATGTATCCGGAATTGACAACAGTGATGTTGCTAGATGTCATCTGACATATACATCGTAAAATTTGACATCGTTGACTGTATACGTACTCAGAATGTTTCGTCATACGGACGCTATTTGTGTTGTATTTGTGTTTAGTGATTTGAAAATTTCATCTCAGTCAAAATATGGAATTAACCGTAACCATTTTCGTGAGATGATTTATTACGACATTCGACGTGGATTATCTCAACAACTGTCCACCGATCAACTCACTAAGACTTTTGGCGATAAAGCAGCATCTTAAACTAATGGCATATCACTGGTTTAGTCAGTTCAATCATGGCCATCGTTCGCCCACGGACGAGTTTAAAGGAGGTCGTCCAAAATCGGTTGTTGTGCCGGAAAACATCTATACTGTGTGCGAACTGATAAAGCAAGATGGTCATTTAGTCGGGAAAAAGATTTAGTGCAAAGAAATGCCCAAAAATTATAATTGTGATGCAAGCCATGAATAGCATCTACACAGGTGACAAATCTTGGATCTATGCGTATGAGCCTGAAAGTAAATAGCAATCGACTGTATGGGTCTTTCAAAATCAGCCAAACCCAAAAATAGTTGTTCGCTCAAGAACCACTTCGAAGCAAATGGTCGCCTATTTCTTTTGGACAAATGGACCTATGTGTGAAATGTGACTAGAGAATCGTAAAACGATCAATTTTGAATGGGACACAACTATTTGTTTGCCAGAAGTCTTTGAAGAAATATGAAAAAACTACCAGCGACGCAGAATTATTCTTCACCATGACAACGCGAACTCTCATACATTTCGCGGAACAATCCAGTCAAAACATCGAATTGATAGGTCCGCCACCGTACAGTCCAAATTTGGCACCTAATAATTTATTTTTGTTCTCGTCCGTGAATAATAAACTATGTGTTCAAGGATTTTCTAAAAAAAGCGGCTGATGCGTTCAAAATGCATGTTTTAGAGATGCCTCAATCGAAATCGAAAAAGTGCTATGAAAATTGATTCAAACGTATGCAAAAGTTTGTCGATCACCGTAGAGAATATTTTGAAAAACAATAAAACCATTTTCAATGATAAATATTTGTTTCTATTTATTATTCCGGATAAGTAAATAGCAACCCTCGTATCAGCAGCATCGACTACTAGATCGAGGTGAGATTTTCAGCACGAGGCGAGATTTTCGACTGTCTTGGAGTATACAGTTACGCTTTGAACTGAGAAGAGTGCGCAAAACAATACTACCTAGAACGGCCGATAATTTTAGGAATTATAATTTATTTTTCAAAAATAGCAGCTTTATTGAATTGACTTGAAAAATATTTTATTCCTCATGGTAGATTCTGTTTCATAACATTATTCCTACAAATTAGAATAAAATTGTATTTTGGGTTGCTTTTTCCATCGTTGTCGACTGATGATAATACAAACTTAATTTTAGAAGTAATCTGCTTCACTTTTTATACCCTTTCGTTAGCATCATCAAATTCCAAGTCAAAAAGGATCTTAATGTGTTAAAGTAATTGCGGTTTTATTCCTTAAGGTATATGATGCAGGTAGTAATCGGCTGATGTTGCAGGGATCGCATCAGATGAAAATCTGAATGCACCAAGAGTGAAGAATACGCCGTGTGCAATAAAGTCTCCCAGCCCAACTCGGTGATCCTTTCCATAGTCTTTTTTGATGCATACCGTCGTTCCTTGTTGTGAAGTAAAATTATTTGCCTTATTACTTTGCTATTTTATCGTCTTTTTTCCTCCACAGAGTCAATAACACGAATTAGTTGCTGTTGATAATGGCCACAACAGTACTCAGCAAAACTTTTTTGGTAAAGTTATTTGGTTTTGAGGTTCTGGTTGATGACTCATCAGAATTAATGCACGATTTTCGACTTTTTGGATTATAGCTGAGGATCCATGTTTTCACATAGGTCACAATTTTATGAAGGAAGTTTTTTTCTTGAATCTGGAAAGCAATTTCTCAACAACTCTCAAGTGAACAACATTAAAGTGCCTTCCCTTATTCTTAGCTGTGAGTTCATAGGGGCCCTCACGACAAACGATTTGAATTTTCCTTAGCTTGTGTAATCGTTCACAAATGGCATACAGTATTACTGCGAGTTACTGTCCGAGCTCAAGCATTGGACGACAAGGCTTTTCTTCCAGCAGTGCTCTGAATTCTTTATGCGCCAGTTTTTTGGGCTATCCCGGACTATCTGCATAATTTAAGTCAACATTTTTAGTTTCGAAATGTTGAAACCAATTCTACCACCTTCTACCTTCGACTAACCACTACTGTAGGAAACATCATTATTTTCCAAAGCCCACATATCATGATCAATACTTCTGCGGCATTTTTTTTTCAGTTGAAAGGCAAGAAGAAGGCCTATATCGCAAATGTTGCTTTTCGAGCGAAATCGCCTTTACTATTTATTTTTCAGGTTATATGCAAAGTAGAATGCCAAAGTAGAATGCAAAGTAGAATGCTAAAACTTAATCTACTAACAAATTTTTTAATTCGAAATAATTCCTGTTATTATTTAATAATTAACTGTATTTTTAAATACAGGTGGTACGACTAGATGAACCGTGTCTCGCTTGATTACTAGGAGGAACATTCATCCACATCTTACGACTGGTTTCTTTCTTTAATAACTCATCATTGAAGTAATCGAACAAGACCCAGTCATCTTTCATTCCGAAAATTGGACAATATAGGTTAGCGTTATACGGTAATTGTTATATATTGTACAGTATACAATATAGATACAGATACAGTACATACATATATATATATATATATATATATATATATATATATATATATATATATATATATATATATATATATATATATATATATGCCGTCTTTTCACCTTTTAATCTATATAAATAAAAATGTAAATGTTCGTTTGTTCAAAATCTTAAATCTCCGAAAGTTTTTCACCGATTGCTTTGAAATTTTGACACAACGTTGCATTCGAATTATATAGATGTCACACCTGTGACAGGAAAAAAACATGTGTTTTTTTGAAAAATAGCGCCATCTGTTGGACGTAAAAGAATACATGCTATACTAAATATTTAGTTAGTTGGTTGAAAATAACAGCAATACTTAACATTGCTCATGCCGAACGTGCTTCTTGACAGCTGCAGTCAGTTAGCATTTTTCCGATTGCATTGTTAAATTGACTTTTCATAGATTTCGTATTATTTTGATTTAATTATTTAACCAGACTAAGTCACAGCAACGCATGACCGGGTACAGCTGGTTGAACATAAAGTGCTGCGGAAACTCAGAACATAATTTGAGAGGTAATCCTGTTTCGTACAGTATTTGCAAGAAGTGATTCCAGCAATTCGAAACTGGAGATGTTGATTTAAATGATGCAGAACGTCTGGGATAGCCAAAAAAGTAGAGGATGAAGAATTAGAAGTACTGTTATAAGAAAATTCTTGTCGTATATTGTGAGAGGTCGGACGCTAACCAAACCAAATCAAACTATTTATAAACTTTTACACAATCTAGAGATAATTTAAAAGGAAGTCTTCCCTATGAACTCATAGCTGATAATAAGCGCAGTCACTTTGATGTTGTTGTGTCAGTACTCTACAGATCGCAGAAAAAGGACTTTCCGCATAAAATTGTGATCTGGGATGAATAGTGGATCCTCTACATTATTCTAAACAGAAAAAGGAAATATCCACTCCTAAAAGGTGTTGTTGGGTATATGGGTGGATCAGCTGAACATCGTGCATTATGAGTTGCTCCAATTCAGTCAAACGGTCACTTCTGATCGTTATCAGCAGTTACTGATGCTAGTGTCGCTCTGGAGAAAAAAATGCCTTATATAAAAAATACTGGCAAATAAAGAAGGGAAGTTATTTTTATTTAGGATAACGCACGGTTTCATACATCAACAATAATTGGCGTAGTCTCCAGATTTGTCTCCTTTGGATTATCACTGCAATATCACTTGATTGCTAAACGCTTTACAAGTCTTGAAGAAGCCGAAAAGAGCCTTAATGGCTTTATATCATCAAGACCACCAAGGTTTTTTTTCGATCTGGGACTCTTTCGATCTGGAACTCGAAGAGTACTAAATTCTACTTTTTCATAACTAAATATTTAAGATGAGAGATAAAAAAAGGCCGAGAATTAAGTTTAGAAACTTAAATAAAAATAGAAGTCATGAAATAAAACATTTTTGACATATTTAAATGGCTTTTTCACTGTTATTGTCCATAGTCATTATCTTACGGACTGGTTTCAAATAAATCTAGCCTATTTCTGAATTAATTAAATTATCGTGAACTTATATACAAGGTAAGCTGTATACTCATATATATATAAGGTGTCCCGTAAAAAAGCTTCTATTTCATTGGCTGACTGCGTAAACCCAACAACTGCGATGGGCGCGGGGCGTATGTCAATCGATAGCTCCGCGTTTAGGACTTTAGTCGGTATGGAGCGATTCTCGGGAGCAAGCCATGCGTTGTGTTTACGAGAATTTTACAAATCAATGATTTGAGGCTCTTTTTCATCTCAACGGCCATGTAAATAAGTAGAACTGTTATTACTAGAGTGCAACGAACCCGAAACACAAGCATCAAAAACCCCTATATTCGTCTACAGTCACTGTGTGGGCTGCAATGTCAGCGCGACCAATAATCGGCCCATAATTTTTGAAGACGGCAGGGGACACACAGTTACCGTCAATTCAGAGCGTTATGTGGAAATGTTGGACAATTTTTTGGTACCTTAACTGCAAAACTTGCTGGTTATAATCAAAGAACATGGTTTCAGCAGGACGGAGCAACGTCACAGAATTCCAACACGTCTCTGCTACGAGTTCATGAAATTTTCCTCCAAAAAATTGATCTCCAGGAGAGGTGACATAAATTGGCCTCCACGTAGTCCTAATTTCTGCCCTATGGACTCTTTCTTGTGGGGCTATTTAAAATCGAAATTTTACGTCAATAAACTGGGTTCTTTGACGCAATTAAAATAATATATCCGAAACGAAATGGCAGCCATTGCAGAGACTATGTTCCGAGGTGTCCTAAGGAATTTTGCTGTTTGTTTTAAAACGTGAAGGTGTGCCATGAGCGTTAAGATTTACATTTGCACGACATATTAAAAAACTAATTTCCTAAAGTAAAGTGTTTTTAAATAATTAAAAAAGTTTTTTTATGGACATCTCTCTTTTATTTATATGGCTATACCAAAAAGAACATTTTTTTGGGACACCTTGTACGTCGATATTCGATATTTCCGGAGGTTGCGTTCTTAAAGTTGCCGCGATTACGGAATTTCTGACTAGTAAGTGGAAATTTGTATAGGATACATTCCAAGGTATAATTACTTTTAATATACATAACTGAAACATAACTGAAATCATGAAAAATTGAAGAATGTTTTCATTTCTTAATTATTTTTATTTTGAATATTAAAGTCTATTAAAAATTTAATTTCTTTTTAAAAAAGGTATCTGATCAACATCAGCCGCTCTATTCTCTTGTGCTGCCTCTTCTACAATTTTGACGTTATATAATGACATTTTTCTTTGTTATTTATCTTCAATCTGTAAATTCAAAGCTACTTCTATTATTTCTATAGCTTAATTTCTTACATCTTTAAAATATGTTTCTGATGATAAAGAGGTTCTTACGTTTGATTCTGAATTCTTTATCGATTTAACTCTAGACAGATTTTCTCCGTAAGTACGAACAAATAAAATAAGATTATTGTCGTAACACATAACTTAATAATGATTTCAATTTTCACAATTTCTACTTAATGTTAAGAGGCATTACTTGTTTTAAAACGGAGTTCTTTAGTTCATCCAGAATTTAATATTGGACGTAACTACAACGTGATTTTCCGATAAAGACCACGAAGTCAATGTTATATTTCAATACTATAAATATGATTGTAATAAATCGGTTCAAATAACATTAGCAATAACATAAAGTTTCAAAATATTGAAGTTCTTAAATTTAAATTAACCCAAGGAAATCAAAGACATGATCATGAAAAAACATAAACTCTAAGGAAGCTCCAGCTTATGATCTGATAACTGGGGCCATATAAAAACGACTCCCCGAGCAAGTATGATTTAGAATAATGCACATATTCAACGCCGTACTCAAAACCGGCCGTTTTCGTAGACAATGGAAAGTTGCCACAAGTATATGCAACATCCTAGAGTTCAATCAGTTTATTGCCCATACTCTGCCCATGTTGAAAATTAATAACTTGATTCCAGAACACCAGGGTCAATTTCGTGATCAGCTCTCTACCATCGAATAAGTGCATCACCCAGCCTTAGATAAGGTTTGGATTTATGGTTTTTGTGTAAGATAAAAACCCAACTGCTGACACCTATTACCAGGTACTGCAATCATACCTAACGGAGCGATTTTTTATGGTTAAATATAGAGAAGAAACAACATAGTTATTTCCGATAAACTATGTATTCCTCACTGCAGTGTTATTGGGCGTATTCTATATTTGTTGTATACTGCCGATTTTCATATAATACCACATAGATACTCTGAAGTTTCGCTTACGACACGGCCATCTTGGTGACCAGTAAAGTGGTACCCAGATAAGTACCAGTAAACTACTTCTGAGAAATATAGGAGCATTAACAATGGGACATTGCAAATTCAAGCAAATAAGTCGAAATTCATGTAGATGTAACATTACTTAGATGGAAAATTACTGCCGAAATCCGACTCGAGTAAATACACTACATATTTACAAAAAGGAAGCAGCTAGATTTTAGGTTCTCAAAGCTTCAATTATTAATCAAGTATAGAAATATTTTAGTGATTCCAATGAAAAGAACAATCCTAAGATCACAAGATCTAAGTCTTAGAATCAATTCCAACTCCTTACGTAACGAAACCTTACATAATGATAAACATTCCGTTAGTGTCATAAGTGGCAAAGTGCGTCGACTCAATATGCATATCAATACAGCTGCAAACCTGATTGATAGTAGCAATAACACCCACCGATTAAAAATATGTGATCCATTAGACATGACAAACAACCCATTCATTCATCCCCATCATTATTATTCACGTTATGATCATGTACTCAAATGTATAATACTCATGCGTTCAATTCGTATAAAGGCACAAGAATGTTTGTGATTGATGTGATGAAAAATGTGATTAGTGTAGCTATTAGTTCCCCAAATAATAATTAGCTAATAAAAAGGAGAATCGAACTATAAATCCTGTGAAAGATTACGAAACCGTACCGGCTATCATTAGATTTGTGTTGATTTGTACTTTCGAAACTTGCAACCGTCAATTTTTATCAAATTTACCATATTTCCGCATTGGGAACCTTTTCTACCATGTGGTGATGCCAATCGATTTATTTGTGGCACTTTTGTTTTAAAACGGAAATGGTTTTTACAACATTTATTTCACATGGTGTCAACAAACCCAAGTTTAACCTTTTGATTAATATGTCTTCTTTGATAAAATAAAATAGTAATATTTAAACATTATTATATTATTAGTGTAATAATAATACCTAGACTGATGCAATAAAACGTAACCGATATAATTATTTATCCAAATACAGTAAAAAACTTCGTTTAAACAGTTCCTTTAAAAAAATGAAAATATCTGTGTACCTACATATACATAATAACTGCCGGGGCTTGGTTATTCGGAACGTTATATCCGTAGATACGTAATAAGCGTGTACGTTATAAGTGAGCTTTACTGTATATTTTGTTTTCATTTAATGACTTTCTTCTGCAATTATCTATTGTTTTCAAATGTTTATTTTTCAATTCAGCCTATTATTTTTCATTGCATTTCAATTCAAAATGGTGACCACTACGCTATATTTTCATTCTAAGACCTATGCACAGTGGGGAAAAAAATATTTGAACAAATCGATTTTTCTCTATTTTCTTTATTTAGCTGCATTTTTGCAAATTTTGACTTTTTTTCAACACAAACTACAAATGAGTTTCAACAAAACTATACCATTAATAATAGAGTATATAAAGTTTTTTAAACGTACTTAATAAAATACCGATTTTACATGTGAAAAACAATTTGAACAGTTGGTTTTGCTGATTTAATCCACTTCAAAGGTAATAAATAACTTCAATACACAGCAAACACATTTAATTCATCTTAACTCATCTTAACCAGTTGCAAAGTAATGTTCTAATAATAATGGTTAGAAACGGTCTAAAGCTTCCTATGACGACACGTGAGAAAATCGTGAATTTGAAAAGAAATGACAAAATTGCTACAAATTGCCAAATTTGTAAAACTTAATGTATCTGCAGTAAATGTTGCTTTAAAAAACATGTAAGAAAAACCCTTCGTCAATCAGAAAAACCTAGAAAAAAGTTCGCCCTTAATCATTAGATTAGATTTCTTAAAATCTGCTATTTTTGTTTATTTGGTTCTGATAGTCACATTTGTGCGGAAAAAGAATAAGACGGCGCTAGATTCTCGACATACAATTACCACAGTATTGCCACAGTAAAACAAGGCGGTGGAAATATATGATCTGATCTATGCCTTGATCTGTAACTGAAAATGTAATAATCATTGATGGGACGAAAATGCTTCCAGAAATTTTGTTTGAGAGCGCTACGACATTAAGTATCAGGGATGTTTTTAGAAGAATGGCTGCTTTACAATGTTAGAAGAAAGTTGATTACAACTCCTCAATCACCGGATATTAATCCTATTGAGAACTTATGGAATTTAGTGAGTTAAAAAGGAAGAAAAATATTGGGAACATGTTTCTCAATATACCTAAGGTGTCTCTAGCTATGTAGTAGACTTCCCCATATTGTTGAGACATTATGTTTATAAGTTGTTTTTTTCCTTCTAGTCAAAAAGACTAACAAAAACTAGTCAAAAAGACTAACCATTAATTTTTCTGTAACAAATCTTAACCCCAATACTTATCAACTAAAATTAATCCATCGATGTCCTTTAGATTGTTCTAATGATTATGTTACTCCACTCGCGCACTATTCTCTGCTTTTGCACACAACCCACTACACGAGGTCACGAGGTTGAGTTCTCTTCAGTCTGTGGAAATGATTTTGGTTGTCCAGCAGTTGAACAGCTTTTGTATTAACATGAAGGTGTAGCCTGGATTGGTGCTTGCCTGCAAACCTCCTGATTTCCTCCTTGACCGTTGGAATTCCAAGATCTCAATAAAGATCGGAGTTACGAATATACCACTATGCATTGACTATATTTCGCAATACCTTATTTTGGAATATTTGTTTTGTTTTAATATTACTAACGCTGGCACATCCCCACAACTGGATGCCATACAGCTACACTGGTTTCATCATTTGATTATAAATCAGTATCTTATCATTTATGGTCATCTTGGAATTTGTTCTTATAAACCAATAGTATTTTCTATATTTGAGATCAAGCTCAGTGTTTTTCTTTTTTACATGTTATTTCCACCTTAGTTTGGCATCAAGAGTCAAGCCGAGGAATTTGGCATTCAGCACATACGCGACAGTTGTACCATTTATATCTAGAGGGAGCAGCTCTGTTATTTTCTTGTTGGTAAAGTTGACATGTGTAGATTTCAGATCATTAAGCTTGATTTTCCATTTTTTAGTCCAATTTACTATTTCATTGCTTGCTGATTGTAGTTTTCTAGTTGAGGTTTCTATGCTTTGGCCCACTGTTAGTAAAACAGTATCGTCAGCAAATGTGACTATTGCAGTGTCTTTCAGAGCTGATAAAGTTTCCTTGAGGAACTCCCGCTCTTATTTCTTTTAAGTCTGAATATTCATCTTCTTGCTTTATTCTGAAAAGTTTGTCCGACATATATGATGTCAGTATCTCTACATATTCTTTAGGCAGCATTTTGTTTAGCTTTTATATTAGGCCTTCGTGGTACACTTTGGCAAAGGCCTGAGCCACGTCTAGGAAGACTGTAGAGCAAATCTGTTTTTCTTCCAGTGCACGTTGTATTTTCTCAGATTTTAGTTTAGATCTGAAACAAAACTGATAATCTGGTATCAACTTATTGCTTTCTATGAGTGGTTTCAGCCGTTTTAACAGCAGCTGTTTAAATAACTTTGATATAATTGGCAATAATGAAATAGGCATATAGGATTTGATATCGTTGGGTGGTTTGCCTGGCCTTTGGTATCATGATTATTTCGGCTACTTTCCAGCTTGCGGGGAAATGTCTCAGCCGGAAGACTGCATTGAACAGGTATGTGGGCAGAAGTATGCCTATTCTGGGCAGCTGTTTTAGTATTTCACCTGTGATTAAATCAAATCCGGGTGCTTTTTTGGAATTTAAATTAGTTTTTATTTCTTTACTTACTCCTTTTGGAGTAACTGAAGTCAAATTTTTAGTTCATAGGTTCTCTATTGTTTCCACTCTACTACCTTCGTTGATTTTGTTAGGAGTAAATATATCCATCAGATGCTCTGCAAATAGGTAAACTTTGATGGATTTTTTATGTATGAAGAGATCTTGAGATAATGTCTCTTGAAATGCCTAAAGTGTCTAAGGGATTTATAGTAGACTGTCCCGTCTTATTGAAGCTATACGTCTTTAAGTTATATTTGTTTATTCAAGTTCATGATACAAGTGCTTAAAAACAGCATTCTGTATAATCCATATAGCAGTAGACGAAACGGAATGTGTAATGGATGAAGTAGAATAATTTTTGACTAATTATTACAAAAAAAAAGATAAGAGGGAAGAATAAATACTATTACAAGACCATATCATGGTGTTCTGTTATTGACTTCAAAGAAGGAAGTTTATATTCAGGAAGCTAACAACATTGAACTGCTTCCTTTAATGAAACGAATGAAATTAATAATTCTAAAATGATCTGGAAATTAAATTATATTCTCTAACCGTATTGAGATTGAGGACGTGACGATGTGAAAATGTGAGAGAGAATTTTAACAAAACGGTTATATTTTCTTTGTCAAAGGTAATTATTTAATTTTCAAATTATATTACAATTTTATACATTGGAAACAAACTTACGTAAAGTTTTTGTTTAATTTTAAATTAATTGGACTCCCGTTATGCGGTTTCAGAATCAATAAAAATATTGATTAACATGGAATATGAGTTTAGCTACTTTGTAACCTAACCTTTTTATCTTAAAAGTTACTAAAGTTACAACGACGGCAGCCGTTCGCCGGAGGGCAGCCGTTCGCACGTCAATAGGGCGCCACGCCACCCAGTTCTTCGAAATCATAAAAGATAAAAAAACAAACATTAAAACTGGGAAAAGGTCTATTTTCACCAAAAAGATTCAGCAAGAGTAATAACTGTTTAATACACATAAACACAAATTCAGAGACCAATATAAAAAACAAAAATTAAAAAAAAAATAAAAAAATATAACACAAAAGAAAATAATCTAACTGTGGTGTCCACAACTACCAAAGTCAACTAGGTATATAAAGTGAAAGGTTTAATCCTAAACAAACATTCTCATAGTATTAGGGCCCTTGTCCAGCGCACAGAGAAAATTAAAATAAATTATCTTAAATTAACCTAAATTAAATTTAATGAAAGCAAATTATATAGCGTTATTAAATGATGACTACAATGATAGACAAATTGTGATTTGAGTAATCAGTGATGAATTGTAATGAAAAAAGAGTAAAGTAATATTTGGCCTTGTCCTAATGTGGGGCTGTTCGGCTATTCAGCCTCTGGATTGTCCAGTCATCAAGATGGTCAATTACTGAACAGTTCAGTGTCCTAAATTTTTAGATTCTAAAAAGTCTGGAGCATACAATAACCGGACTCCAAGAAGTCCGTAGTCCGGAATGCCATGGATCAAGATGACTGGGTCCCAAAATGATCGGGCTCTAAAACGACCAGGCTCTAAAACGTCCAGGTTCTAAAACCCTCTCGAATTGAGCGATTACTCAAACAGGACTATCAGCAGCGTCAACTTCTAGATCGCTGTCCGTCCTGTCGGCAAGGAGACATGTGTTCGACACGAGGTGGGATGTTGGACACTCTCGACATTCATCCTGGAGTATACAGGTGCGCTTTGAAGTAAGAATGTGCAAAACAACACTACCTGTTGCGGCCGATAATTTGTAAACGCTACAATTTATCCGAAATCTAATTATTGGTTTTGCATGTCAAGATTAATGTTTGAGTTAAAATTTGACACGTGAAACAAACATACTGGGTTCTATTGAGATTTAGTGGAAGTGTAACAATATACCACTGCATATTGTAGAATGTTGAAATCGACAGGTGATCTGCAACTGTTGGTTGACTGAACTGGTTCTAACAGTTTGGCGTATGGTTGAAGAATTCACCTTAACAGATTGACACAAATATCGCTGTTCTCTGAGATCAATTTCCCTCTCATTTAATATTTTAAGTTACTTTTACAATAGTGCACTATGAAGTGTTGTTTCAGGTTTGAGCACTGTGCGATAGAAACTTTTGCAAAACTTCAACAGATCCATGAAAACAATGTTTTGTCAAGGCCACTTGTAAGGCATTCTTAAAAGGCCGAGACGCAATTGAAAATGAACTTCGTTACGAAAGGCATTCAACTGCAAGAAGTGATGAAAATATCCACCTAATCTGAGATCTTGTGCGTTTTGATCATCGGTTGATGGTCAGAATAATCGGTTAAGAGTTGAAATTGACTCATACAATCGCTTATTAGATTCTGACCAATGAATTAGCAATTACGAAAATCTGCGCATAAATGGTTGCGAAAATTCTTTCGCAGAATCAAAAAGACAACAGGAGGGAAACATGACTTGATTTTTTAAAGCGAATTGAAAATAACCCTTATTTTGTAGAACGTGCTATTACTGGTGACGAGTCTGATTGACTTTTGAATACGATCCGAAACTGAAGCGCCAGAACCAGAAGTGATACACTCTAACCACACCACGGTCACAAAAGTCAAAATCAGCAAATCATAGATCAAAAGAATGCTAATTTACTTTTTTGATTGCCCGGGGATCGTTTATGAGAAATTTGTGCCTCAAGACCAAACTATAAACCAACATTTACAGTGAGAAGTGCTTGAAATACTTCGAAAGAAGGTTATTCATGTGAGATCGAACATTAAGAACACCTAGGTGCTGCATCACAACACTGCGATGTCAATTAACGAGTTTTTGGTAAGTACAAACATCACTGTGGCTCCGCAGCCTCCTTACTGGCCAGATTTCCTCGTTTTTCCGAGATTGAAAATGCGCATCAAAGGATACCATTTTGGGACATACTTTGAAAAGGCCTTAATCGACCAGCTGAAGGTGGTTCCAGTCTGAGTTCCATCACTGCTGTCAAGAGTGGACAAACCGTTTCCAGCGCTACCTGGCTTCCCAATGCAACTACTTTGAAGGACACAAATAAAAAAATTAAATTGAATAAAAAAAAATATAAAAATAGGTCTCATTAATGAATTAATGTATACACTGCATTTGCGAAATTGATTTTTTTTAATGATGAAATAGCTAAATTAGTGGGTGAAAGGTTCATTGACGAAAGGTTGTGGAAGAGTTGATTAAAATTTTTGTAAACTTTCTATAGAAAAACAAATAATACTTATGAGAATAGGAAAACCTTGTACTCGTGCATAAATCTGATCTTCAAATCATGTCAACTATGTTCTCATAATATTAGAATCAACAATGTCCAATCCTCTTGCTACTTTACGAAAACCTCCTTTAAACCTGCTTTGTTCGTATGAATAGCTTGTTCCTTTTCAAATTACATGTAGAAAACGTGTAACAGAAACAATCTCAGTCATAACGAAGGTCATCATTTCAAAGGGGGATTCAAAAGATTTTTATGAGTATTTTGTACTTTTTTGTTTGGATAATGGATTTACCTTGATCTAGCTCAATGTATTTTAATGATTTGTATATTCGACAGTAAAACAATATTATGTAAACAAGTAAAGTTGATTATTTCTAATGAGGAAATAAGGAAATCGTAAAATTTGTTGGTGAAAGGATGAAGACATGATTAAAAGAAATTACGTAAATTTTCTATAGAAGAGCAAAATATAATCATCACTTAAATTTCGGCAAGTCCTTGCGATATTTAGAATGGATAATGTTACAATTTTGTATTTATTAAATCGAGAATACCTGTAGCGATTGCACGTGAGAACGAGTTCAAGATTTAAGGCTAGCAAACTTTACAGGATGGAACATTTTGATAATTAATTATATGAAGTGAATCTAATGATTTGATCAAATCTTACACAATTGATTAAATTTGGTTTTAGGTTAATTATTGTATTGAAAAGACCATGATCTTAGAATGAAAAATAGTTTTATAATTACAAAATTGTTTATGTTTTTCAACAGAATTTGCATGTTCATTTTGGTTGATCATATTTTAATAATATCTTCTGCTTTATTATGAATCAGTTTTAATACTAATTAAAATGCATTATAAAACAAAGTTGCATACAATAACACCAGTGGCTGACATTCTTGCAGCGAACGTTAACATTGATATGAAAAATAAATAACCACAACACAAATAACAGTATACGGATCAAGACATGATGAAGCACTGAATGACTTGTGGGGGCAAATGAAGCATATTACAGAGCATGTAATATGAAGATTGTTGTTTTTAGAAGATTTGAATGGACGTGTGGAAAGACGAAAAGTATGCATATATTGAAGATGACAAAAGAAACATTGAAAAGAAATTAAAGAGGTCACGATAATGGCTTGAAGAAATAAACGACGCTGTTATACAGAAGAAACGTATGTGGCATAGATATTTGAGATACAAAAAGATTAGGAGCTACTCAACTTATAGTATATATATATATATATATATATATATATATATATATATATATATATATATATATATATATATATATATATATATATATATATATATATATACTTTATATATCGAAAATATAAGATACCAAAAGCAACACATTTATAAGTATAGTAAATCAAACGATAAAATTGAATTTTTAATGAATACATCATGGTAAAATAGAAATAATACTTTGAGATAGAAAAAGGAAATAAAAAGGAAAAGCAAGAAGGAAGAGCAAGATAAAGGAAGAACAAGAATAAATAAAAATAGTGAAAGTATTCTAAACAATAGCAAAAATAAAACTAGGTAAAGCATTAGAATATGATTACATGTATAATATCGTATATATAACTAGGTATTGAAAGGTTAACATAAATACCTAAACGCATAAACTATAGGGGAATAATAATGGGGGAATAATAATGCTGAGTATAGTACCACACTGGACAAAAGTATACCAGAGGAAATAGTAAATTAGCAAAAATAGGCACAATTTGAGAATTCACAAAGCGGTTTTAGAAAGAGAGAGCGAGGGTAAAACTACATTTCTTATATAACACAAGTTATAAGAGGACGAAACACATAATAAATGAGAGATTAAGTGAGAAAACACATAGTATAATAATATACACATGGTTTTTATACACATATATCAAGAGGAATAATATTAAGGAGTGTAATATGGCATATAATATTATAGCATATCAAGGAGAATAATCTGGAACAGCTGAAAAACAAAAGCAAGTTAAGAAAAAACTGAGGAACTATATTTAAAGTTAGCATATTCAAGATACTTAAAGACACAAGAAATTATGTGCGAACAGAGCGAACTACTGAGTTCGACACTCTTCAAACATAATAATAGGTAATGCATGGAAGAAATAAAAAGAAAAGTAACAAGACTACCAACAGAATATAGAAATAATGGAACTAACTATAATATGTCAGTGAGCTTTCGCTATGATCTATTAATATTTGCAAAACATATTAAAGCGTTTCAGCGCAACACTACAAAATAAACAGTTTTCTGATAAAAGGGTCAGTTATTTGAAATTTATTAGCAGCAACACTGTTAGAAATGTAAATGTCACTCCTCAACTGCTGTGTTCAGTACAGTATGGCAATTAAATATATGGAAAAATATATGATTTAATAGCGTATAATATGGAGTTGGAGAGCGACAATTAATATTTTTCGACTAAGCGCATTTCTGGCTGAATGGGTTTGTGAACAAACATAAGTGCAGAATTTGGACCGATAAAAATCCTCAACTAATTCAGGAGTTATCTTTTCATCCTTAGAAAGTCACTGTTTGGTGCGGTTTTTGGGCTGAAGGAGAAACAGGACTTTATTTTTTATTAAGACGAAGCTGTTGTAACTGTTAATGGTGTAACTGTTAATGGTGAACACTATCGGAAGGTGCTAACAGAATATATTTGGCCTGAACTAAACAATGGGGATATAAACAATGTTTCCTTTCAACAAGACGGTGCAACGTGGCGACACATCTCGCTAGACAATCGATTTATAAAAGAAAAGTTTTCCGGACGCGTTATTTCGCGAAATGGTAATATCAACTTGCCATGAAAATCATGCGATCTCACGCTCTTCGATTCATTGTGAAGGGTTATGTTAAACATCTGGTTAACATAAATAAACCCCGAATAATTCTTTGCCTTAAACGAAACATTCATATTATCATTGAATATACCACGCGATATGTGTGAAAGAGTAATTGACAATTGGGTCTCCAGAATGACCAATGATTAGAACGGGACATTCGAACGACATTATTTTCAAAATACAATGTCATTTGTTGCTTAAGATAAATAAAAGTTACCGATTTATCACTTGTTAATCATTACCCCATTAATTATCAGTTGTAATTACCATTGTCCTTCATTTGGCAAGTTCTGATTTTCATATTCGAAATTCTTTAGAAAGCAAAGACTAAACCATAGAAACGAAAACTATAAAAATATAAAACTATAAAAATATAAAACAAAAAAAACTATAAAACTATAAAAATAGAAAAATAAGATCAATCTGTGGTTATCGGTGGTTAAAATAAATAACAAGACTAAAGAACCAGTGAATAAATTTAATTGCCAGGAAGTACAAACAAGGTTGAAATAAATTAAATAAAGGAAAAAGTAAATTAACTCTAATATGAACTCAATAATAGAAGAAAAAGTTTATAAGGAGGAAGGAGATATTGGCAAAAATATAAAGCACGGTATACAAAACATACAAGTTTTTAAACGAATATTCACATATTGTAGTGAAACTAGGATAGTAACAGCATAACAAAAAGTAAAGTCCAGCGATAAAAATACAATACCTAAGAGCTATTAAAGGCATCACAACAAACACATAATTAAAAACGAAACGGTGAAGGAAGAGTAAAATGTGAAATGTAAATTAATCTTTGAGAGACAAGTACATACAAAAATTCACACAAAAGACATTTAAAGTAATTTGATCAGGGAGACAACCGAAACAAATATGACAAACAACGGTATAAAACCAAGAGGAAAATCGAGGAAGCCGTGAAACAACGTAGCGGCGTAATATTTAGCGAAAAAAGGAATAGACTAGAAAAATGGAGGAATAATAACAAGAAATAGGAAAACCTGGGCAAGATTTGTGCATGAATAAGATGTACTCATTTGATGTACCTTTGTGTAAAGAAGGCTTATTTGGTTACATTTTTCGATATATCGTGATGCAATTGCAAAATGATTACATTTCTCGTTCCATAAATTTCATATCGCAATGATATTTAGTCTACGAAATCAGATCAGTTCGATATTTTTGCTCGGAAAAGGCATCGCAGAAACCGGAGAAAAGATAAAAAAGTATTATGAGGTCTATGAATCTTTACTTTTTATGGTTCATAAATGGTTTACCGTTTCGATGTGGTCGAAGCAGCACGAGTGACGCTCCGCGTTCAGATCACTACTGGAGAAATGGTTAACAAAATCCATTATATCGCGTTGGCCAAATACAGAGTGAAGATTAGAGATATTGTTGAAATAATAAACATCTCGAACATTTTAAGCGCAATCTTAAGGAGTTTCTACAGATTTGTGATGGAAACTTGGATCTATCGCGCATACTAGAAATAAAGGAATAGTCAAAACAGTGGGTTTTGCCTTTTCCTAAAGAAGGTGAGAAGCTTTCATAGGTTGGAAAGGTGATGGCCATGTTTTCTGAGATTTTCAGGAGTCGATGACAGGAGAATATTGTGTTGCATTATTGGTTAAATTTCAGGCAGAGATAATAAAAAGACGCATCATTTGGCGAAGGAAAAGTGCTGTTTTACCAGAATAATTAACTGACCCATTGGATCCATTGAATTGATTCATCCGCCCTATTTTCCGAACTTGGCTCCCTCCGACTGCTTTTCTTTCCAAATATAAAGAAATTAACCTTAAGAAATTATTTATATTAAATGAAGAGATCATAGCCGAAACAGGGGACTATTTGACATAATTTGACAAGTCCTTTTTGGAAGGGTATTAAAAAAATTTTTAAAAAAATAAGGAACGCATAAATAATTGGAAAATTATTGGGCGAAGTGTATGGAGCTAAAAGAAGACTATCTTGAACAATAAATGAATTTTCGACAAAAAAAAACATTTTACTCTACTCTACCCTCGTATTTGTCCTTCATTGTTTGGTTAGCAACTGTGTTCTTACGATTTGTTATGTACTTTCAATTTTTACATATAATTTTGTGTAGGGTGAACCTGGGAGTCTTTGATTTTGACTAATAGGCCATCAACGGATTCATTTTATTAATACATTGGAGAAGTCTGATCTTTTTTTTACTTGTAAAATGAAAACTATAACATTGTGTTATTAACACAATTTGTTGTCTTTTTAAGTGCAATGGAGGGATATCGTGAAGTGTGCTAAAACATAAAGCAAAAGCAGGTAAAAAAAATCTAAAAGTATATACGAGGTGTGGCTATTAAATAACGAGACTGACGCTGCTACAGAAGAAGTACGCATGCGCCAAACGTCAGCTACCAACAGCTGTGTAGCGTGAAGCCTTCTCTTTCGAATGCAGTACCTCTTGTTTTTGTAAACAAATCCATAAAGCCTCCGTTCGCATTAGAGATTTTACGACGAATTGTTTCGTCGTGAAAATCTCACTTGGAAACTTGGAAAAACCGTTACCGAGACATATAATTTATTTAAAAAAGTGTATCGCAATGAATGCTTATTATATGCACGTGTTTTTGAGTAGTTTAAGCGTTTTTAAGATGGCCGAGAAGGCATTGAAGATGATTCGCGCCCGGGTCGCCTTTCCACGTCAAAAACGGATAAAATATCGAACAAATCGGTAATCTGGTTCGATCTGACCGTCAGTTAAGTATTCGTGCGATTGCTGATACTGTAGGAATCGACAAAGAATGCGCACGGCAAATTTTACATAACAATTTTTACAACCAAAAAGTGTATGCCAAAATGGTGCCGAAAATTCTCACTTTTGAACAACAAGAAGCTCGCAAAAATGTTTGTACTGACACTTTGAATGCCATTGAAAACGACCCATACTTATTGGACATATGACGAATCATGGTTTTTTAGTTATGATCCTGAAGCGAAGCGCCAATCCATGCACTGGAAGAGCCTAAATTCACCGAGAGCAAAAAAAAGCTCGAATGAGCAAATCCAAAATTCAAAGCAGTGATGATTGTTTTTTTCGATATTCATGGGATTGTGTGTGAACCTCTACTGCGTTCCTGAAGATCAAACCATTAATCAACATTACTAACTTCACGTTTTTGCTGAACTCCGTGAAAGAACAAGGAAAAAACGACCCGAATTGTGGAAGGACTAGTTATGGGTTCTCTACCAAGACAATGCGCTGGCTCATTCCGTTCCTGGCATTGTCTGTCAAGAGGTTTCTAGCCACGTACAGCGTCTCAACCATCCGCCTTATTCATCGGATTTTGCGCCGTGCGACTTCTGTCTGTTTTCCTAAGGTGAAATCTGCATTAAAAGAAACAATATTTGAGTCCGTTGAAGCTGTGAAAGAGAAAGTTGCACGAGTTCTGAAGGAGCTGACAAAAGAGGGTTTCCAGCACTGTTTCGAACATGAAGATTCATATGGAGCATTGTAGGGTTAGAGGAGGGGTGTATATTAAAGGTGATAATAAGTACATATGTATGAAATCAAAATAAAATGTTTTACGTCAGTGTCGTTATTTAACAGACACACCTCGAATAGGAAATAGGTTTGCAAATATCTTTCAAAGTTTCAATTAGAAACATTTTTGCTTGAAAAAATATTCACTATGATTTTGTTCTAAGTTTATTAGTGTATTGTAATTGTATATTATTAAAAAAAAATTTTGTCTAGTACTTGCAATATTTTTACATGGTGATCTTTACATCCTTTGATTAAATTAAGTTGACTATAAGATGCCGGTCGCGTTGGTGCGGACGGTAAGAGCAGCGGCCTGCCGCTGCTGTGCCGAAACCGCATTGGAGCGGTAGTTGGTTCGATTCCAGCGCTCGGATGGTTGTTGTTCTTTCTTTCTTCTGTCTGTTTACTTCCTAAATGTTTGTGATTGTCTCTAGGGAAAAGTGTAAAATCCGACTACGATTTACCCCTCAGTCACGCCAGTTAAAGGCTGGATAAGGCCGGATGCCTTCTGAGAAGTGTTCTAGGTTGGTCACTCGCTAGTCGGTAGGTTTCCTGATAGACTTATGGGTAGGCACATAACCAAGGGTTTATGGTCCGAGGGTGGTGCTGACCTGGGTTCGTCGGAAACTGATGACCGTGGTTCGGAACTGTAGGTCCAGTCGCTAAATAGCCTAGTTGCTGATGCGGCTCTAACCCTAACCCTTTATCTTTTACCTTTACTCTATAAGAACGGAAAATGCGGAGAAGTTTCATATTATATACACTTGATGCGGTATGAATTTCGAAAGCATAACAATACCACAATTACCATTACTGTTTCTTATCCTGGTGTTTTGGATAGCACAAAATTTCAGCGTTAGTTAAAAAAAAATTAAGAACGATGATTACAATTTTTCGAGCCTATAAAATCTGGTGAGGTCATATCAACTTTCAGTCGAAAACAAAAATCTACGAGTAAACATCTGCAGAGCACTTTTGTCCACGTTAGTCAAATATTCCTTTCTTCAACAAATGTTTACTGAAGATGAAAAGTTGATTCTACACAGAAATTCACATAAAAAACAACGGTTAACACCAATCAACCTTGCTCACACTAAAACCCGGTCGTCACCTTAAAAATATGTTACTGCCAGTAAAGTAGGATTTTCCACGAATTATATGAGGCTAAAAGGAGACTGTTAAAATATAAATGGATTTTCAACCAAAAAAACTATATTAAATTTTACTCTACTCTACCCTCGTATGTATCTTTCCTTGTTTGGTTAGCAACTGCGTTCTTACTTTGTGTCTAGACTACGAAGGAAACATAAGATCAGAACGGCCTACAAGCCGCACAAAACTGTTGCAAACATCCTAAAAAACCCAAGGACAAAGTTAGACTAGGGTATATATGTACATATATGATTTTGCTCTGGGTTAATTAGTGTATTGTAATAGTGCATTATCGTATGAGCATATGATGAAAAGACCAGGATTTTGGAATGAAAAATTGGTTTTTTGTTCTCAACACTGCAATGGGTTATTGTAAATATTGTATTTACTATTATTATTACTATTATTACTATTATTTTAATTAGTTTTATTTTTATAGATATTCTTTCTCTTTAGTACTTGCAATAATTTTTTATATTAATAGCTATCATTAGCTTATTGTGATCTCCACATCCTTTGATTAAATTAGCCGACCGCGATGGTATGGTGAATTAGTTGCCCGCCTGGCAATCCAAAGGTAGCTGGTTCGATTTCAGCGCTCGGATGGTTGTTTTTCTTTAATTCTTCTGTTCGTCTTACTTCCTACCCCACAAACACACACATATACATACACACGCACACACATATCCACACCTAAATGTCTGTGACTGTTTCTAAAATCAACAAAATGTTTGTAAAATCCGACAATAAATTACTCTTGCACTTTTGTCCACTTTAGTCAAATATTCCTTTCCTCAGCAAATTTTTACTGAGGATGAAAAGTGGATTGTATACAGCAATCCACATAAAAAAATCGTCGCCTTAAAAATATGTTACTGCCAGTATGGTAGGATTTTCCACGAATTATTCACTATGATGTTCTGAATCCTAATGAAATCATGTTTAAATCATATGTGCTGAATATTATTCAACCATCAAAGCGCCAAAAACAACCATCCGAGCGCTGGAATCGAACCAACTACCGCTCCAGTGCGGTTTCGGCACAGCAGCGGCAGGTCGCTGCTCTTACCGTTTGCACCAACGCGACCGACAATTAATATTTAGGTAATTCAGAGATTCTCTCTAGAGAATTTCTTTTCTACTAAAATGATTAAATTAATAAACAGCTAATATTAGCTTGCTTTGATACTTGATGTTTTGCTCAGGGCTATTTTAGACGTTTTTGACTTGATAATTTACATTTCACGACAGGAAATTCTTTAACATCTTCAGTGCTGCATTTTTTACTCATTAAAATGAACTAATTTCAGGGAATATTAAAAATACATTAAAGAGAAAACGTTTCTACACAATGTAAATTAATTTATTAATCACATCTATTCTATACTTTCAGCATAAAATTCGTTTTTAATAATGAATTTAAAAATTTTAATGGTTAAGTCATAATGACAATTTTGTTTTTCCCTTTCATCTAAAGTATTCGTTACTTCAATATAAGAATTTTAACTTTCATAAATTATATTATGAGTTAATAAAAAACCATACTTTTCCCCATATTCCCCATATTCCACATAAGAATTGTGGATGTGGTGTATGATGACACTCAGCACTGTGGTCTCATTGGACGTAGTTAAAATAATTCCAACACTGCATATATACGCCATCTAACGGAAGGTCGGCGAAAGTAAGGGTTGTTGACTGTGGATAGGGACTCCCTATACTTGACGAGAGAGCATATGACGGTACCCTGAGGAGTCTGGAACATCAAGAGAGGAAACATATGCCCTCCAATTGCAGGGATGAGTGGAGCCCGTTCCAGGTCAACCAATCAGTAAAATGCCCATTTAGACGGAGACCCAGGTTGTTGTGTGTTCTACATGAGATTGCGGAACCCAGCAGTTGGGTGTATGATTACACTCAGCACTGTGGACTCACTGGAGCGGTCCAAAGAATTTTAATACTGTATATATATATATATATATATATATATATATATATATATATATATATATATATATATATATATATATATATATATATATATATATATATATATATATATATATATATATATATATATATATATATATATATATATATATATATATATATATATACATATATATATACATATATATACATATATATATATATATATATATACACATATATACATATATATACATATATATATATATATATATATATACATATATATATATATATATATATATATATATATATATATATATATATATATATATATATATATATATATGTATATATATATATATATATATATATATATATATATATATATATATATATATATATATATATATATTTATATATATATTTATATATATATATATATATATTTATATATATATATATATATATATATATATATATATATATATATATATATATATATATATATATATATATATATATTTATATATATATATATATATTTATATATATATATATATATATATATATATATATATATATATATATATATATATATATATATATATACATCCGATACATCTGACGATACATCTGATCAGAAGGTACATCTGACATCTTCAGACAAGCATTGAGAATGCCAAGTGTGACCTTGGCGAAACGTCTGCAGGTTCCCAGCAAACGGGACACAAACGATCGGATGTACTCCCGGACTAATAGTCTAGCGTATTCTTCCATCCGCGAAACACTAAGAACGAACATATATACATGACATAGCCATACTCGCAGACAATGAAAAAAGAGCAACCAAATTGATCGAAGTCTTCAAGGAATGGGCAGAGAAAGTTGGCCTAAAAATCTCCTTTCAAAAAACCGAATTCTTCTGCTTAAAATTAGATTTCTTCTGCTTAAAATTAGAAAATTTGAACACCAAATACGGCAAAATGAATAGGGTTACTCACTTCAAATACCTGGGCGAGATCCTCGAACCCACAGGAGGAGAGAAGATAGCACAGAAGACTCCATTACAGAAGATGAAGAGGGCATACGGCAAGACACACAATATCTACAATAAGAAAGGCCTATCCACACACGCAAAAATAAGACACTACAACACAGTAATCAAACCAGAAGTACTATACGCAAGCGAGACACTTACACTTCATACAAAAAGCGGCATAGAAAACATACTTAAAGAAGAACGCAAAATTATGAGGAAAATGCTCGGTCCAAAACTGACAGAAGAAGGATACAGACTACATTCTCAAAAGACCACAGAGAAAATGTCCAACGTAGCGGCGGACATAAAAAAAAGATGGTTGAAATTCTAAGGACATATCAGTAGACTCCCCCCGACAACTCACCAACAGATTTCTTACATACATACAAGGAGTCAACTCAACAGTAGCATGAATCACACAAGTCAGAGCTGATCTGGAAAAGACACAATGGGTGGGTTAGATCAGGCTGCAATTGGACTTTGGACATTGCAACTCTGAATATTCGGACAATGAAAACGGATGAACGACTGCAACAACTGTTGATCGAGCTTGACAACATACATTAGGATGTTATAGGGCTTTGTGAATACGAAGAAAATGCGAAGAGCTAATCAAACTGAAAACAACTGGTCAAGTACTCTACACTCGGTGTGTAAAATTTATATGATAGTGTCGTAAAGTTTGAAAGTATATCTGACCGACTAGCCCAATGCGTCATTCAGTTGAATAAATAGTTTAAACTTCAAATCGTTCAAGCTTATGCACCAACTATAAGCCATGGCGATGAGGAAATTGAGTTAGTTTATAGTTAGTATGATGATATGCCCAGCTTCTAGACTGCGAGAAATGTAGGTACAAAATCCTGATGGGTGATTTTTATGCTAGAATTGGAAAAGCAAGAACTAGTGAAACTGCAATTGGTTCATATGGAAATGGCGAGCGGGACAATAGAGGTGACAGATTGGTTGATTTTGCTGAAGGGCAAGAATTGTACATTATGAGCTCGTTCTATAAGAAAAAAATCAGCAGAAAATTTACATGGAAAAGTCCATCTGGTCTCACAAGTGAAATTGACTACATCATGTCAAATGATAAAACAATATTTTGTAATTGTACTGTCCTTAACCGTTTTAATGTTGGAAGTGACCATAGAATAGTACGAGCAAAGGTTAAGATAAACTGTCGAATAGAACGTATACGAATGGTAAGATCGTAGAAGGGCAGATTGAATTCTGGGAAGCTGCTGCAGAGGGGCAACGATTATTTGCCCTTTGAAGTATTGCAGGACTCAGAAGAAATGGAAATAACAGATTAGTTCGAAAAAATAATCGAAAATGTGGTTGAAACGGCTGCTGCAATAGCACCAGCAGAAAAAAGTTTCAAACAGTCAAAAATCGCCAATAAGAGCATGGATTTAATGAAGAAATGGAGGACAATGAAGAATGCAGACAGTACCTTTGACAGGGTAGAGTACGCTGAGCTTTGCAAAACTATAAGAAAACGTATTCGAGAGGAAACGTGTCGGTTCAACATGCAGCTAGTGTAAAAAACACTAGAAGAAAACAAAGGAATAAACAAACCCAAACATAAGCTGATAAATAAAAGGACACAAATGTTTGCCTTAATGCGTGAGGATGGCACAGTGTGTAGGGAGCATACGGAAATGTTAGAAGTTATCAGAAGATTTTATTCAAAGTTATATGAAAATCAGAACCAGTTAAAGATAGCAATGCCCACGGAAGAGAAATTCCAGATATCCTGTTCGAAGAAGTGACAAATGCCATAAAAGCGATGAAGAATAGAAAGACATCAGGAAAGGACAATGTAACGGTTAAAATGTTGAACTCACTCAAAATGCCTCAAAGATTAAAAAATACCCAATCAATGGAAAAATGCTGAGGTGATTCTTCTTCATAAGCAAAGAGCACAGGAAGATTTAAAAAACTACCGTCCAATAAGCCTCCTATCAGTTATGTACAAAGTTTTCACCAAAATAATATCTAAAATAATATTAAGAACACTGAATGACGCACAATCAAGAGAGCAGGCAGGATTCAGAAATAGATTCAGTACAATGGACCATATCCAGGTTGTCCAACAGACCATAGAAAGGCACAATGAATACACCATGCCACTGTGCTTGGTTTTTATTGACTATGAAAAGGCATTTGATTCAGTATCAACGCAGACCATAATGGATGCATTGCTTAACCAAGGGATAGACAGAGCCTATGTGAACCTACTGAGATCCATGTATAAGGAAGCTACAGCTACAGTTCACATGGATGGCTTTGAAGTTAAAATCAACGTAGAACGTGGTGTACGGCAGGGTGACTCAATATCGCCTGTTCTTTTCTCAGCCTGCCTTGAAGAGGTATTTCGTAATCTGGATTGGGAACAGCAGGGAATAAAAATCATTGGTGCATATCTAAGCCATCTTAGATTCGCGGATGATATCGTTCTCCTTTCACAAGACCCATATGAGCTACAAGAATACATACGAGAGCTGCAAAGGGCGGGAGAACCATTTGGTTTGAAAATAAACCTAAAAAAGAGTCAGGTTATGTTTAACAAAGTTGCTGTCAACAGAAGAATTTCTATTTTAGGAAGTGATTTAGAGGTTGTGGGCCGCTACATATATCTTGGGCCTTTGCCCAAGATATATGTAGGGGCGGATATATATGGTAGGATTTCAATGGAGGTGAGCAGCGAGACGATGCAACGACAGATGGATTAAAGCAATTCTGGAATGGATACCGCTTGATCATAACGCCCGCGAAGAAGGCCGAAAACACGATGGACGGATGCCATCATCAAGTATATTGGACCCGAATGGCAGAGGAAAGCTCAGGACTGTGCGAATTGGAAGCATGCTGGAGAGGCCTTCATCCTGCAGCGGATCGACAATGGCTGAATGATGATGATGATGAAACATCCGGTTGTCGAAATGGTCCCTGTCGGGAGGTTGCAGACTTTTCGCCAAAATCTCATTTGACATTTTTGGTGCTTACTGTCGCGAGGCCAGAAAGTCATGAACCTTCGTTTCTACCAAAATGAGCATTCTGTCATTCTCATTCTCAACATAACATTCTCAACATAACATTCTCAACATAACATAACATTTTGGTGGAGACGCAGGTTGTTGTGCGTTCCACATGAGACTGTGGAACCCAGCGATTGGGGATGTATAACTCTTGACTACCGTTGTCTCATTGGACGCAGTCCAAAGAAATCAAAAAACTAAATATATGAAGAATTCAATTCCACCATAACGCCCATTCTTCGTGCCTCGAATTTAGAGTACGTGACCAGTTGAATTCAGTCGTCAGCCATCTGGCGTGAATTTGGTAACATACAAGAGCGAAGAGCTTATCAAACTGAATTCAACTGGCCATCTACTCTAAACTCGAGGCACGGAGAATGGACGATACGGTGGAATTGAATTATTTATCAACCGAAAGCTGAAGGGCAATTTAGTGAAATTTGAAAGTATATCTGACCGACTTATGGATCAACTATAAGCTGTAGGGATGAAGAAATTGAGGAATTTTTTAATGATGTGGCCCAGCTTCTAGACAAGAAGAAGTGTAGCTAAAAAATTTTAATGGGGCAATTTAATGTCAAAATTGGAAAAGCAAGAACAGGTGAAACTTTCATGACCCATATGGAAGTAATGAGAGGGACATTAGAGGTGACAGTTTGATTGATTTCGCTGAAGGATAACAAATTTATATTATTTATATTATGAAGTCCCATCCGAACTCACAAGTGAAAATTATTACTTCATGTCAAACGATAAAACAATATTTTGCAATTTTACTGTCTTTAACCATTTTAATATTGGAAGTGGATAAACTATCGAAGAGAGCGCGAAAGAGGCTAAAGAAGGGTAAGCTGGATTCCGAAAAGTTGCTGGAGAGGGGCAGCGATTTTGAGATTGCTTTGCCGAACCATTTTGCTATGTTACAAGACCAGAAGGAGATGGAAATACCAGATCAGTATGAAGAAATTATCAATAATGTGCTTGGAACGGTTGATACAATAGTATCAGAAGAAAAATGTTTCCAACCGTCAAAAATCTCCAATGAGACCATTGATTTAATGAAAAACAATGGACAACGAGGAATGCATGGAGCTATTTGGGCAGGGTGGAGTACGTTGAGCTTTGCAAAACTATAATAAAACGTATTAGAGAGCAGACGGGCCGATTCGACATGCAGCTAGTGTAAAAAACTGGGTGAAAACAGGAGAATTAGCCAAGCTAAACACAAGCTGAGAAGTGTGTAAGTGTGCAAGGTGCGTATGGAAATGTTAGAGGTTGTCGGAGGGTTGGTTTTATTCAAAACTATATGAAGATCAGAACCTGTCAAAGATAGTAAAGTGTACACGGAAGAACAAATGCCAGAAGTGATTCTTTTACCTAAAAAGGAGCACAGGAAGATTTAAAAACTACCGTCCAATAAGCCCCCTATCAGTAATATACAAAGTTTTCACCAAGATAATATCTAAAAGAATATTTAAAAAACTGAACGACGCACAACCAAGAAAGCCAACAGGATTCTGAAATTGAATCATTACAATCGATCACATTCAGGTTGTAAAGCTGGCTACAGAAAGGCACAACGAATACGCCATGCCACTGCGCTTGGCTTTTATCGACTATGAAAAAGCATTTGACTCAATTTCAAACCACGCCATAATGAATGTATTGCTTAACCAAGGTGTAGACAAAGCTTATATAAACCTATTAGGATCGATATACGATGAAACTACAGTGACAGTTTATCTTGATGATCTGGAAGTTGGAATTAATGTAGAGCGGGTATGCGACAGGGTGACGCAATGTGGCCTGTCCTTTTCTCAGTCTGCCTTGAAGACGTCTTCCGTAATCTGGATTGGGAACAGGATGAAATGAAAATTATTGGAGGCTTTGAGATGAAGAAAAACTCCATTTGACGTATCATTGAAGATAAACCGATTTCACTCTTAGTACAACCGGCGGCATCCGGGAGCTTTTCGCTGCCTCGGTGACGTTTGAGGTGTTGCCTTCTTCGGTGGCGCGGGAGCCTGAAGCTGCGGAGTCGAAGTCGATGGATTTGCCGTTGCCAGTTTTTTAAGAGGAAGAAAATTGTCTTTAACGGAATTTCTCTTCGTTGGTTTGTTGGAGGCGGAAGTTTTACGGCTGACATCCGATTTGGAGGCAAAAGTCAAACCTCCCTCAGAGAGTTTGATTTGGAACCCATTGTCATCTGTAGCGTTGAGTGTTGGCAATTTATTTTTCTTTTCTCGCTTTATAAAACCGTCGGAAGTGCTTTTCTTCTGGGTCCTTGGATTTCTGTAGAAAGTAATCATTTGTAAAAAGTCAGTCATCTATTATTCAATAATGAGTTGCTTCATTATGACCCTCAGATTGTCGTTAACTTGAGCGTTTATCTCATTAAATTATTCACATACCTGACAGCATCTCAAGTTCGTGGATTCACGCAACTTTTTCATCCGGAGACTTATAAAGTGAATCGTAAGCCTTCTGAGTGATATTGAAACCATGCGGATTCTCTATCACTTCTGGAAACCATTTGTTCCAAAAATGAATCTTGAACTGAATTTTCTGACAGTTCCTTCAGACGCTTATCTGCATTTAGCTTGAGCTCGGGTGATGATGGATTCAAGCCCAGAAATCGGTTTCGGACTGATGTTCTGATGGCGACTGAAGCAAAAGGCACGGCACACACGTGACTATGGATGTATATTCTGTGCTTATTAATATTTCTTTCAACAGGCCCGCTAAAAATTTTAGGATTCTGCTTGTGAAATGCTTTAATAACCGATCGAATCTCACCCTTTAATGCATATTCTAACTAATATATTATATACACTAGGTGGACCATGAGAAACGGACCTTTTTTAAAAAAGCGTTATTCAATTAAATTAATTTTATGAAAAAAATATGTTTATTAACAAAAACATAATCAGTGTAACATGTCATTTTCAATGATTATGTACGGATAGTAAGGTCATTCAATTGACGGCAATTTTCACGAACACATGTTTGAAACCGTTCTCGAAAGTTTACCTCCAATCTTCTCAAGGTTTCTTCATAGATTTCTTCAATTCGATCACGTACCATATCGAGGTCTTTAATTATTCCAGAATGCAAGTTTTACCTTCATATATGCGTGATTTACTGGAAATAAGAAAACTGGGGACACTTTTTCTTATTAGATAAAAATTACACATAAAATGGTCCAGAGAACGGGGAGTATAGAATATCGCACGGCACAATAATAACTGCAAGTGATAATCCGATAATTTTTATTTTATCTTGACTAACAAATAATGGCATTATATTTTGAAAATAATGTCGTTGAAATGCTCTCATCGGCTTGGTCTTATCATCGGCTTGAACATTCTGGAGACCCAATTTTCGATTACTTTTTTACACATATCGCATGGTATATTTTCAATTGTGGCCTGAATGTTTCGTTTAAGATTAAGAATTCCTCAGTATTTATTTTTGTAAACCAGAGGTTCAAAATTTAATCCCACAAAAATAATCCAAGGGTGTGAGATCCCATGATCCCATTGGTGGCCCGTTGACGTTATCATTTTGGGAATTATCGCGTCCAGAAAACATTTCTTGCAATAAATCGATTGCCAGGCGAGATGTCACAAGTCGCACTGTCTTGTTGAAAGTTGAAACATTGTTTATATACGCATTTATCAGTTTAGACCAAAGATATTCTTTTTACCTGTTAGCATATTTCTATAAACTATCAAAATGCAATTAACTAGACGAAGTCGAGGGGGACATTTGAATAACATTATTTTCAAAACATAATGCCATTATTTGTTCAAGTTAAAATAACAATTATTGGATTATCACTTGTAGTTATCATTGTGTCTCATTTTAAAGTTGTGCTACTCTTAATGGACAACCATTTATAAGTATGCTAAGTGAGTTTCGAAATGACAGTAATGTAACCAGTGCTAGCCATTAATGCAAAAGTGATATGGTCTTAAATGCCAAAGTTGGTATGTCAAGTTCAAATCGGGATATTTTGAGTAAAGTGACTCAAGTTAATTATATTTTTTAGATATTTGTTGAAGTTCATTTTATTAGACAAACAAAAATATTCTGACTCAACTTTCGAAAACACGATATAACTTTTTGGTACCTTTAATACTATAGCATGATATTTTAGTATTTCTAAAAAATATAAATCTGAATAGTTAAGGATCATTTAGGAAAAAGCAGTTCTTTCTTATAGAAACTGTAAAAGAAATTTTGAAATTTGAAATGTTAGTATAGTCCCGCTCTCCCTTGTACGACTTTGACATTAAAAATATTACTAATATGTTGCGAAAGTGGTTTGTAAATTCTTATCTATCTGCATTTTACTTTTGTTATAATATAACAGATTTCTTCTGAATGGATTACTTTTTTTATGGGTTGATAGTGAAAAACCAGTTTTAAAATTAATCCCAATGGTTTAGAAATGTTTTATAGTTCAATGAAAAGCCCTGAAATTTATTAGTTAGGATTTTATCTGTGCCTGGCCTAGATGCATGTAAAGTTTTATATTCTTTATCAAATATGTTAAAAATAAAAGAAAAATAAATATACGAGGGTACAGTGAAAAGTCAGATAATTTTTAAATAGAATTATTGTTTTTTTGATCGAAAATCGATTTATTCTTTTAGTCTCTTTTTAGCTCAATGAACTCCACTCAATGATTCTCCAACTTTTGTATGTCTTCCAAAAAGTACTAATAGTCGAAGGGGGTCAAATGCGGAGAATAGGGTGAATGTGACATAAATTCGTAGGGAAGACTGACTAATTCCGCTGTGGCAACGGCGAACGAATGACCGGGTGAATTGTCGTGGTGAAACAGTAGATCTCTTTACCAAATGAGGGCGTTTTTTACCAACTCTTTATGAAATTTGACTTATAATTCAGAATGATACACTCCTGTATTTGACCGATAGAAACGTCTTCGCCTTCTTCGGGACACGTTCGTTGGAAATAATCCACTGTTTTGACTATTGTTTCGTTTTTTATGTATTCGAGTTTCATCAGCAATCACAAATCTCAGTGCGTTTAAGTATGTTTAAATATTCCTGCGAAGCCGTCATTCGATTCTGATTTTGGTTCGCAGCAAGCAAAGGCCGTACTCAACGTGCTGCTAGCGCCCAAAAATCAGTCAACCACTTATAAACCATGAAAAGTGAAGGAGCAGAGTTCCCGTAATACTTTTTCAACCTATTTTCGGTTTGCACAAATGTTTTTCTATGTAAAAAGTAATGTTGAATCAATACACGAAATTTCATTATAACAAAAATATCGAACTTATTTGCTTTCGAAGACTGCCACAACAAAACTAAATATCATATCGGTTTTAAAATTCATGGAGTAGTACCAGAAAGGAAGCTACTTTTGAGAAATGCAATTCTTCACAGAAATTCAATTGTGCCAATTGTGTCAATTCAATTGCAGAAATGCAATTCTTGCAATCGCACCGTTAGTATATTAAAAAAACTGAGTTTTCACGCTTTCTTTGTATGTAAATAAATGTATCTTTGTACAGTATAGGACATAAGTCCGATATATATATATATATATATATATATATATATATATATATATATATATATATATATATATATATATATATATATATATATATATATATATATATATATATATATATATATATTTATATTTATTTATAACATTTGTTACTCTAAATGATATTCGTTGATTTGTAGAAGAACAACCCCCTGTATTAGCAGTGAATATACATATATAAACGTACCTTACTGAATCCCATTATTGTAAACAACTTGTAAAATGCAGGATAACTTTTAATATTTTTATTAAATTTATTTTATCTCTGAATGAGACAAAAAAGGAGCGACAAAAGAATTCTTAAAAACTATACAGTAATTTTTATTGACGCATTCTAAAATATCTTATTAATTACAATTACAAGCTGTAAGATGACTCGTGGCGTTAATATATCCGTGGACCTCAAAAATTGAGCGGTACAAGCTTATAAAAGTGAAAAGCTCTAAGTCGCTAGTAAGGCGAATTATACAAAATGTTTTTCGTCCTGGGATCATACTGACGTGGGATGACCTGACAAAACAGGGAAGATCGAAAAAAACTACTTCAAAAATAGATAAAAAATCATTATTATAAGTTACGCGGGTCCCGTTAAGAGCGCTGCATGTATAAAAGCAGACTTGAATGGCGTGAATGTTCCTACAAGAACAATTCAACGAAGATTATGTGATGAAGAGTTGTTTGAACGAAAATCAACCAAAACATTACTATTATCTTAAAAGAATAGAAAAACCCGATTGCAGTTCGCCAGGGAATATGTATATTAGGGTGGGCCGAAAATTCTTTTTTTTTCGAATTTCTTTTAATTATACCGAGAATATTTTTCATTATGCCAAAAAAAAAAATTGTGCAAAGAGGAAAACATTTTAAGTTGATATCTTAGCCTCCTCAAAGTTAGTTCAAAGTTCAAAGTTTTCAAAAAAAAAATCTCAAATTTTTTCTCAACCTTTATCGGAAATTTAATTCTCTACAATAGAGTGGGCCGAATATCCGTGTTTTTCAAATTTATTTATCAGATTTTGATCAAAGGATTCCGTAAAACCTTTCGAAGGATCACATGGACAACAGGAGGGGAACAATTCTTGATTTTTTGGGGCGGATTGAAAATTACCCTCATTTTCTGGAACGTACTATTGGTTGTGACGAGTTGATAGCACACTATTGCTCGAAATTACTGTTACTTATTTTCAGAACGTATTAGAAAATTCTATTCACGAAAATAATTACTACAGACCATCAAGAGACCCTAGTGAGTCCAAAGGGAAAGTTAATAATGTTGTCACATCAAACGCTACGCCACCGGCCTCATCCCGTATGTGAAAATCTTATAAGAAATTGTATGAGTGGAAAAATCATTGTACAAGTGGAAAATTGTTATATTGTTTCATATTATGTTAGAGGAAGAAATCAAAATGTAATAATAAATGTATGTAATAAATAAATGTAAGAAGTAAACATAATAACAAATGCAAAAACAAAATCATCAACCTAAATTATGGTGCAATGTTAAAATGCCAAATTAGATTCTTTAACTTGTCTTTTCTATTGAATAAATGGAGCATACTATCTTTTGTTTTGAAATTGTTTACTTTCTGCTAATTGGATATCTGTTGAATATTATTGCATCATTATAGAAATGTTGCATACATGTATTATTGAGTTATATCGTACATTTTTAATAATTTATTTTTTTTTATGGGAAAATTAGTATAAGGTGAATTTCGATTTAAAAATTCCCGCTTTTTTCGTATCGGTACAACCATTTGTTCTTTTAAGTTAATATGATTGTTCTTGACATCTGACAGAAGTTTTATATCATTTGGCTTATTAAGTTAGAAATACTTTCATAACTGTTCAAAATTTTGTTAAACAGATACATTTATTGAGCAAGGAATTTGCATTAAATTTTGTCTAAAAACGAAATATCATGTGCTGATACAATAACAATATTAAGAAAGAGTTAAAGCGATAAAGCTAGGTCAAAAAGAAACTTTACAAGTGGTATAAGGAATTTCGAGATAGTAGAAAATTAGTTGAAGATGAACCTCGTTCAGGAATACTTTCCATGTTAACTAATAAAGAACAGACTACTAAAATCAAGGATATTGCACTGACCAATTGGCGTTTAAATATTAGAGACATTATAGATATTATTGGAAAAAAAAAAAAAAAATATATATATATATATATATATATATATATATATATATATATATATATATATATATATATATATATACAGGTACTGAAGGAAGTATGTTTCCGTTGTGTATTAACACTGTTTTCAAACTTGTTTTTGATGAGTCAATGAACAATCGCCAGTGACTTGAATCGTAATCAGAATTTAACAGATTGATTAGTGCATGAATGTCATTACAATAGACCAAATCATCCAGTTAGATTTAATCTAGATACCAAAAGCTCAAACTGTTTTTTAGATAAATGTAAATCACGTACCAAATCATTTAGGACATCTTGTGTCAATAAGTGTGGTTCTTCTGAAGTACTTGGTTCATAAGTTAGGTCTTACTCTAAGTTATCGTTTTAAGTAAGTCGAAACATACCATAGGGTACCCTGTCATCTGCAAAAATACCAATCCCACATAGTGCCGAATTGCCTGTGCCAACACTTCCAAATCCATTAGAAATTCAAGAAGCTGCTGTAATTGTATAGTCTTTATAATTACCAAAGCTTAGTACTTTGTAGCATAGCCCTTTTACTTAATTACTGATTGACATTTTCCTGACATGGAGTCGATTAGATGTCGGCATACTTTTACAGGTATACCTAACCAAACCAAGCTGTTTGAATTTCTTACCATAATGTCTTCTTGTTTGCTATTTTTTACCAGCAAGACGCCGTTTTAACTCATTCCAAAGGTCCTCGATCCGATTTGGATACGGAAACTGTGAAGGCCACTCTAACACTTTAATATGTTTCCTCTCGAACCACGGCTTCACCACATAAGCTGTATATTTGGATTATTGTCTTTTTGGCAGACCCACTGTAAAGGTATATTCTCTTCAGGGTAAGATAGCATAATTGTTTCTAAGAGTTCTAAGTAAATTTATTTTGTCCTATTTTCCTTTATCCAAAATATTGGACCTACTTCGTTATATGAAAAATACCCCCATATTTTAATGTTACCACCACCATACTTCACCGTACTCGAAGTGTTATGTGGATTGAATCCTTCATGTATGTGATAATACAATTTGCCATCAGAACCAAATATATTAATTTTGGTTTCATTGTTAAAAAGAATGTTTTTCCAACTTCGTTGGAAATCTTCACTACGGTTTGTTTTTGCCGCTTGTTTATATTCTGTTTACTTAAAAACTGAACTTTATTCATCCAAATTCATTTTGTCTCCTTCAAAGTAATCCTCTCTCACTTCAGATTTTTCTCACTGGAAAAAGCCACATGGTGCTATATCTGATGAATATGGTGCTTGTTCAAAGGTCTTTGATTTTTACCGAAAAATCGACCAATAATTATTGCGGTGTGTTATCGTGTTGGAAAGGCTCTTCTTTTTTTCTAACGGGCTCTCGCAAATGACCGCATAATGCATAAATAATATTCTTTATTCATTTTTTGACCAGTTGGAAAAAACTCTTTGGCCACAATACCACGTTAATCGAAGAAAACGTCCTTGATTTATGTTTAGCACTTGATTGTTGAGCTGTTTCTTGATCGTAAGCATAGATCCATGTCTCATCTGCAGTAATTTTTTTTTCGGTACGTCAACACCCAAAGGAAGCATCTCTACAGCTTCAGTTTTTCGGAAGAAGATGAGAAGACACACGGGACAAGCCTTTTCCAATAATATCTACAATGTCTCTAATATTTAAACGCCAATTGGTCAGTGCAATATCCTTGATTTTAGAAGTGTTTTCTTCATTAGTTAACATGGAAAGTATTCCCGAACGAGGTTTATCTTCAACTAATTTTCTACTATCTCGAAATTCCTTATACCACTTGTAAAGTTTCTTTTTGATCTAACTTTATCGCTTTAACTCTTTTTTAATATTGTTATTGTATCAGCACATGATATTTCGTTTTTAGACAAATTTTAATGCAAATTCCTTGCTCAATAAATGTATCTATTTAACAAAATTTTGAACAGTTATGAAAGTATTTCTAACTTAATAAGCCAAATGATATAAAACTTCTGTCAGATGTCAAGAACAATCATATTAACTTAAAGGAACAAATGGTTGTACCGATACGAAAAAAGCGGGAATTTTTAAACTGAAATTCACCTTATACTAATTTGTAACTTTCCCATAAAAAAAATTAATTATTAAAAATGTGCGATATAACTCAATAATACATTTATGCAACATTTCTATAATGATGCAATAATATTCATCAGATATCCAATTAGCAGAAAGTAAACAATTTCAAAACAAAAGATAGTATGCTCCATTTATTCAATAGAAAAGACAAGTTAAAGAATCTAATTTGGCATTTTAACATTGCATCATAATTTAGGTTGATGATTTTGTTTTTGCATTTGTTATTATGTTTACTTCTTACATTTATTTATTACATACATTTATTATTACATTTTGATTTCTTCGACTAACATATTGTGAAACAATATAACAATTTTCCACTTGTACAATGATTTTTCCACTCATACAATTTCACTAGGGTCTCTTGAAGGTCTGTAGTACTTATTTTCGTAAATAGAATTTTCTAATACGTTCTGAAAATAAGTAACAGTAATTTCGAGCAATAGTGTGCTATCAACTCGTCACAACCAATAGTACGTTCCAGAAAATGAGCTCCTGTTGTCCACGTGATCCTTCGAAAGGTTTTTTGGAATCCTTTGATCAAAATCTGATGAAGAAATTCGAAAAACACGGATATTCGGCCTACCCTATCGTAGAGAATTAAATTTCCGATAAAGGTTGAGAAAAAATTTGAGATTTTTTTTTCATATATATATATATATATATATATATATATATATATATATATATATATATATATATATATATATATATATATATATATATATATATATATATTCCTCGCCATTTTAGTCCCAAATAATTTTAAAATATAAACTTAAAATATTTCACTGCAAACATATTACGATATTCTATTCTCTAATATAGGAATTCTCTAAAACAGTTTGTTTAATTTTTAGGAGTGGAAAATTACTTTGATTATCTCGTCTTGCGCAATCTTCATTGAATGTTCAACATACTCTTTTCGCAGAGTTACATTTTTTCCTGCAACTTCATTCAGTAGAAGAACCGATTATATTAGCAGTTCAAATAATTTTGAACCTTTGACTCACAGTACTGGTGAGTGCTAAAATAACTTATTTTATAGCTACTTCGATTAAATTATGACTGAACAGTTAATAAATGTGTGTATTAAAACGTTAAAATAATTTATATTTATCCAAATAAAACTAAGTTATACAGCTGAATATAAAAAAATCATATTTTAGGTTCTTCTGAAGAATTTTCAAATTTTAGTCCAGGCTTCAGCGTATGGAATTCAAAACACGGAGACTTCAATTCTAACTTCGGTTTTGAAACGGATTTTAAGGGTCCAACAGCGCCAGATTTTAGCAACGGTTTATGTAAGTTTTTATAATTCAATGATTAGATATCGTCAGTTTAAACATTTCTCTATTTTTAGCCCATCCGGATCCCCTTCTGTTAACGGGACAACAAGCAAAAAGCGCTGCTCCCATTTTATACAGAAACGAGCTCTTTTTCGATGAAATTCCTCATGTAAGATCATTACTGAGGAATCAAGAAAATCGAAAATTGAATGGTTTATCCCCTAACAAATTGGGTTCTCTAAGATTGGTTTCACCGTGGAATCGTTTTAAAGAACGCGGAGCAAACCCTTTCAATATATAGACGCTCGCTTTTTACACGGCTAAGTTATTTATTTGTTGTTTATATAGATAATAAAAACAAATTACTGTATTCTAGCTGTATAAATATAAATTAGAATATAAGTGATTATTTAATTATTATTTCACCTATTTACTACTAGACTACATGTAAGGTAGGGATCTGATACAAGGGCCTTATAAAATTTTTGGACATTAAAAGTATTATATTGCCGAATTAGATCAATATACTATCTGAGATCAATATATATCAATATTTTTTATCTATCAATATTTTTTAAAGTTTTTTTCCAATTTATCAACTTAGTCAACTTGTAATTCAATATATCACAAGTAACGACAGTCCAATTTTTTAATACCTTCGGTAAAATCAGGTTTGATAATGATTAAAACAGGTGGTATTTGTTTCACAATATGTATGTTCAAGACCATTCTCAAAGGGAGTTATGTATAAACTAAGCTAAAGTTTCAAAGTTCTGTCGAAAAGAGGTTGTTTTTTTATTAAACTGTCTTCTTAAATTTATGTCACTTTCAATAATTGGGGTATTTCCGTCTAGCTGGGTGTCAGGTTTTTACCGTCGTACATGAATTTTTAAATTTCGGAAATATCCAGTAATTTAACAGCCTGCTTTTATTGCATCTATGTATTAATTCGGCATTACTGGTGTTAAAAAAATGGTTCTGGTCTATACAATATTCAGCAAAACCCGTCTTTCTTTGATTATGTAAAATTGAATATCTATGTTCTTTTAGCCTATCATTTCGGGTGCCGATCTGTTTGTTCTGTGAAGAGTCACGACGTTTCTCCAAAATCTCATTTGGCATTTTCAAGTGTGGTCCGCTTCGAGTGAAGAGTCCAACTGACCTTTCTGAAGGTCACACTATCTCTCGTCCTCTCGTCTACGCTATCTTTTGAGCATATATATATATATATATATATATATATATATATATATATATATATATATATATATATATATATATATATATATATATATTTGAAAAAACTGAACAAAACTTCAAAAAAGCTATTGTTGAATGTAACGCCACCTCGCGGTTTCATTTATAAACTAAATAATTTGTCTCCCAGATTATCTGATTGTCCCAGCAATTGCCTTTTAAATGAATCCAAATTGAGGAAAATCGGTTTAGGCAAACGGACATTAGACGACTTTTTATCTAAATAGGTAAAACTCCCCCCACTTCTTTATTCGCGAAGTTACGACAAAATGTCATAAAACAAAGTTGTAGGAGACAGTTTGCTAATTATAACTGAGAATTTTTCTTACTCGGTTAACACTTGAAAATACACAAAAATATGATTTTTAAAAATGTTTAGCTCGTCACGCCCTCTTGCGGTCGTTTTAGAAGCTTAAAAATATTTTTGGTGAATTTCTCACGGTCAGTTTTAGTATAATATTTTTTTCCCCAAAGCTGTGGGATAAATAGTTTTCAAGATACGGCCGCGATCCATCCTTAATGGGACACCTGGTATATATACAGGGTTCCCATAACGTTTCGCTAACCATATTAATATCATCAGGAGATGATTTAATCTAATTGTAAACTAAACTATGTTCTATTTATATGATAACCCTACCTAAGAACATAGTAATTCTATAATTAGATTAAATCATCTCTTGATGATATTAACATGGTTAGCGAAACGTGCGTCTTTCAAAAAGTGATTTGGTGTTTAGTGGTAAATCTCTTTGAGTTTAGTGTTTCACACCGAAGGTTGTAATAGAAGAATTGATCTAAGAGAATTTAGTCAATAAAGGTGTTGGCAAATGTGAGTTGTTAAAAAGATACAGGGTGTTGAAAGTGAAACTAAATTTTCGAAAAATTGAGATAATTTAAAAACGGTTGAAAATATCAGGTTCAAAATCGGGGCAGTTGGGTTTTCAAAGGTGACAAATCCGAATTTGGTGATAGTTTGAGCCTAGTTTCTAGAAGACCCTTGCTACCTACTTTGTGAGGAACTAACTCGCTCATATTTTTTACCCTATAAAGCTGAGAATATTTTGACTTTAAAATAAAGAAAAGTCATAATTCCTACCTAAAAAAACGATATTTTACGCCGTTTGCGAGATATTCGTGTTTGAAAATTCCATTGCACATGTTGTCGATGGCTGAAAAATCTGCAATTTACAAAGTGTGCCTAGAATACGAGGAAAAAAAAATTAACATGTCAACAATACATCGGACTTTATTTAAAATACCATTTTTTTTAAATTTACTTTAGTAGGTGCTGAAAGTGTCCACCGTTTACCTCAATACACTTTTCTAGGCTTTTTGCTAAGTGACGCTTCGGATTTGAGAAGATATTTTCTTCATTTCTAACAATATTGGCCGCTATGGATTTTTTTTGTAAAAATTCGTCTCTTGTATTGATTTTATCATGGTAAACTAAAGACTTCATATAACCCCACAAATAAAAGTCTAACGGATTCATGTCCGGGTTTACGAGGTGGTCAAGGAAACTCATCACTGCGCCCAATCCATCGATGTGGAAAACGTTGATTCAAATGATTTTGCACTGCAACAGTAAAATGCGGTAGCACCCCATCTTACATGAACAACATGTCTTGTCTTAAGTTTAGAGGTATACTGTCCAAAAGGACTAATAAATAATTTTCTAAAAACTGCACATTTGATAATTGATCTCCATTCAGTCTTTAAGGAAATTCAAATGAGCCGATTAAAAAATTATCAATAATGCCGCACCAACTGTTAAATGAAAATGTATGCTGGAAATGTCGCTCTCTTGGTAGGTGTGGATCTTCCAAGGCGTAATAATGGTTATTTCGTCAGTTAAAAATCCCGCGCCTGGTAAAAGTTGCCTCCTCAGTAAACAATATATTTTTCAGGAACATGGGGTCTTCGTTTTTTTTATGTAGCAGATTTTGACAAAATTCTGATCTGACCGGCAAATTTTGTGGCACTAAATTTTGAACAGGCGAAAAATGGTAGGGAAACAACAAGTAAATTTGGGAATTCTTGTAGATGCCTTCAAATGCCTAGTGCTTAGTTCAGGATTTTCCGCGATACTAATCAAAATGTCCCCTACTTGTTCTACCGTACACGTTTCGGTCGTCCAACAGGATTGTTGTAATTAAACGAACCTGTTTCGCATAAGTGATTGAAAATTCTTTTATAAATTTGTCGATCTGTGATGATTCTGGTTGGGTAGAGCACTTCATACCTTTTAACTGCGCGCGATTATTGTAATTTACTTGTGCATAAACGCGGAGCATATCCCTTAAATTACTGTTAGGAAACTGATTAAGTCTGGGTATTTTCTACAAATTATTTAATAGCAACTCAAAATTGGAGAAACTTGTTTCCACCTACGTTTAATAGGAGAGATAGAAAATAATGAATGTTGTCATCGAGACGTAATAATTTGTACACAACATTCAAGGCACACTTTGTGAATTGCATATTTTTCAACCATCGACAAGATGTGCAATGGAATATTCGAACACAAATATCTCGCAAACGGCGTGAGATATTGATATTGACCAAGGGTACCCTTTTTAGGTGGAAATTTTGACTTTTCTCTATTTTGAAGTCAAAATATCCCCAGCTTTATAAAGTAAAAAAATATGAGCGGGTTAATTCCTCACAAAGTAGGTAGGAAGCGCCCTCTAGGAACTAGGCTCAAGCTAGTACCAAATTCGGGTTTAACGCCTTTGAAAACCCAACTACCCCGATTTTGAACCTGATATCTACAACCGTTTTTATATTATCTCAATTTTTCGAAAATTGCGCACGTGCGCTAAATAAACTCTTAAATTCTAGTATTAGTGTTATAAATTTTGAATAGGGAATTGACTTAGTAAGTGGGCTTACTACACTCCTTTGTATATAAACACCTTTTGAATCTAGTAGACAATTGAATTGTCTTGTTTATTTATTTATTTTTTTCCATCCCACATCACATTTCAAAAAACATAGTAGTAGTTAAGGGGTGAAATAGGGGAAAATTCAAGGGGGCTATGCCCTCCTGATCTTACAAGTAAATCAAAAAACCATTCACATAATATTTTGCAAGAAGTTGGTAACGATCTAAATGGGGAGCCATCGAAAGAAATTGCTAGTCAGTTAAAAAAAGGAGTAAGCAATGCCGACAAATAAACGTATTTAGATAAGGGACCTTTTGAAATCTACATAGAAGCGTCCTTTGAAAATAAAAATATTGGTAACTATAATAATTTAGCCATTACTGGAGAGATTTTTTACCTAAAACTAAATAATATCAGGAAAGTTAGTAAAAAAGGAAAAAATCGCATTAGTGTTGAATTTGCTAAATATATGGACCCAATGAATTTCTATCTAAAGATCACATTTAAAAAAGGATACGATATGTTTATTCCTATATTTCTTGCAAAGGTATTGTTAAATTTATTAATACATCCTTTTCAGATGAAAGGTTAAGAAATTATTCGCAAGCAAACAGATAAATGTAATCGAAACAAAGCGGTTTATGAAAAAAAAAAAAATATTAATAATACAGACTCACAGTATTAGCTAGTATTGGCACAAATATTTCCGGAGGTAATGCGGATAATAATAAAAATGTAGAACTAATTCCAACAGAGACGGTACGATACACGTTCTCGGGAACCACATTACCTCGAAGTGTCATGATATGTGGTATTAAGCACAGGGTTTTCCCGTATATTATGCCGAACTTTCAATGTTTTATTTGTTTGAATTATGGACATATTAAAAACTATGTAAATCCAAAAAATCAAAATGTCTAAAATGTGGAGAAGTTCATTCATCAGAAGGTCACAAGAATTCCCCCCTTACTTCACTATCGCTTAATTGATGATGATGTATTCCCAATAAATGTTAGGCGTACTGTTCATTCATAAAGTACTCCCCATAAAACATCTTTTGCTCAAGCCTTGAAAGCAAAAAGACGAAAACCTAATTCGCCCGTAGGTTATAATAAATAAAGTCACCTAAAGCGTTAATTAATCCGAATAGAGAAACTGCGTCTTTATCAAGGTCACCTACATATTCATTGAAGTCATCTGCTTCTACTTCAACCTACTATGTTTTCCCTTCGATTTCAGATAGTGAAAATGAATCATCTCCGGAACCCTTATGGAGGATATTTAGAGAAAATCCTCATATCTTACATGAAATTATGAATACAGCTAATAAATTAAATAAGAATGATATGGGGTATGTTCTCCAGTTTATGGCGAGGCTCATTAATAAACCCGGTAATAAACATTTTAGTGATGATTCCTTACACTATAACAGAAAATAGACATAAAAAAATGGCTATAAAATCCTTTGTTGAGAAAAACAACAACTTAAGAATAGTGCAATGGAATATTCGTAGTATTAGACTAAATTATGACCAGTTAAAAATACTAATTTTCGAATTAAAACCACATGTAATTCTACTTAATGAAATAGGATGAATGATAACTTTTATTTCAAAATAAATAATTATAACATAATTATTTATTATATAGCTATTATATAGCAATTATTTATTATATATAAACATAGAACAAGTATAAATAATTTCATAAAATCACCAAATTTAGCCACTTATATTGAATACAAGAAAGTCAAGGCATTCTTCCCATTCTTAACTTAAAACTAAGAAAAATAACTCTTTTCTAAACTTCTTCTCTACCTTAAACCCGGATACCCCATAAAAAGGTATGGAAGACGGTGAAAAGTTTTAAAAATTATTTCAATAACGACAATAACCAACTTCCTATCAAAGAAACTGATTCAGATTTTTACTTGAATACATTTTAACAGATTTTTACTGAAACAGATTTTAACTTGATCCCATGTAATGTGGATGTTTCATCGGTAATGTTCAATGAATTTCATAGTGTTCTTTCTAACAAAAAGGACAAAAAAATGGGGAAAGACCGCGTCCCATACTCTATGATTCAAAATCTTCCTGTTATTGCAAAAATAATTAGTTGATATATTCAATTCCATATTAGAATCTAGTAAAATTCCTAGAGAATGGTCAGAATCTATTATTTTGCCATTTTTAAAACCAGGGAAAAATGCCAATAATTCTGGTAACTACCGGCCTATAGCCTTGACTTGCTTAGGCTTTCGTAAGAATAAGAGGTGTAATAAAACTATAGCTACCTTAACTCATTCAGTATTAAATATGCATTTAGTCAGAAAAACTATTTATTAGCTGTGTTTTTGGATCTTAAAGCAGCCTATGATAATGTAAATATTCATCTTTTATATTACAAAATGATCACTTCAAACTTCAAATTCCAATCTGATATGTGAACCTAATCTTCAGTATTTTGACATCTAAAGAAACGTATGTCAAAGGAGAACTAATTGGCCCCAAAATTAATACTTAGGGATTAGCCCAAGGATCTCTCTTGAGTTCTTTACTGCTATATATATATATATATACATATATATATATATATATATATATATATATATATATATATATATATATATATATATATATATATAGCATATATCTATATATATATATATATATATATATATATATATATATATATATATATATATATATATATATATATATAGCATATATATATAGCTATATATATATATATATATATATATATATATATATATATATATATATATATATATATATATATATATATATATATATATATATAGCATATATATATATATATCATATATATATATATATATATATATATATATATATATATATATATATATATATATATATATATATATATATATATATATATATATATCAAAATTATCCAGTATGCTGATGACACCTCGTGTTGATGATTAAAAGTGAGAACCCAAGTGCAGCGATTGTTGAAATGAATAGGAACCTCGAAAAATTAGCATGTTGGATAAGTGAACACAATTTACAAATTTCAAATAATAAATCTGCAGCTATCATATTTACCCTTTGTCGGAAAAATTTTGAAACCGCGATTGACATCAAAGTTAATAACAACTTAAAATTAATTTAATTAAAGATAATTTCAAATACTTAGGAGTAGTATCAAACAATCACCTCAATTGGGTGTCGTATATTTAAAACATTGAGACCAAAGCCCAAAAAGGCATAAATGTCATTAGAGCGATAAGTGGTATCTATTGGTGAGCCGATCCAATTACCCTCCTCAACATGTACAAAAGAATAGTAAGATCACATTTGGACTACGCATCATTTATCCTTAAGCTATGCAGTAAAAAACTATTATGAAAATGGATAAATGGATAAAGCACAATATAAATGCTTAAGAATTATCACGGGTGCAATGCAATCTACACAAACCAATGGTTTATTAGGTAAATGTGGGGAAATAGATCTTGTACACAGGAGGAAAACACTGTCCATGAAATGTTATCTAAAAATTCAGGTAGAACAGATGAGTTCATTAAAAAATATTATCAACAAACTTTGGAACTTTTGCAGAGAACAAAGGGGTTATTGGACAAAAAAGGAATTCCCGTATTTAATAGAATCAAAAAATAATATAGATGATGAACCACAAAATTTAAATTACTATGAGACTAATCCATGTTTCAAATTTAGTATTGAGGTTCAAGTAAACCCTATTAAAACAGTATTTGCCAAAGTTAACAAAAATGTGACCCATATAATAACTGCAATATGATTAATGAATTCGCCCCGAAATATAATGACTATACATGGATCCTTATACATGGATACTGATGGATCCTTAAACCCAACGAATAACCAAGTTGGATGATAAGGCGGTTATGTATCATTTGTACCGATTCACAAAGTGCTAGTAAAAAAATTAGCAGGCAAAAATATGTGATATGTAACAATATAGCAATGATGACCAAACAGCTCATTTTAGATGCTTCAAAACAGAATTTTGATATAATTCAAGCCTGGATCGCCGGTCATTCGAGCATAACAGGAAATGAACGTGCTGATAAGTTAGAGGAAGTAGGAAGGAATTTAAACACTCCAGCCAATTTTAAAGTGGATAAAATGGACATATATCCGCATTTTAAACAAGTAATATTTCATCATCATGATCTATACTGGAGGAACCTTTTTCAAACTAAAGGGAAATGGTATCAATCAGTTCAAGGGAAATTTCCTCGTAAGCCACCTTTTGTTGGAATACCCTTTATAGGAAGAAGGCATTTAACAACAATTATTAGATTAAGATAGGGCCATTGTTTGAGTCCCCAACATTTACACAGAATAGGATGAAGGGAAAATGAATACTGCATATGTGGTCAGGTGGATGATTTATATCACATCTTCCTTGGCTGCCCAATGAATCATATACTGAACTTTGATTTATATCTCAAGTTGGTGGAATTAGGTATACCTACCCCCATTTCATTGCCTTTCATACTGAAGAAATTGACTCATTAAATCATTAATTTAATAATGAAATTTTTAAATATTTTTGAAATCAGAATTTAGTGTTGAATATATTACCAAACTTAATATACAGCAATATTTTTCCCTCAAACGCGGTTTGACGGCTTTTCTATCATTCCGATGGAATATTTAAGGTGTGTGTAGCTCGGCTGTTGCCCCCGAGCCAGAAGAGCTCCTAACCTTTGTTGTTTTGTTTAGTAACCTCCCCGTGATTATTATTAGTTTTTTCCTCTTAGACAAATTTGATTATTTAAAACAAATAATTTTCGTTGTTTGCTTTTTTTTTGCCTTCACCTGGGCAGTATTTAGGCAGCACAAGTATTACTCAACAGAGTTAGCCATATTTATTTCATAAGACATCAACACCGAAACATCCATGCCCGCACCAGGATTTGAACTCGGGACTCATCGGCTGCTAAGCGAGCAACTAACCCATTAGAACACAGCGGTCGGCTTTTCTTTCCCTTTCATCAACAATATATATTTTAATTTTTCTTACTCTAGGTTCAAAGTAATGTAGGACTAATTAAATGTTATGTTTATTTTCGTTATTAGTGCTATACTGTGTATATAAATCAAAGAAAAAAATTATAAAAATTTAAAAAAAAAACAATAAAGTATGTCGTAAACTTGTGGTAGTTGTCCCATATATATAAATATTATATATGTGAGTTGCCCCATATATATAAATATTATATATATGAGTTGTCCACATTTATAGGTTACGTGGGTTTTCGGCATTAAAAGAAGGTTGTGTACTTTATTAGTATTATTAGTTGACAAATTCTTAACTTATAATCAAAAGATTCAACCGATTTTTAACATTTTTTATAAATAAATTGTGAAAATGTAATGGGACTTTTTTCCGCTATGAGCACATAAAGAAGGCTTTTTGATTATTGAAGCACAGGACCAATTGAAACTTAGACACTTTTCAGAAAAGCTGCTACGTTAACAGACGAGCAACATGTAAATACAGTTATGAAATTATTGATACTGTCAAATGTATTGAAATATTATACCATAACCTTGAAGATACCGTTTAAAATAGATAGATGTAATGAAAAATTTAATCACTGAAATTTTAACTACTGTACTGTATTGTAGTTGAAAAATTATATTATAAAGGGATTGATACATTTAGATCATTTTATTAAATCTTCCAAGAAACTCGAAGAGATTTACAAATATTTTTTTAACTTCTCGACGCGCGTTTTACTTAGATTGGATCATCTTCTGATGATGCTAATATGATTTCCGCAACGCGCGGCGGGAAGTTAAAAAAGGTGATTTGGTGTTATTGCTAAATCTCTTGAGGTTGTGTGTTTCATACCCAATGTTCCTATATAGGAAGAGTCTGTCAAAGAGGAGGCTTTTTGATTTGAATAGTAAGAAAACTCTGGTTTGCGAAAAGATTTTTTTATATTCAAATTCTCGAGGATCTGGGAAGTATTAACGTATGTATAAATTATTATACGCACTATACCAGTAATTTTGACTGTTTATTGGGTGTTATAACTTGTTTACATTTTTTCAATCCATTATTTAATTACTACCACTAATCAATTATGCAACTTAATATACTTAGCGTTTCGCTTGTATGGAGAATATGACAAAAAAAGATAGAAGAAAGCGAACTGGTGGCTTTTTCCAAAAAAACTTTGCTATAGTAGCTTTTGTTTACCCTATGATTGTTACATACAATGGCAGTATAATTTCTTTCAACTTTTAAAAACTAATAAATAAAATAAATTTTTAAAAATTTATATAACTTCACAAAACCCAACTCTTCGATCAATAGTATAGCCTAAAACAGACCGAAGCACCTTTTAGCTATTTTTTAAAATCTATTTAAAAAAAAACCATACACTATTTACCTCGTTCTTTCCAATACCAATAATACCAAATTCAAGTACTGTTGTCATTTAAAAAAAAAATAAGTTAGCCTTGGATAGCAAATATACGACAAGAAAAAAAAAATGAAAATATACCCAAAAAAGTGGTAAACATTGAGTGTGTGTGTTTGTGTACATTTCATTAAGAAATCTCAAAGCATTCTCGAGATATTTGACCGTTTCCATACATAATAACGACCCTGTATAGTCTGCTGCAGTAATTCGAGTTCGAAATAAATAAATGCTATTTGAAAATACTCTTTCACGTTTTGCTTTAGCATATCGTTCATTTTGAATTGGAATTTTACGAAGATGATATAATTACAGGGAACTAAATATGGCGAATAGGGTAGACGGTAGAGGGTTACAATACAATCACGAATTCAAAATTGACGAACAGTGGTGTGTGATCCTGCATTGTGGCGTGCAGCAGTGTCCAGGTTCCGTGATTGAAGTAGTTCAACAAAACGGATAAATGCTATTGTTAACTGCAATTCGTTATGCAATTTGTTAACTGTTCTCAACGATTTTACTTGACCTAGAGCCCTCTTTAATACCTAAATAGTTAGGATGAAGTTTTTTTTTGTTTTATATATAATGTCTTTGCTTTCCGACAAGGGCCATAAAATGGTCATTATTTTCACGAAGGTAAAATGAATCTCTATGAATAACTAGATGGTGCGACTCGTATCATTTGAAGAGTAAAAGTTCACTATCCCTTTTGACCACTTATGTATAAACGTTAAACAAAATATAGATGCTGTTAAGTTGTTCGAAAAGTAGTCAATTCATCTAGTTGATAATTTTTTTTGATTATTTATAATTGTATTTGTAAAAAAGCTTTCTTATTAGATATAAACTGAAAAAGTCATTAGATATTCGTGATACAGAATCAAAAAGGAATACGATTCTACAATTGAAGAACAATTAATCTTAAAATATCAAATCGTTGATTAGGTGTCATATTTTAAAACAAAGCTCTATATTAATTCATATAATTGAGTTATTAGACTACCAATAACATTAATTTCTTTGGAGCAAAACCATATATTAAATCTTTCATGTAAATTCATAACAATACATCAGTCTAAAATATGAAAATTGTACCAAGTAATATTGCACAAATAAGCAAATAATTGAAACTAATATATGAACTATTGTTGCATAAATCTCCTTTGCAAAAACACATAAGGACTCTTCTATAATTCCATTTTGTGTAGGCGCACCTATCTTCGCTATCTGAAGGACCTCTCTGTAAACAAATTCTCTGAGTTGCTACACCGTATTCTGTAAAAATATACAAATAGAGTGACATACATAAAAATGTCATACTTTAGAATGCAATTCAAGTTTTAGCTTGTCAATGATATTTAAGATAATACTTAAGTTGGGAATGTGTCACATTTTTTAAGTATATGGATTGAAAATCAAAATTACCTTCTTTTAATGCATTTTCGCTTTCTACTATTTTACCACACCACCCCGAAGCACACGGCACTGTCTCAACACCAATTTCTTGTTTATTTTCCACTAAGGTTACATTCACACTGAAAGGGTCTTTGCAACTACCCAATTCACCTCTTGATCGACAAGTAAAACATCTTTGGAGTCCTAAAATTAATTATAACTTCATAACTTCCCAATGACTCATTATATCCGGAAATATAAATTAAAAACATCTTTTATGTTATGTATATAGTCATCTTAATTCATTAAAAAAAGTATTTTTTAAAATATAAATCAGTCAAACTTTTAAAATATACCACAAATATAAATCTGTTACTTAAAATAATCATGGAAAATTAATCTGTTGCAGATTTCGATAATACATCAGGGCACTAACCTTTTAAATAATCTTTAAAAATATCTTACTTTAAAAAAACTTACCATTTGATAAATTTATCAGAATTAAACATGTCCCTAAAATACCAAAAACTTTATCGTTAATAAACATTTTAAAAGAAACTATTCTTCAACATTATTCAAGGCGACATATTTTGCTAGTTCTTTACTTTCACCTCTATTAGGTAGTTACCTTGTAAGAGGACTTTGAAGAATGTACTGCTGCTTAAAATGCCTCCTTAAAACTATGAAATATTAATTTCATGATCTAATTTATCACTACAATGCATGCTTTTCCATATTATATACTTACTGTTACTATAGTTTGTTAGAGTAGCAGCTTATTTTCAAATAACCCGCCAATCAACTTAATCTGACATCATACGAAACGCCTCATCGTTTAATAGTTTGCTTTAATATTTTTTGTGATCTTAAAAGTTACTAAATTTGTATGTCAATAATATTTTCTTAAAAAAGGATTAAAAAACAAGTCATTTAAAATTAGCATTAGAAATATAGCTTTAAATTTATTTGCAATATTGCCATAGTTCCATACAATATGTTTTTGCTTAGAACTAAATTCATTTATATTAAATGTATATTGATAAGGGTTTTTAATAGTATTTCACAATATATATACTCTCATAATATTTTATGAACAAACCAGTTGATGGTTTTAACGAGTAACAAAAACATATTGTAGTTTACTGATGGCAACATTGCATTTCTTTCAAATCTATTGTCCGCGTTTATTTTGAAACGTCTTGCGCAATTCAAATCTAAATAAAAAAAATCCAAATTTTTCCACAACTTATTTTTACTTAAAATTATATCATATGCACCATTTTAAGAATCTTTTCGCTTTTATACCACTTTTAATGCATAATACAACGTGGACAAACCATGCATTTATTTTGTAATGCAGATCAAGTTTGAAGAGGAAAATCTACGCATGCTCCTAATTACCCACAATCCACTCTAACCAACGTTAATATGGCGGATCAAATTAAATTTTTCTGAATAAACTTCCAATATTTTAAATATTGCATTTTAAAATTGTGTGTTTTAACACTTCATAGGTAAAATAAATTGTAGAATTTTTATATATTTAACCTATTAATTTTATTACTTGCTACTTTGTTACTGTGACGAAAACTGTTTAGTTTTCATAGCCAGCTATATTTAAATTTGAAAATGGTGTTATGCCAAATTCAAATTTTTATGTTGCGACTTTTTAGATTTTTGTTTTAAAACATATGGATTTTCAAATCGATTCAATTCAACGGTTTACTCACAGATCAATCTAATGCTTCCTTATTAGTAATTAAGATTTTATCTTTAGAATATTTTACGAATGTTAGGTTAATTTATCAACTACTTCCCAGTGGAATATAAACAGTAAATAATGACGAACGAAAACCAAATTCAAGTCAAGGAGGAGGTTGTGGAGGATGATGAACATGATCATGAGGATCAAATGATGGTTGATGATGATGATCCAAACACACTTGGTCCTGCAGCTTTAGGTTTACAAAGAGTAGGTACTCAACCACCCCCAAAGCCAGCTCCTACTCCACCAACCCAAGTTTTAAATGCCAGAGGTATGCCTGCTAGGATCAGAAAGAAAAATAAACTGTTTTATGATGACGAATTAGTAAATACACCCCATCACAGGTAGGAAATAAATCTTTTTTCTGATTTTTCTAATGATATATTTGCTTTTACTGCACAATAGAATTCCAAGTGCAAAGAAACAAAAACAAACACCTTCAAAAAGAACTCCTAGAGCAAAAAGTGAGACACCATCCAAGAGCCCTAAAAAGGGAATAAATAATAATATTCCTATACAACCTCGAATGAGTTCCCCAGATAGAAAAATTGGACAAAAAATTGGTATGAGATTAAGGAATTTACTAAAACTACCCAAAGCTCATAAGTGGGTTTGTTATGAATGGTTTTATAGTAATATTGACAGGTAATAAGATAATAACATGATGGGTATTTTATTTTTAACATTATTATATGGCAGATGTCTTTTTTCTGGGGAAAATGACTTTCAAATTTGTTTAAAAGAGTCATTTCCTGAATTGAAAACAAGGGAATTAACTCGCACTGAATGGACTAAGATAAGAAGAATGATGGGGAAACCTAGAAGATGTTCACAGTCTTTTTTCAATGAAGAGCGTTTAGAGTTGGAGAAGAAACGGAAAAAGATAAGGGCTCTTCAGCAGAGGAAAGCTACCGACCTTACTAATTTTAAAGATCTACCAGCAGAAATTCCAATCCAATTAGTTATTGGTACAAAAGTGACGGCAAGGTTTGTGACAGCAATTTTGAATAAATCAGTTTTTGTGGTTAATAATTGTTTTGAATTGATAACAGATTACGTAAACCTTCTGATGGCCTTTACACTGGAAGCATAGATGCATTTGATACATCAAATAACACTTATCGCATAACATTTGAAAGGCATGGATTAGGTACACACTCAGTACCAGATTATGAAGTACTTTCAAATGAACTCCCAGAGACAATAACAATTTCTAGTTTTCAAAATAAATTTAGACCAAGAAATAATGGTCTATCTCCATTTTCACCTGACATTAAAAGTTCTATCTATAAACCTTTGCACTTTAAAAAGGATCCATTATTATCAGGTTGGTACATTCAGCTTACATTTAAACTTTGATATCCCATTTAATTAAATTAATTTTTCTATTGGAACTTTTGGTGTCAAACACTAAACTACAAATTATTTGTTTTTAATCCCTGGATCGCGTTTCGCTAACCATTTAAATATCATCAGGGGATGATTCAAACTTATAAAATCATCTCGTGATGATGCTAATATGCTTAGCGAAACGTGAGTCATGAAATTAAAAAAATTACTTGGTGTTTAGTAATCCCAAAGTGATTTACATCAAATCACTTGTTTCACTCACTAGACGCTCATTTCGCTAGTCATAGTTGAGTTGAACATGGTTAGCAAAACGCGTGCTGAGAAATTAAAAAAAAATTGTTAATCTCTTTGACTTTAATACCATTTAATATTGAGATGTGTTTAAAGGTTCTATGATAAACCGTCCAGTAATGTATACAACACCATCTGAAGGCAAACTTGGAACTTTTCCAGTTAAACTTCTAGAAAAAATGGTGATAGTCACTAAAATTCTAAATGTAAAGAAAAGCAGAGTAAAACAGTTGAAAAATATGAACGTGGAAGCAGAGAAGCTTGGTTCATTTGATGAAGAATTACCTGAAGACTTTGAGAGAAAATATGCAAGTGTTTTGATTGATTTAGAAAAATTGAATACGGATTTACAAATTTACTTAGATGATATGCAGGTAATATTACTTTTCAAAACATTTTGTATTATAATTTTGATATTTTGATTTATTTTTTATAGGTTTACTGCCAGGAGATTGCACCAGAACCAAGTGTTGCAGCGATGCTTGCTCCTTCTCACTTAAGAGAAAAATGTCGAGAAGAAGCTACAGACATAGTTAATAAACACAATTCTGTAATTTCTGAGGAGAAAGGTAAATTTTGTTGACTCAATACTATCAAATTCATTTTGTTAATGATATTATTTGTAGGTTCATTTGAAAATCCAGGAATTTTAGATTTAATTACTGATCTCACTGCACTTATGCTTCAAATTAAAAGTTTAGCTGATAATGACCACAATGCATACGAGCTTCAAGTTTTAGAAGGTAATGATTATTTAATTGAGTCTTGCTTTGAAAATTTTAACATTTTGCTCTATGTGTAAGGGCGAATGGAAATGTTTTTGGGGAGTAATATAAATAGATTTCATATTTTTTTGGTAATGTCAAAACAGTATTACCGGATCCTCTATTTTTGAAGTGCTTTTTATAGAATGAAAATACCTCTACAGCTACAATGCCTTTGGTAAGCAAGAGTGGCAAGAAGCCAAATTTTGTAAATAAAATGAGTGCTCTACTGATTATTGACTTTATTGTTATCAAAACTTTGGCTCTACTATATAATACTTTAATTCTTATGTTTGGTATGAAATACTAAACTCTTAAAAGATTTACTACGAAACAGCAATTCACTTATTTTTAACTTATCGACGCGCATTTCAAACTTTGAACAAAATATGATTAAATAGATTCAATTCTTCTCCTGGTTAGCGAAACGGACGTCGAGAAATTAAAAATGAAGAATTTTGTGTTTAGTGGTAAATCTCTATTTTATTTGATCAATTTTTATAGTTTTCTTAAATTTTTTCGTCTAATTAGCTTTAAACCTTGGCTACTGAGGTGAAATATTTTGATTTGCTTATTGCGGTGGAGTCTTAGGGACTCCAAAAGAAAAAACAATACGAGCATAGCTAATCACAAATATAACAACTATACAATCAATATTTTTTTATTGTGATAGAGTCATGGATACACATAAAATATTTGAATCTTAGAACGAAAATTTAACTAAAACATAGTAAAACTAAATAAACATAGTAAAGCATGTTTTTCATATGAGAAAAAATAACCTACAGAATATTTGTAGTTTGCCTTACTACCATTAACAAAAATGAAACTTTTCAACCTTAAATAACTAATATGCAAATATAAAATTATTTTAGAACAAACAATCTGCCCTTCTATTTTTATAAAAAAAAACATGTTAATTTATTCACTTTTTTCAATACAGAATTTACATATTTTTTTTCTAGAACACTCTAAACATATTGGTCTTTTACAGTCAGTAAATGCATATTTGTTTTTTTTTGTTGTGTAGTTTAGGACAGAATCAACAGTACCTTCTTTTCTCCAACAAATCAGGTTCTTCTTTTTGGTGTTCTCCCCCAATTTCCAATATCCAATTAGCATCCGTATCTCAACCAAAATTCTAGTGATAGCCCTGTAGTTATGTCATATGTGGCTTTATAAGCGATTTTAGCCAAATTTTTCATAAATTCTGATCTTGATAACAGTTTATTTTTCTTGTAAGAATTATATAACACGTAGGCGTTTACGGTAGACATATCAAGCATTCTACAAAAACAGTCATAGTCCATCTCTGCGTCCGACGCCCACAACTGAATATCTTTCGTCTAGGGAATCCACTCTTCCTTTAGTATTGTTATAATACTCTATAATCTCTGGCTTGTCGAACATATCATTAGATTCTCCATAGAGCATTGAATAAACAAGCAGTACTTTTTTTTTTGGGTACATTCCAGAGCAGTGTTATATCTTTAGTAAATCATTCATGTTTTACAGGCAAATTGAAAACAGTCGTAATATATTAAATGTCGCATTGTTATTGATGAGGAGTCTCAGACTCCTATACCAACACAGTGTTATTTTAAAAACCTACTCTTTTGTGTACACCTACTCCGACAACTAACTAACAGGTGCTGAGCATCCGAAGCTCCTAGCACTGAACGTCTGAGGGCCGGTTCCACAATGTAAGAATATACCAGGTATAAGCTATGCAAGTGTAGCTTATACCTGATATATTCTTGCATTGTAGAACCTGCCCTAAGTAGGATCGTCAAATATTTAAACGGCGGAGTCTGGGAGACTCCACCTCAGTGACTATCCTTTGTTTGAAGATGAATGTCTTGTTGACTGTTTTAACGTTATACTAAACTTATGTATTACAAAACAGCAAAGCATTCATTTTTATTGCCTTGATGCGGGTTTTGCTAACCATGTTAACATCATTGGGAGATGATTTAATATGCTAATTGAAACTGTCCTGGAAGATCTAAGCGGCTATAATAATAAGTGGGTAATGAATTATTATAGAGTATAATGAGAGGTATGAAAGTACTTTGAAAATAATTTACAGTAGGAAAGACCGAAGTTACTAAAACCGGAAAATGCAAATGGAGAAATCAATCACAAATAGAAGGAAGATACTGTAAATTGTTAATTATCTATATTCCCAACTAGATACTAACAGGCAGAAGAGGGTGTTTAGTAACAACTCCCGAATCCTATATCAAGGGTCGGAAGAATTGCTTGATATATCTGAAGCAGAATATTTGAGATCACTTTCAGAAATGAATTAGTATGAGGCACCAGGTGAAAATAATATTGTGATTGGGGCAGTTAAGAGAGGTAGAGATGAGTTATTAAAGGTAATAACAACCTTATTTGCTAAATGCCTTAGCGAAGCAACCATAATAAGTATAGATTGGAACTATATCATCATTATTATTATGCAGAAGAAGGGAAATATTGTCTTAAAAAACTAAACTATTCAGTCTATTATCGCATCTTTTTAAATTATTCACCAAAATTATAACTAATTGCCTTACATCTAAATTTGACTTCTATTAACTCCGAAACAAGCAGGTGTCCGATTTGGATGTGGGACTAACGACCTACAAGATATTAAAATCCAGAAAAAAATATGATACAACATATTTACTGTTATGCAACAGCAAATGTGAACTTCATATTCGTATATAGTTGGCCTCAAAAACAACATAATTAAAATACAAGTTATAACAAATCAGGTTCCAAATAAAAACATTTCTTCAAAGAAATAAGATTTCTATGTTATATACTGCAAATATCTTGGACGTGAGATTAAAGTTGATAGGGGTAATCAGACCTGTCAGATTGAATGTAGAATAGAATTGGTCTCGTCTGTATATGATAAGCTCAAATATGTTTTTCAATCAGAAATCCTCATATGCCTTCAGCATAGCACTTTTGACCAATGCATCTTACCAGGTCTATTTATTTAATGTTGACACGAAGATCAGTAAATAGAGAGAGTTGTACAAAAAGCCACGGAACGTTCTATGTTGGGAATAACATTAAAAGATGGAATACAAATGGGGAATAGGGCAAAGAACCGGTGTTACACATGCAGTAGAGTAATGACTTAACTGAAAGGGAATAGGGGTGGATTCCAAGCGGAAGATTTCTCGAAAAGATTATGGAATGGCGATAGAAGCAAGGTGCCGATTGGAGGAGAGATACGAAAGAGCAAACTAAGAAACTGTTGAGAGAGGTCCATGCCCTGCAGGCTGGGCGGGATAGATTGCTGAAAGAATTCTACTATTATTAGATGCCATCAGTACAATTTGTAATTTTGTTTTAGAAACACTTTTTTTGTCAAAATTTCCACTTTGTTGTTGTTTGACGTGTTTCACCAGCACAGTAGTTTCGTTAGAAATTAATATTTATATTGAAATGGATATAAATACAAAATGTTTATGCAATAAAATATATATTTTTAGGAAATACAGTCAAAGCGCTATTTCTCGTCTGTAAAAATTCAATAAAAAAGATTTGTTCAGGTCTATTTAGTCATTTCAGAAGGATTTTCGAATCTTTTAACTGGTTAATTTCTATATTTTCCAGGTTTTTTGGTTTCCATTTTTGCTCTTTTTGCTTTTGTTTTGTACATGTAGTACTTTTGTAGTAATTTTGTAGTAGTTTGTAGTAATTAGAACTGTTTTTGACTCAGAAGACTTCTTTCATGTTCTTTTCTTAAATATATTTTTTCTCTTTTTTAAGATAAATTTGGGGCATACGAGAAACAGGCAGATCTTTCAAGAAAATAATAAAAGAACATGAAAGGAGTTTTTTTCAATCAGAAACAATTCTAATTATGCCTCACATCTGTTAAATGAAAGTTATTGTTTTAAAACGGGTCAAACATGAATTTCCATCAAGTAGAAGCCAACACAATCAAACATTTGTAGTTTAACGTTTTAAGAATTCAGGATTTCTTTTTTCATTGAACCTTCTTTCAGAAATAATTTTATGTATGCATGATATTTTTACTACTGTAAATTTTTGTTTATGTTAAGGCAGCAGTTTGAGACATCAACGTTAAGCATTTAAAGAAGTATTTACATTTTGATTTAATGATCATCTGGACAAGTGAAAATATTTGATTCAATTCTTTTAGTGGAATATTTGGATGACACACTAAACTCTGAAGAAATTTACCACAATACACCAAATCACTTATTTTTAACTTATCAACGCGGCTTTCGCTAACCATGTTAACATAATCGGGAAATGAACTAATTTTAAATTGATTGATGATACTAATACGGATAGCGAAGCACCTGCCGAGAAGTTAAAAACAAGTGATTTTGTATTTAGTTGTAAATCTCTGAGTTTAGTAAAAAGATGTACTTCTGTTCTGTAAAAGATGTATTTCTTCTTTAAGGTACTGTTGAAAATATCAAAAGAAAATTAACTCCAGCGAATCAACAGGTGTTCCAGACTTGCGTTGAAGTTCACATGAAGCAAATTGAAGTTGGATTAACTCAAACCAACTTGGATAAATTAGTCATTGGTCCTATAGGGAAGGTTTAGCAAAGTTTTTTAGTTTAATAATTTGAATCAAATGATTTTAACGATTGTGTTCAAGAGTGTCGCTGTATGTTGTACTATTTCATGTTTGTGCTGTTATCTGCATATTTTAATGGAGATATCATTACTAGTCATACTTTAAGGCTTCACACGATTGGATGTTGGTAAAAGAGATAATATAATAGCTCAACATTCTGGAATAGATTAATCTAGCTTCAAAAGCTGGTGTCGGACAAAGCAAGTCTTAAAAAATATACAGGCATACAGATTTTATTTTTAAAATAACAGTAGGTGTATGTATGGACAAGAAAAGTTTATTATAAGAAATATTGTATTAATTGTTTGTAAAGTTTTAGATTTCTAATAGGTGTGCAATAATGATATATATTTTAACCAGGTCTAAAAATCTTTATGTATGATAAGGCACAATTTTGCTTTATTGGTATATCTTTGGGTCATCTAGACATTTAACTGAATTATATGTTATAGCCAAAAACAATTATGATAGAAGTATAAGAAAATTATTATTATTTTCATTATTTATGCCCGTTATAATTTTATTGTCTGACTGTACAAATTTAGGCTAGGACATAAAAAGATATTTATTTATGGAATTTTTGTTAATGGAATATTTTAACGTGTTCTTTTTTTGTATATTAATTTTTATTGTACAAAATAATTCTTGTAAATTGATGTTATTTTTAAAATTAATAGAATAAATAATTATTGAAAAGATTCTGAATAAAGAATTAGTGACCCAAGAAGTACGTTTTTACAATATTACTGATGAAATTAAAAATGCAAACTGTGAATTTATTTAACTCGCTTTTAAAATAATTCTACAAATGTACCAATATCAATTTTTCTTGCTTTCAAATGTTCAGAAACTATGGAATGGAACAAAGTTGAGTATAACCATAATACAGACGAGAATGTTAATAACGAAAATCAACTTGCATATAATTGGGCTTTTGAACAATTTTGTTTTCCTTATAATTAAAAAGTTATATCAAATTGAAAATACATGTTTAAACCTAGTACCGAAGACACGCCGACAATTGCCGAAAACAATATGTGACCTCACCGCAATATGTGATCTCACACAATGTACCCAAGGCCAGTCGCTTCGGCTCGGGGCAATTCGGTTACTTAACCCAGAAATTTTCTTTCGCCTTATTTCTGCACAGACGTTCCCGAAGAATTGGAGTTTCGGGCAAATAAAACAGTTTATCGATCTTTAGTCATTGTTCTATAGGTTTAACCTAAATCTTTTATTGCTTTTGTTGGTTTGCGATCAATTGGAAAATATACTTGCTTTTAATTGTTATTTAGGCTTTCGGTGCTGTTTTCGACGTTATTCTCATATATATATGGAGGCTCAAAGGTAAGTTCAGAATTAAATCAGATTAGGGTTCCTTTTGTTTTTTGCATTCGTTTTTATAACTTTTATTTATATTATTTAATTTATGTAGGGATAACAAATTAACTTGTCGAATTTATAAGAAGGAATATTCCTGTGTGTCCGGTAATCTACATGTAGCAACACAACCGAGGGTAGTAACAATAAAAAAGCCTTTTAGGATCGTCAATTTTGTAGGATAGGAATAATATTCAAGAATTAAACAAGAACAGAATACGACTACTGATTTGGAAGGTAATCATATATCAAAAGTCTTATACTTATGAAAGTTTTACAGGACAATCTAATTTGTAGATGGTCGAAGAGTACAGAAATTTGTGATTAGTTGGATGAACACTAACTAGTTAAATTAAGGACTGGTAAAGCAGTTTTCCATGGAATCTAAACAAAAATCTGAAGGAGTATGCAAAAAAAGAAACATAGAAAAGCAAACCTACTATCCAAACAAAAAGTAAAGAAAACGGTTTATTTCTATTCTAAATAAAAACAAAATAGTTAAAACATTTTGTTTTTCAGGATTTTGGTACATTTCATCTATTGATTAAACATATTCATTTGATAGGGTATGTTTAAACACAGGTTAGAAATTTATTATAGGCATTGAAGACTGATGGTAGGCTGACAGTGGTTTTCTAGTGGATATACTTTAACAGGAGAATCCCACACTTTGACTATAAGTTTGCCACTCAAAAAAAAAAGGTTTAGGTGCCTTCTCTTATTTAGGAAATCTCTAGCTGGTCATGCATTAGAGTTAGTTAGCAGCAACATTTCTTTATATTTGCCAATAATATTAAATCAAGAGCCTAATGTAGTGGTTTGTAAAACATGTAAGGCAAAAAATTGCTATCGTTTTAAAAATACTGAAAACTTTAATTAAAGCAATAATATAGTATGGGTGATTTTTTTTTTTTGAAAATGTTAATAGAGTTTAGTGTGGTGGTTTGAAGAATTGGTGTGGTTTTAAAAGGATTGCAAATTTTAATGAAAGTAATCAAACAAATATGTATATAATTTTGGATAGTGATTGTTTTTATTCTGAATTGATTATTAATGTAGTTTACATATCATAATTTACTGTAATATATTATCCTAGTTGGGGGAAGTTTTATTATGTATATTAAACAGTGTATTCTTTATTGAAATAAAATTAGCAATTTAAACAGTATGTGTTTTGTTTTTCTAGTTATGATTTATATTGTTTTTTTGCTCAAAAAATAATTACAAAACTAGATAATATATGATTATTTGATATTTTACATTTTTCATTATTTTTGAAAACCAATATTACAATATATAACAATTTTTTTTGTTTGAGTATTTATTATCTGCTGAAGCTGCATAATTGTGACATTGAGTGTCTTGAACTTTTCTTAATTTTTTATTAATAGTCAAGGTAACTATATAAGCTTTACTTCGAACTTTATGTGCTGGATATACACGTACTTCTACAATGCAAATACCATTTTTGCGGTTAAGTTGAACAAAACTTATAGCCTTGTCACCGTAATTCTCTCGTGACACCCTACAAATAGTGTAATTATATTTAATAGAAATATTTTGTTTCTTATTTACATTTACATTATTATTTTTAAAAAAACTTACATCGATGCTTTAGCACCTCGAACCTCAGCTGAATTGAACCAAATGTAATTTTTCAGAAAATCTGTGACCATAAAAATATCCACTGCAGGTATATTATTAGAATAAACTTTTATTAATCCTTTGTCACTTAACCAACAATAATTTTGACGATATATGATTAGAAGCCGTTGACGACGTCACAAACATAGCAGCCAATCGGGGTGCGTTCGTAGTCACGTGATTTTTATTTAAATTTTTAGACATTTTAATTCAATTATATTTAATTGTAACAAGTTTTTAAAGTTTTTCGCATGGATTATCAATATTATTTATGATAAAGTTTTGAAATAAAGTAAAAAAATCGATAATTATTTTTTATATATGTAACGAACGCATAAAACATAGGATTTTTTTTTACTTTAAACTGTCAATTTTAGTATATTTTCGGCATTTTAGTAGTATTTGATTGTGACCAATCCAAATCTTAAAATTATTATATATATATATATATATATATATATATATATATATATATATATATATATATATATATATATATATATATATATATATATATATATATATATAAATAGAGAGAACATAGAGACGAAACATATGCCCTCCAGTTGAAGGGATGGGTGGGGCTCGTCTCCAGTCATCAACCAACAAAAATGCTCATTAAGGCGGAGGCGCGGGTTGTTGTGCGTTCCACATGAGATTGTCGAACCCAACGGTTGGGTGTATGATGACACTCAACTACTGTTGTCTCATTGGACGCAGTCCAAAGAAATCTGACATTGCATATATATATATATATATATATATATATATATATATATATATATATATATATATATATATATATATATACGGCAAGGCTCCAGGAAAGGACAGTGTAACTATCGAAATGCTAAAAGCTGGTGGTCGGACGTTACATAAAACACTGGCAAAATTATACTCAAAATGCCTCAAAGAACAAAAAGTACCTGATTTATGGAAAAATGCAGAAGTGATCCTTTTACATAAAAAGGGAGCACAGGAAGATTTACAGAACTACTGTCCAATAAGCCTGCTATCGGTAATGTACAAAATTTTCAGTAAGATAATTTCTAAAAGAATATTAAAAAAATTGAATGACGCACAACCAAGAGAACAAGCAGGATTCAGAAGTGGATTCAGTACAATGGATTACATCCAGGTTGTACAGCAGGCCATAGAAAGGCACAACGAATACACCATGTTTAGCTTTTATCAACTACGAAAAAGCATTTGACTCCATCTCAAAGCATGCAATAATGGATGCACTGCTTAGCCAAGGGGTAGATAAAGCATATGTAAACCTATTAGGATCGATATATGATGGAGCTATGGAGCTACAGCCACAATTCACCTTGATCTGGAAGTGGGAATTAATGTAGAACGAGGTGTACGGCAGGGTGACGCAATATCGCCTATTCTTTTCTTGGCTGGCCTTGAAGAAGTATTCCGTAAACTGGATTGGGAACATGATGGTGTAAAGATCAATGGTGCAAACTTAAACCATCTTAGATTTGCAGATGATATCGTTCTCCTTTCACAAGACCCAGAGGAGCTGCAAAGACGCATACAAGAACTGCAAAGGGCTGGCCAACCATTTGGCTTAAAAATAAACCTGAAAAAGAGTCAGGTTATGTTCAATAACTTCACTCAGGACAGAAGAATTTCAGTTTTAGGAAGGGATTTGGAGATTGTGGACAGCTTTATATATCTTGGGCAGTGGATTTCAATGGAGGGGAATACCGCCCGGGAGGTGGAACGGCGAGTTAAATGTGGCTGGCAGGCATTTGGCAGGCTCAACATTGTGTTTAAGAGCAGACTCCCACTTTGCCTGAAAAGAAAATTCTTCGATCAGTGCGTTCTACCCGTTATGACATACGGAAGTGAAACCTGGACACTCACATCGCAATCAATTCAAAAACTTCGGGTAGCACAGAGGGGAATGGAAAGATATATGCTTGGCATTACAAGGCGAGACAGAAAATCCTGCGCATGGATCAGAGAACAAACGAAAGTCTGTGACATCATTGGAAGAGTAAAGCAATTGAAATGGAGATGGGCAGTCCATATAGCGAGGCGATGGGATGACAGACGGACCAAGGCAATCCTGGAGTGGATACCGCTTGAGTGCAAACGTCCGCGAAGAAGACCGAAAGCACGATGGATTGATGACATCGTTAAGTATAAGTTGGACCAGAGTGGCAGAGGAAAGCCCAGGACCGCGAAAGTTGGAAGCATGCTGAATAGCCCTTCATCCTGCAGTGGATCGACACGGGCTGATGATGATGATGATGATGATGATGATGATGATGATGATATATATATATATATATATATTATATATATATATATATATATATATATATATATATATATATATATATATATATATATATATATATATAAACAAAGGAACGGGACGAAGAGTTTCATTATTAATTACGTTTTCACGAAAACAAGTACTACGATTTCTTCTCTCACTTAGTGATAAACATTTAATAACGGTGTGGTAATAAAATAGATTAATAATATTAAATATAATGGACAAATTTGTAACAAAACGAAGTGCACCGTCTATATCTGGTGAAACCGTAAAGGAAAAGACCAGATTGTACAATGAGACATTTAAAATATGGATTCATTGCCTTGGATGACAAGCCGCAATGTGTTGTTTGTTATCAAGTTCTGTCCGTGGGAAGCACGAAGCCTTCAAAATTAGTCCGGCATCTGGCAACAAATCACCCGTCTTTATAAAACAAGCCATTAGAACTTTTCGAGCGTAAATCACTCGTCTTGAAAAATCAACAAATCAAGCCGTAATGAGACTGCAGCGCTTCAAGCATCATATTCAGTAATATTGAGCCAAGGTATCTAAGCCCCACACGATTGTGGAGAAGCTCATTTTACTTGCTGCCATTAATATGATCAATACGATGATAAGGAAGAAGCAAAAAAGTTGAAAACAATATCACTTTCAAATTACACAATGTCGAGACATACTAGTGAAATGGCCTATGATATTCACGATTAAATAATTGAATAGGTTAAATTTAGTGAATTTTTTGCTACTGCGTTCTAATCAACAGACTAACAATTTTTGTGCCTTGTCCGATACGAATGCGAAGGATCAATTATAGAAAATATGCTATTTTGCAAATCAATGCCTGGTCATGCAACTGGCGAAGGACTCTTAAAAGTTTTTATTGATGCAACACAAAACGAAAACTTGCGGTATGTACTGATGGCGTGAAAGGAATAATGGGGAAGAACAGTGGTGTGATAGTAAAATTAAGACATTATGCTATATATGAAATGGACGCACTGCTTTCTTCACAGAAATGCGCTTGTTACAAAAAAGATGCCAGAGAATTTACAAAATGTTATGTAAATGTTAATTTACAAAAAATTTTATTAAAAGCCGACCACTGCACACTAGATTGCTCTCCACATTGTGTGAAGAAATAGGTGCTAAATACAACTCACTGCTTTTGCATACTGAATTCTGGTTGTTGTCGCGAGGAAAAGTTCTGACGAGGTTTTTTGAATTTATTGATTGATTTGCCCGTTACTTCGTGATAGTTCATTTTTTAAAAAGAAATAAAACAATTGTATACTTTGTTATCTATCACTTTTATTTTTAAATTTGTGTGACTATAGTTTCGTAAAACGTCTGATCGTTTAATAGCTGTCTAGACGGGTCTTTATTATATTTATATATTTCAATAGCTTCTAAATGCTTATTTTTTTTTGCTTTTTGGCGCTGTATGTAAAATTTTCAAATTTGTAATCTCGGGAAATATATGTTCGGTATCTATGAAATGGTTCTGCACTACACTCGTTGCAACTTAACCTATAAACTCCAGATTTTGTAATTGGTGATGTTTTATCTTTGGCATTAAAAATTAATTTACTGGATGACTAGGTAGTTTTAAAAGCTATTTCCAAATCATGTTTCCTCAAAGAGCGAGCTATTTGTTCTGAAATTGGACCGAAATATGAAATTTTACATTCATTTTTATCATTTGTTTGTTTTACTTTTGGATATACTTGATGAATTAGTAATTGTTTCCGTTGTTTTTTATTTATTAAGTAACTAATTTCTTTTTCTTTGAAGCCGTTATTTTGCGCTATTAGTTTTATTTTTTGCAGTTCTATTTTTCTATTATTTTCAGATAGTGGAATTGTGAAAGCTCGGTGGATCATATACTTTATGCAGCATATTTATGTGTAATGGGGTGGATTGATCGTTTTGTAATTGTTATATCTGAGTATGTGGGTTTTCTATATATATATATATATATTTTAAATTCTAGTTTATTATTTTGTTTGGATACTATTTAAATGCTTTAATATTCCTTCTATTTGTTTGTCATTTCCAGTATAATAAACCAAAATGTCGTTTACATATCTAAACCAAACCAATATATTTTTTGCTTTATCTGTTTTATGTTCCAAGTTGACAAAATGGTGTTTATATTTTTTATTGTTGATTTTAACTTGTTTTGAATTGTTGTTCAAAAACTTTCTAGATAATGAAGACCTCGTCAAAATAAAAAAATGACCCTGCCACAACAATTCAAAACAAATTAAAATCAACAATAAAAAAATATAAACACCATTTTGTCAAATGAAGATAAATGCAAAATAGTCAATATGAATCCTACTCCTCCAAAACTGTACGGTTTAATTAAAATTCATAAAGAAAACTTTCCAATAAGACCGGTAGTCTGGTACACAAATAGCCATTTAAGAAACCTAGCTTTTTACTTAAATAAAATCTTCAAAAACATAATGAATGACGGTGGACCTTACAAAAAAGCTTAGCAAACTATAGCAAAAAACGGGTTTTTAGCATCCTTTGACGTTAGCAACATATTCCCGAATATTGCGAACAAAGATTGTCTACTACTAATAGATAATTTACTCTTAAAAAATAACATCCATCCAATTATTAAGCATGATTTTTTAGAACTCTTTAATTTGTGCATTAATGAAAATTATTTTCACTTTAATAACGTTTTTTACAAACAAAAGGATGGTCTAGCAATGGCTTCTCCACTAAGCCTTTTATTATCAGAACTGTTAATGTCAAACTTGGAACATAATTTTTTAAAAACGGATAAAGCAAAAAATATATTGTTTTGGTTTAGATACGTAGACGACATTTTTGTTTATTATACTGGAAATGACAGACAAATAGAAGGAATATTAAAGCATTTAAATAGTATCCAAACAAAATAATAAACTAGAATTTAATATCTCTAGAAAACCCACATAATCAGATATAACAATTACAAAACAATAAATCCACCCCATTACACATAAATATGCTGCATATAAGTCTATGATCCAACGAGCTTTCACAATTCCACTATCTGAAAATAATAGAAAAATAGAACTCTAAAAAAATAAAACTAATAGCACAAAATAACAACTTCAAAGAAAAAGAAATTAGTTACTTAATAAATAAAAACAGAAACAATTACTAATTCATCAAGTATATCCAAAAGTAAAAAAAAAAAATGACAAAAAGTACTGTAAAATTTCATATATCGGTTCAATTTCAGAACAAATAGCTCGCTCTTTGAGAAAACATAATTTGCAAATAGCGTTTAAAACCACCCAGTCAACCAGTAAATTAATTTTTAACGCCAAAGATCACCAATCATCAAATACAAAATCTGGAGTTTATATGTTAATTTGCAACGAATGCAGTAGTTGCTATGTGGGACAAACCGGCAGAAATTTTCAGACCAGATTCAAAGACCATAAATCTGCATACATATTAAAGAAGCAAAACTGTAATTTTGCGAACCATTTCATAGATACCGGACATATATTTCCCGAGATTACAAATTTGAAAAATTGTATTTTTGTAATCTAATCAATATTGAAAAAAATGTTGCAGCTGCTGAATTACCTATTGAGATTCACAACCAACTTAATGAAATATCGGTCGACAAAACTCTACAACTAGAATTTTTAACTCAAGATTTAGATAAGTTTAAACTTGCACGACGATGTGAATACGGAAGCTTTGAAAACATTGATCCCCTTCGCTACCTCTTACTTATGCGAAAAGAGCTTCTCGTCTTTGAGTGGCTTTAAAAAGTAAATATCGAAATCGTCTATTATCACTGGAAAATAATTTGCTTATGTGTGATTGGAATGATGATCCACATATAAAAAAACTTTTAAGTGAAAAACAAAATCAACCGTCGCATTAAGTTATTTCTAACAACTTTAGCTATTACTTTATTTAAGTTTACTTAAAGAAACGTATGGCCTACCATTACTTCGATAGAACACGATGTCCTTTTTGTTGGCAAATTCAGGAGACACATCTGGTCGATTCCGGACTTTAATCCACCTCGTTGTGAATAGTATTTTGAATATTGGTCTTTACTCTGGAATAATCGTCTGGTTTTCGGGTAACAGCGCATAATAAACGATTAAATTCCAATCCCACCAAAATGCACAAGTTTTATCGGATTTTGCGCTGGCTGAAGGGGCATTTCTGCACTTACACCATGATTTCTTATGCTTAATATTATTACACACAATCCATTTTTTCATCACCTATAACCATCCATTTTAAAAATGAATCTTCTATGTCCATCCCTTTTAATTAGCGCCAATATTCGGTTTCCATCAGCTTTGGTCGGTCGTTCAGAGTGTCGTGAATCACTAAGATCTTAAACAATTCTCACGAAACTTTTTGAGACCACTTGTATGTGGCACATATTCGTCATACATAGCGCATATTTTCTTTGCGTCTGCGAAGCATTCCTGTCCTTCCTTTTCGGAAATAAAAAAGCATATGTCGAAAATGCTCCTTATTTTCTGCCATTTTGAATATTTTACACAATGAAATATTCAAAAACTAATTTTTCCCAAATAGTCGCTGAATTTCCTTTTATCGAACATCACCATATTACACATGTGATGACACTTTAGTTTGGGGATGCAATGTCGTCTAGCGCCAAAAAAAGGGATGCACTTCTGTATCAATACAATAGTTCCAAGTTATAAAACAAGTAAAAAAGAAATATTAAAAGAACAATTTTTTTACTGAGCAAAAAAATAAAATACGACAATATCAACACATTAAAAAAAAAGGTGTATTCAATTATTTTTTGTGTTTTTCTAGCACCTCCAATAATTTATCAGCTTCTTCTGGAGTTTTAACTCTAATGAGTAGTGGTACAGGTGGTGGTTTTACATCTGGTGTGGGAACAGCTACCAACATTACATCTTTTTTTCCCATTCTTTTAGTTGGAACATTGTCAGAGAGAATAAAATTCAGTATAAGATTTCCTAGGTTAGTGTCCGCTCGCACAATTAGCTGTAATAAAAAAAATTAATAAAATATTAAGGAAAACATTTGAGCTATTGAAAATAATTTTATACCTGAACTTTTTCACTATTTTCAATGGTTTTCAAGTATAAATTTCCCACACCTCGGTCTCCAAAATTGTCTCCTTTTTTAACAAAAACTTTACATCTAATTGTGTAAAGATGATCCTTTTCAACAACTGGTTGGAATTCTACTTTTGGGGGTTCATCTTCATTGTCATTATCTGCATTAGAAGCTGTGTTTGGCTTTTCTAAAAGAAACAATATTTTACAAGTATAAGAATATTATTTATTACTTCTAACCTGATTCATCTGATTTTTTAGAATTACCAAAAGTAAAACCTGCTAATAGAGGTGATGATATATTACTTGCTGCTTTGGTAGTACTACTGCCAAATGAAAATGTTGGTGTTGTGCCAGAAGATGATGAACCTAAAATTAATTTAGTATAAAAATTCTGTTTTGGTTAAGTTTTTATTATTTACTTAAAGATGAAAATGGTTTTGATACTGCAGATACATTATTTGTTGATCCAAAACTAAATGTTGTTTTTGTAGATGCTGAACTACTTGTTGATGGTACACCAAATGAAAATGTTGGGACAGTACTAGGTATTTCTGTTGTCTTTTCTGTTGTACTATCGGGAATGGCTAGATTATTTTTATCTGCTGATGGTGTAAAATTAAATGATGGAATTGGAGTTTTTGTTTCAGCTTTGTCAGTTTTCTGGCCCTTTGCTTCTGTACATTCTTCTTTGTCAATTTCATCCAAATATTTTTCATAATCTTTAAATATTGGTTGTAGACTAATTAATGGGTTTTCCTCTACTTTCTTTGTTATCCATTTAGATACACTTTCATTTAATCCCTTCAATTTAGAACAGAACCTTTCTGATTTATTCGCAATGGTTGATGTATTAGGAACTATTGAATTGCTGGTAGAACTAGATCCAAAAATATTTGCTCTAACAGTGGAAGCTGTGGGTGGAGCACCAAAAATGTTAGTAGAACTTGATGTCTTTGAATTGAAATTAAAAATAGAGTTTGGTTTAGAAACATTATTGTCAATGCCATTAGTTTTTGGAACACTATCTGACTTCGATAAAAAAGAAAAATCTGCATTAGACGATTTCGTTGTTGAAAACCCTGTGAAACTTGCAAATGCACTCTTTTTTTCATCTTCTTCTGTCTACAAATAAGAGATGTCTGGTGTTAAGAATACCAGTTAAATTTCAATACTAGGAGAAAAAACAACAATAAATAATTGTACTAACCCGAATTGGGTTTCTCCTTTTTGCAGTTCGAATCACTCTAGTTTTTATAGTTTCATCTGATGCTTTCTGGAATGATCCTTGAACCTCCACATCTTCTTCTTGATCCCAATTATCATGATTTAATTCACTTGTTGCACTTCTTTTTCCCGCCATGTATTAATAACTTTATCAAATATAAAATAAATGCCTTTTGACCGGTACAGATAAGGGTTGATCACCTTTTAAGGTTAAGACAATTTGGATTCCTATATACTCAAGATTATTTGAAAAGATGTTTTCAAGCCAAGAATTGGTTAAATAACTAAACATTAACTAATATAAACTGGACTGGTATATATATGCTAAAAATTATATAATTTTTGTAACAACTTTCCAAACGATAAGCATTCCGCCAAAAGCCGAAAAAGTTATTTTAATAAAGTCAAAATCTTCTTCACATTTTTTGAGACGAGGTTAGCTTTAATCTAAACTATATTGTAGTGAAAAAAGAAGACAAGTTTGATTATAGACAACAGAGATTGCTAACAGTTGTATAATGGGTTATCAATTTTTAGAAACGGAAAAATATTTTTAAATATTATAAGCTGTACCTGCCGACGGGTTGTTGTGGCTTAATCTAGTTAAATAATTGAATTAAAATGAAAATAAATCGAAATTTATATATAAAAATTCAATTCAAAAATGCAATCGAAAACATTGAAAATGCTAGCAGCTGTCAAGCAGCACGCTATTCGTCATAAGCAATGTTTAGTATTGCGTGTGTTGCTGTTACATTTAACAGATGGCGCTCCTATTGCCGTAAATTATTTAATATAGCGTGTGTTGCTTTTATATCCAACAGATGGCGCTGCTTTAAAAAAAGCATGTTTTTACCTTTCATAGGTGTAACATCTATACAATAGATATATAAAAACATACGCGTATCTGAATGCAACGTTGTATCAAAATTTCAAAGCAATCGGTGAAGAACTTTCGGAGATTTAAGATTTTGAACAAACGAATATTTAAATTTTTAATTTACATGGATTCAGCACCATAGGCCCTTGGCTTTTGATAACGCTAAGTGAAGGTTTATTGGGTTGCCTATTTTGCGGTCACCCTTTCAGATATAGATTGCGTTCGACGTCACTTAATCATTCCGGGTATCAATTTGTTCGTTCTGTGAAGGGTTCGCCAAAATCTCATTTTGTATTCTCAAGTGTTGCTCATTTCGAATGAAGAGTTCAATTGATGTTCGTGGACCGTTGTGCTCGCTTCATAGGCCGATGGTTACGCAGGTTGTATCATGGTAGTTCGGTGATGTTCGTGGCGCTCGGCTCGGCTTTCGGGCGTCCGTTTATTGAATGTTCCTCGTCCCCACGGCGCAACATTTGTTCTTTGCTAACAAACGATTTCCATATTTTTGGAATATTTAGCTCGCTCTTTTCTTCTATTTTAAGGGCTTTTCTAATTGTACGTATCTTGTAATTTTCTGTTTTTGCTATTTCTTTGGCCCTTCAAAATTGAATTTATGTCCTGTTTGGAGGTGGTGCTGGAACAGAGAGGAAGTGATCTGTTTGTTTTTAAAATGTTTTGATGTTCTTGTATTCTGGGCGCGATACATCATTTGTCTGTCCTATGTATGTACGGTTGCAGTCGAAATAAAATATGCTATATATCCCATGAATTTCTAGTTTGACTTTATCTATTAGGACTTTTCAGGATGTTTGCAACAGTTTTGTGTGGCTTGTAGGCTGTTCTGGTTTTGTGTTTCCTGAATAATCTGCCTATTCTGTTCGTGATTCCTTTTAAGTATGGTAGCAGGACCTGGCGGTGAGTGGCCCTCATGATAGAACTTTCTGAATATCCATTTTGTCTGTGTCTGAGAGCTGTGGAAATTTTTGGTAGTTGTTCCTTCCGTGTATCTGGAATGTATAACAATTGTTCGGTACACACTGTCTACTACCGATACAAAAATACAATGATTCAGATACGAAAATACAATGATTCATGCTTTCTTCAGACACAGAATTACAAGCATTTATATGTATAAGAACGATATATTGTATTTTCATATCTGAAGAAAACACTGTGTGCCGAAACAATTGTGATACAATTTTCGAATATAGAGGAAATTGAGACATAAGTTTTCATTTATATATTTATCATAAAATTTAATATATTATACTTAATACTTGGATATATATTCTTGGAGGACATACTATTAAAATATATTTAGAACATGGTTGAGATTCACAGTTACGGTATGATATTCCAAAGCCAAACTGTCTAGCCTCGCGAATGATATATATATATATATATATATATATATATATATATATATATATATATATCTGTAAATAGGTCCAAGAATAAATTGAGATTCAGTGTCATTTAAAGTTGCGGAGCAGCCAAATTGCAAACACTAAACACCTGCGTCGTTCGACAATGAGTTAGCAGAGAAAGAGACTGAGATCAAAAGTAAATATGTGAAATAAGATTGTTGAAGATGTTAATTTTTAATTTTAAAATATCAACCTGGGTGAAAATATAAATATAATAGTTATTATTTTTTGTTGTTCCATTGTCTGTGCAGATGTAGAGATTGTCTTGTTTGCCGACTTTAGAACACGTAACATATAATTATCCATGTGAGAAGTAGTCCGTGCCAAGATCTAAACCCCACAATTCTAAAGATTGGCCCTGAGCTTTGTTGATGGTGGTTGCAAACGTCAATTGAACTGGGAATTTCAATCTCTTAAATTGAAATGGTATATCCGCTGGAATCATAGGAATGTTAGGAATGAGGACATCTTCACATCTGAAAGATCATGTCAAGATTGTTGCTTCTATGACGTTGCTCATTAATTTTTTATTGCAAGCCGCGTGCCGTTACAAAGTTTTGGCTGGTTCATATTTCGCAACATGATAATTGGCACGCCGATTTTCAGTTGCAGTACAGTGGTGGATCCTTGGCAGATCGAGTAAATTAAAAAATTCTGCTGGATAATTAACCGCTTCATCTGCTTCAATAACAGTGCCTACGGGCTTGTATGTGACTATACTCACCAAATGAACGCTATGGTAAACAACACAGATTAATTCCAACGTAATGTCACACGAAGTAATTAAATCAAAATGAAAATAAATAGAAATTTATAAAAAATCAATGTAACAATGCAATCTTTAAGTGACAGCAGCTGTCAAGAAGCACGCTGTCCGGCATAACCAATGTTTAATATTGCATGTGTTGCTGTTATGTTCAACAGATGACGCTCCCATTACCCTACAATATTTAGTATAGCATGTGTTGTTTTTATGTCCAACAGATGGCGCTGTTTAAAAGGCACGTTTTACCTGCCACCGGTGTGACATCTTCATAATATGTATATAAAAACATGCGCGTATTCGGATGCAAAATTGTGTAAAAATTTCAAAGCAATCGGTTAAGAACTTTCGGAGATTTAAGATTTTGAACAAACCCATAATTACATTTTTAAACTCAAAGAGATTCATCACTAAACATCGAATCACTTTTTAAAATTCTCGACTGGCGTTTTGCTAACCATGTTAGCATCATTAGGAGATGGCTAACATGGTTAGCGAAACGTGCTTTGAGAACTTTACAAAAAGTGAGTGTTGAGTTTAGTGTTTTATCCCGAAGGTTCCAACAGAAAAAAATGAATTACATGTTTCCATGAAACCAAAGTGCAGAGGAAACTCTGTGAAATATCAATTCTATCAGCACAAAAGTGATTCAAACATTCAACGAAGGAATAATCAACTTAGGAGATAAATCACTTTTTATTATTTGATGAATTCAATTCACAATCATCAGTTATGTCACCATATGTATGCTCTAGGTAACTTTAATAGACGTTAATAATCCTGACATAAAAACCTATGTTTGTATCCTGAACAAATGGCGGAATCCGTAATCAAATAAGACAGATTATCCAGAAACGCACTATTGCGCATTTGTAGGTATTTTGAGAGCGTAATCTACTTTAAACTGGTCCAAAATAATCAAATTGTTGAAATTAACCTGTGTTGTGGTCAATTTAACTGAATTTGTACGTACCACTGTTGTTTGTTGTGGCTTTGTAATTCACGCGCTTAACGTATCGCTGCAATATTTTTTTAAGTTGGTATGAGTGTCCTTGAAATTAACCTTTGTTATGGCCAATTTAATTGAATTTATACGTACCACTGTTGTTTCTTGTGACATTTAAAATTCCCGTCCTTTACGTATCATTGCAAGATTTTTTAAGCTGGTATGAGTGTCCTTGACATCTGACAGAAGTTTCATATCATTTCGCTTGTTAAGTTAGAAATTACTTGTGCTGATACAGTAAAAATGCTAAGAAACTGTTACGGTGATGAAGTTATGTCAAAAACAAATGTTTACAAGTGGTATAAGGATTTTAATGATAATAGAGAAGTAGTTGAAGGTGAACCTCGTTCAGTAAGACCTTCCACGTTAACCAATGAAGAAAACATTACCAGAATCTAGGATTTTGTACTCAGTAATCACCGATTAAATATTAGATACATTGTAGATATTGGTGGAATATCTTACTTACTTACTTAATCCTATGCCTTTATACCGATAGGTATCAGGCGTGTGGAGTTGAGGTTGCCTTCTATACATATCTCTCCATTTCTTCCTATCTTTTTTATTATATTAATTATAACTACAAGTAGTTATTTACTAGTAGTTTCTAAGTCTATTAAAACTAGTCAAAAAGACTAACCATTAATTTTTCTTTAACAATTCATAACCTAAATACTTATCAACTAAAGTTAATCCATTGATATTCTTTAGATTGTTCTAATGATTATGTTACTCCACTCGCGCACTATGCTCTGCTTTTGCATACCACACACTACACGAGGTCTCGAGGTTTAGTTCTCTTCAGTCTTTGGACATAATTTTGGTTGTCCAGCAGTTGAAGAGCTTTTGCATTAACATGAAGGCGTAGCCTGGCTTCGTGCTTGCCTGCAAACCTCCTGATTTCCTCCCTGACCGTTGGAATTCCAAGATCTCGATGAAGATAGGAGTTACGAATATACCACGGTGCATTAACTATATTTTGCAACACCTTCTTTTAGAATATTTGTATTGTTTTAATATTACTATCGCTGGCACATCCCCACAACTGAATACCATACAGCCACACTGGTTTTAAAATTTGATTATAAATCAGTATGTTATTATTTATGGTCATCTTGGAATTTCTTCCAATCAGCCGCCAATAGTTTTTTCTATATTTGAGATCAAGCTCAGCTTTTTTCTTTTTTACATGCTCTTTCCACCTTGGTTTAGCATCAAGAGTCATGCCGAAGTATTTGGCATTCAACACATACGGAACGGTTGTACTATCTATACCTAGAGGGAGCTGCTCTGTAATTTTTTCAGTTCATTGAGCTTGATTTTCCATTTTTTGGTGCAATTTGCGATCTCATCGCTTGCTGATTGTAGTTTTCTGGTTGAGGTTTCTATGTTGTGGTCCACTGTTAGTAGAACAGTATCGTCAGCAAATGTAGCTATTGCAGTGTCTTTCAGAACTGGTAGATCGTTAGTATATAATAGATAGGGATGGACCCAAGAAGGCTTCTTTGAGGAACTCCCGCTCTTATTTCTTTCAAGTCAGAGAATTCGTTTTTTTACTTTATTCTGAAAAATATGTCCGATATATATATATATATATATATATATATATATATATATATATATATATATATATATATATATATGATGTCAGCATCTCTACATATTCTTTAGGTAGCATGCATTCGTGCAACACTTTATGGCTTGAGCCACGTCAGAGAATTCGTTTTTTTACTTTATTCTGAAAAGTATGTCCGATATATATATATATATATATATATATATATATATATATATATATATATATATATATATATATATATGATGTCAGCATCTCTACATATTCTTTAGGTAGCATGCATTCGTGCAACACTTTATGGCTTGAACCACGTCTAGGAAGACTGCAGAGCATATCTGTTTTTTTTCAGTGCACGTTCTATTTTCTCAGTGACGCGGTGAACTTAAATCGGTGAATCAATTCTTCTATTGGAACCTTTGGTGTGAAACACTAAACTTAAAGTTTAACAACAATAGAATCAAGAATTGACTAACATGGTTAGCGAAACGTGCGTCGAGAAGTTAAAAAAAAGTGATTTGGTGTTCAGTGGTAAATCTGTTCAAGTTTAATGGTTGAATGTTGAGATCTGAAACCAAATTGATAATCTGGTATCAACTTATTGTCTTCTATGAGTGGTTTCAATCGTTTTAACAGGAGCTTTTCAAATAACTTTGTAATAATTGGCAACAATGAAATATGCCTAGGATTTGATATCGATGAGGTGGTTTTCCTGGGTTTGGTATCATGATTATTTCGGCTACTTTCCAGCTTGCGGGGATAAGTCTTAGTCGGAAGGCTGCATTGAACAGGTATGTGAGCAGAAGTATGCCTTTTCTGGACAGCTGTTTTAGTATTTCACCTGTGATTAAATCAAAGATTAAATCAAAAGCAAGTGCTTTTTTTGGAATTTAAATTAGTCTTTATTTCTTTGCTTACTTCTTTTGGAGTAACTGAAGCTATATTTTTAGTTCTTAGGTTGTCTATTGCTTCCAGTCTAGTATCTTCGTTGATTTCGTTAGGAGTAAATATATTCATCAGATGCTCTGTAAATACTTCCGCTTTTTGTTTATTGTCACGTGCCCATGGTCCCATCTCTTTTCTGAGCGGTGGGGTTGAGGTTATAAGTCTTTTGATCTTAGTTGTTGCTGTGCATAACGAGTAGTCCGTTTAATCATTCGCCGCTAGATTTTGTAGGTATATACTGACCGATTGATTTTTTTATTTCCCTGCTAAGTGATGGTTACGTGCATGTCTCACACATGTATGTGGATGATTGCAAAATATTTGGATGTGGCCACCTTTGCCATTTTTTGCACTGTGCAATTAGCTTATTTGATATCATTCTTTCTATTTTTACTTTCATCCTATTGATGTGTTGTATCTACATATCTTGTGTCAGTTTCTTCATTTCTTCCCATATTATGCTCCTTTTTCCAGCCTCTTCTCTTATCCCATCGTCCCGTGTTCTTTTGGCCTTCCTTTACAGTTTCTCCATTGCACTCGCGCTTCGTACTCTCTCTTTGTGAGTCTGTTTTCCGGCATGCGACACACATGTCCGAACCACCTTAGTTGTCCTTCTGCTACTTTATCATTTATGGGTCCAATTTGTAGGTTTTCTCTAATTTTGTTTTCTTGTTTTCTCTAAATTTAATTTCTGATTCTGTCTCTTATTGTTTTGTTCTCTATTTTCCCCAGGAACCTAATTTCCATTGCATTTACACGTGTCTTCTGTTTTTCTGTCAGAGTCCATGTCTCGCTACTGAACATTATTGTTGGTCGGATTACCTTTTTAATCACTGTTGTCTTTATCTTATTCGGTATTTCTTTCATTTCAAGGAAAGTTGTCTTCATCATGTTAGACATTTTTCGGTTTTTCCCAGTCTACCGTTTATTTCTCCTTCCATTCTTCCTTTGTTCTATTGGTTTTCCATTTAATTGTATGTCATGTTTCTTATTTTCTTTGGATATTATCATACTCTTTGTCTTGTGTATATTAATTTTCATGTTAATTTTTGTCAGCTCTTCGTTAAAAATTTATAAGTTGTGTTGAAGGTTTTTTTCTGTATTCGCTACAATGGCCATATCATCTGCAAACATCAATTCGGTCAATTCAATCTGCTGCAATTTCAAGTGTCTGAATTTTAATTTTCATCCTTTTCTTTGCTTCCTTTAATGCATCGTCCATTCAATCGAGAATAACCAAGGACTCACATCCTTGCTTTACTCCAATACTTGTCGCAATTTTTTTCTATTCCTCATTGTTTGTCCTCACGAAGTTTTTGTTGTCCCTATACATAGCTTTTATTACTTCTACTGTCCTTCTATATATTTCTCGTTTCTCTAGCGTTTTCCATATGTTTTTTTCTTTTAATTCGATCAAAAACCTTTTCTAGGTCTATGAAACCGATATGTATATTTCTGTTTCTTTATATTCGTTTTTCGCTTGTTTGTCTTATCATGAACTGCAAATCTTGCGTGCTCCTTCCCATCCTAAATCCACATTGTGTTTTCTCCATTGTCATCTCTATTTTGCTCCTTATCTTTTTCTCCAATATTCTGATCATAACCTTTCCTGGTATGTCTGCAATGCCAGTGGAATATCATTTGCATCAATTCAATCAATTTTGAAGAACAATTTAGGCTTGTTTCGTGTGGCTTCTCGCCTTATTCTAAAAATATTGATTTTTTTGAAAAATATCGTCGTTTTGAAGTCCTTGATAAGATGCTTTCTTTCAATGATGACATTTTGCAATACATAATTATTAGTGATGAGACATATATTTATGTTTATGACCCAAAAACAGCACGACAAGCAAGCAAGTATTGTGCTAGAGATGAATCAAAGGTGAAAAAAAGTTATTATCTACAAATAATTCCTTCCAACTGGTTAAACAGTTAATACAGAATACTATTTAAATGTTATGTTTTATTTGCGTTCGTCCATTAAAAAAAAACTCCAGATTTGTGGCAAAACAATTTATGGTTTTTGCATGCCCATAACGCACCATCGCATATCGCAATAACCACTTTTCTACTAAAATTAAATAAATATCACTCCACAAGCATTCACGATATATGACACTGTGAGACTTTTATTGGTGTCCCGATTGATTCCACTTCGTGGAAATTGTTTTCAGTGGCGGCTCAAGTTAAGTGGAGGCCTTAAGCGGTACAAATTTTTGGGCCCTCAAACTCAAGTTAGAAATAGAAATTGCAAGAAAACTCTCGTAAACTTATTAACAAAAAAGAAAAGTAATGAAAAATTTCATACCATTACACACTAAATAAATAGATTTAAAAAATATTTTTATATGAATTTCCGTCTTGCCTTATTTCTTGCAAAATCATTAATTATTTTGGCAGTCAATGTGGTTTAAAATTTCTTGCTCTATCTACAAAATGGCCAAGTTATTTAGACTTTCTTCTTCCATTGTATTCCTTAAATAATATTTTACTCTCTTTAAAAGAGAAAATGATCCCTCTCCGGATGCATTAGATTTACTTATCTAATGGGTCCGGTTTTTTTAGAAAAATTTTCAATAATATTTTAATATTGGGATAGGTGCAAGACATTTCTTTGGCGGCTTGATAGATGATATCTACTACACGAGAAATCTAATATGTCTGGATTATTTAGTGTGGTTTTTATGGTGTCCTCGTTTTCTTTTAGAAATGTTAAGAAATTGTCCAATTCATCTTCCCAAGTAAAAACATCAATGTCATTTTGGTACATATCCTTTATTTTTTTTAATGCTTACTTTCTTTCTTCTTTCAAAAAAGTTGACAATTTTCAATCAAAAAATATACGAAATGACTCTAGAACAACTTCAGACTTCTGATATCTTTGAGACTATGTATGACTTAGTGTTATTACATATGACACAAATTGAATTGACTTTAAAATCTTCTGTAACTGTGAATTCATATTCGACTTGTTTGTTTGTGTATTTAAATGATAGCCCTGATAAATCAGTTGCCTCTTTTTCAACTTTTTCATATTCTTCTTGGAAATTATTGATAAAATTTTCTAATGACTTCAGTAGGATAGATCCTTTGGATAGTTCGGACTCTACTGATTGCAGTGATTTACCAGTAGCATTTATTTTTGCGAAATAGTATTCCAAATCACTGTTAATAGGGCCATTTCATATTTGTCCATTTTCTTCAGAAGTGAAGTGGCCTCCACTAACGATACTTGTTTTTCTTCTTCTGCATTTCAAATTCCATTTAAAACCTGTTTTATATGGGTGAATCAAAGTTTTATAGCTAATACAGCGTCTGCTCTTGCTGACCGTCTTGTGTCAGAAACTCTTTTCAGTGAGGTGGATTGTTTATTTTAACACATTTCTCGTTTACTTCTAAAAATATTTCAGCGATGGGATGATAGGGATAAATGTGAATAACTTCTGCAGAAACATAAAATATTGAATTGCAGCGCTACAACTTTCTGCAGCGAAATTTCCAATTGAGTTTAAAGAATGGTTAGCAGACGGAATAAAAACCGCACTTGGACTATGTTCCTTAATGCGTGCTTGCAAACCTGAGTACTTTTCTTGTTTTGTTTTTTGTTTTGTTTTTTGTTTTCTTTGAAGTTCTTGTTCCAAGTATGAAGAGTTGTGTTTATCTATGGGAATGAATTCCACAAATCTTTCCTTTATATTACCAGAAGATGAAACATATCTTGTAACAAAAAAAGTTGGTCAACATGAGAAATATCGGGAGTTGAGTCGACAATTATATTATAACAAGTTGCATATTAGATTTCTTCAATTATTTCAGCTCTCTTGATTGCTAATAAGGCCTACAAATTCGTCACAAATATTGTGAGATAAATAGTTCAGATTGCCTCGTCCTTGATTGGCATAGTTTTGTAGATATAATTTAAGTAAGTAGATGTAAATAGAATTTTGTAGATGTAATTTCAAGAACTCATCGTATTCCCTAGCAGTATTCGAAGCAGGTTAAATAATTTCCTTTCCTACTAATCGTAAGCGACTCAATAATTTTATTGTTGACACAATTATTTTCAACACTTCCCTCCAATAAACACTTTTGCTTGTTTCTGAAAATATCAGCGAAGTTCTCTTTTCCATAATTCCATTTGATTTCTTTCTGTACAAATGATCATAAGAAAGTCCTCTGTAATACACTTCATCTCTGTTTTTAAACACTGATTTCAAATTCTCTATATTTGCGATATTTTTTAGTATGTGTTTAAGAATATGGTCAATAATAGCATCTGAAAAAAATGTTGACCATCAAGCGGTATCATTTATTACTTCGATGTCTATATTTAAGAGTTTGTCTGGATTATCTCTACCTTTTGCGTCTTCACACTTCCTTTTATCAGCAGCATTTTCAACCTCTTGATGCTCAACTTGTTCTTCTTTTTTCTCTTCTTTTCTTATAGGCCTGTTTGGTTGTGAAGAAGTTTCGAATGCAAACAATTTCCAGGCTTTTTTTAATATTCTTTCGCTTTTCTGCCTCACTTTGATGTCTCTTCATTTTTTACTGTGAAGAAAAAAGTTGTTTAAATTTTTTGTAAATAAATTGTTTTTTTTTGTAAAAAAATTGAATGCTGGGAAATTCGGGGTAAGCATGTGCTACCCCGGAGCCCCACGCGACCACTTACTCTGCGTACCATTAAACCGGCCACGGTTTGAAGAAAATACCACAAGTTCAGTATTAAAATTGTTTTAAATACTGAAAAAATGTTGGAATAAGTATACTGCAGTGAAACGGGATTAATTTGAAGGAGACACAATAAATTCGGATGAATAAATAAATACTTTGTGTTTTATTTAAAATGTCACATTACCTTTTGATCATAGTAGTATAATAACCAGAAACCCACGGGTGAGTTCAGGTCAATCGTTGACGACAAAATGTTATTTGGGATTATCTAGTGTGAACAACTGAATCATTGTAACTTACTTTACATTTGGTAAATAACAACGGCCGACCATATGTTGTAAAGGAGACTAATGACATGGTATGATAGTTTAAGGGGCATATTCACCAGATTGCAGTTCGTTGCAGATGCAGTTAGTAAATCTAACCATTACTTCACATAATTTTAAAGAAAAAAGTTCTTTACAAGGGGGATCTTATGATCATTTTTATAGAAACAAATCAAATGGAATTATGGAAAATAGAACTTGGCTGATATTTTCAGAAACAAGCAAAGTGTTTTTACTGCTACCTTTGCAAACTCTTGCCTAAATTATTATTAAATAAAAAAATAATTAAATATAAAATATAAAAAAAGTAAAAATTAATAACTGATTTACAAAATTGAAGATCAATTGCTTTCATTTTGTCGGACCAGGAAGTTTCAAAATAACATACATACATCAGCCATGTGTCAAATACTTAAGGGTTCCCAAGTAAAAAATAATTGAATTGAAAAGCTTTAAAAATAATTAACATTTTTAGCAAATACAGTAATGTCTGCTTATAACGAACCCGCTTCGCTTTCGTTTATAGCAAATCAATTTATAAGGTACGAACTAAAGTATCATTAAACGCGTTTTGTTTTTTTTTCGCGAATAACGAACCCGTTTATAACGCACTTTCGGACAAAACGGACCCTAATTTTTGACATAATCGTTAAACATTTTCGCTAATAACGAACATCAAGTGGTATTTTACCGAATAAACCGTAGGATTCCATTCTTGAAATAGATATATCAATATGTCAACAAAACCTGAAATAATTTGATTTAATTTTTTGTTATGTCCATTTAAAAAATTGATTTTTAGAAATATTAGTTAAAATACCATCTTTCTACTCTATTTGTTCCAATACTTAAAAAAAAATGGTTGGCAACACTGAAGAAATCGCCGGCTGTAGCTTACTGGTTAGATAGTCTATGTATTAAATGTGATACAGACGTAGAATGATGAGTCACGCAATATCAATGAAAACACGTAAATATCTTACTTTAAATAGTAAATACGATATTGTCAAAAGACTGCAGCGAAGTGTGAAACAAACCGAAGTTTGTTCGGAAATGAGTTTATCAGGTATGTAAATATGAAACTGGAATTTTTGTATAGAAGAGAGTTTTGTTCTTGCCTTTGGAAATTTTCTTTTTTTAAAAAAACACAAAAGCGACTTTAAACGTATTTATTGGAACTTGGTGACGTGTGTACTGCACTAATAACAACTGCTGTCTTCGATTTACATTCAAAAGTATTTATAAAAATAAAATGCTGATGAACTTTAAAGAAGCTAATGTTGCAGTTTTACAGGATATGCTTTTTTTATTGATGCAATTTATTATATAGGGTGATTATAATTCCTCCTGCCTAAGATGAAAGTACAACCCTTTTGGTTGGAATTTCAATGTTAAAATTCTATATTTTCAATAGACTCATCATTATTTGTAACATTTTTTGATACCTTTCTTTTAGAATAATATTTATATAATAGAAAAATAATTGTTATAAGAATAAGCACATAAATCAAAATTATCCAAACACTTGTTCTATTTGTATAGATAACGGATGACATCTGTTGAGGGTCTTCTTTTTGGCGGTTGAGGCTGTATTGGATCTCATCGTTAGCCTTGAGGTTGATGAATTTGAAATCCAGGGATGGTGGATTGAATTTGGCTTCTTTCCGTTGAATGATTGACCAGTTTAACGACGTTAAACGACCAGAGTAAAGCTCTCGAGATTGTTAGAGCCTATTTGAACTTTACATCCTGGTGGTGACTCTATAAGGTAAGAGCCGAAGAGAGGGATGGTTTCTTCTGATTTATGGCACATCGAATGGGCAAGGATTTTCATAGGTGTGGTCACAATCCATTTACCGTTCATAATTGGTGTTACTTGGACTTCTCGTAGCTCAATGTTAAACGAGTGGCATAAGGTACTATGTGACATATATTTCAACAGGCTTACTGCACAGAGGTTGTTATCTCCAAGTGGTTTGCTAGAAGCATGTCTGCAGATATATTCATTCGAGGATTTTTCTAGGCATTCTTTATTTTGGTATGAATAAGATTTATCACCACGTGCTAGGTATGGTTCAGAAGGTATGTTGACTATGAAAGTATGGTTACTCGGAACAGGTAGAGGGTAAAGATGGTAATATTGATATCTTCCTGTTTCTACTAATGGAAGCTCTAATAAAAACGTAGTTTCATAATCGTTAGAATAGCATTTTATTTCGATTAACTTTTCAAATTTTAAAACATTTTGAAGTTCTGTTGTCAAGGGTAGTATTGTTGGATCTAAATAATTTTCAAGTTTTCTTATTTCTGACAAAAATTCATTAGGATCAATAACTGAATTATGCAAAATATTAATTTTTGAGAAGGTAATTGCTGTTTCAACTTTATCAAGTAAATTATATATCAAGTGATACAACATAGTTATCTGATTAATATGGGTATAAATTTGTAAATATTGATGATCATAGGTTTCTTATATAGATACTTCTTTGATTGTTTGTTCAATTTGTGATATTCTTATTTGCAACTGCTGTTGATTATGCGTAATATTAGACATCATATCTTTAATATTATTAAGAGTTTCGTTAATAAAGTGATGCGGTTTACTTCATCTATTTCCCAATTTATTTTGATTGCTTTGTAGATTTTTAAATTTGGCTCTATAATTTCTACGTCCATTTGATCAAGATTCCCTGTGATACATTTAATGAATGAACCTAAAGGGTTGAATAATCCTCTTTTATTTCGATGCATTTTGTCATGTGGCACCATTTGATTTATTAGGATTTCTATTTGTTTTTCTGTCGAACTTAACGAAATAAAGGAATTGTAATATTCTTGCTGATAGTCGTTATTATTTGCTAAGGCTGCTAGAAGAGTCTGTGATTGAGCTTTTAGAGAGTGGAATTCGTCAACTATTGGTTTCATAACAAAATTTTGAATAAAAGTCCAATGATTTGATGTAATTTTTACGATTCCTTTCTTGAAGGGTAGCATTCCTGGATAGTTGTTAAGAATTTTACCTCTGCTGTTAGGACGGTAACAATCGGTGTTATTTTAGTTTCATTGATGTGCAGAACTTCCTTATTTTTTGTTTTCGGGTGTTCGATTTCAATTTTATGATTATTTAAGATTTTTGTTAAGATAAAAGGACCTAGATATTTCTTTTTCAGTTTTCCTGCTCGTGGATCTGGTTTTTTGTAAACTTGAGAGCCTATTTGTGGATGTATGTTCTTTTTCTTTTGATTGATTTTGTCGATTATTTTTTGTTTATGTTGTTGGGTTTCTTCGGCGATTTTATCGTATAAAATTTTTGTGTTATTCTTATGATTATGAACGTATTCAGAATATACGTGCGAAGGAACAAGATTTATCGGATCTCTTGCATTAGTATGTTCTAATACAAGTTCGTGAGGTGTGAAATTGGTACTAGAATGGATGGTGTTATTGTAAGCAATAACAGCATAACGCATTAAATTTCTAACATCAGAATGTGTGTCAAATTCTCTTAAAATCCTTGTTCCTATTTCTATCCTATGTTCTATTAGTGTTGAATGTAAGCGTTCAACGGGAGAGTTTGATTCGTGATGATAAGGCGTTGTGAAATGTATGTCTATGTTTTGTGATTTAAGAAAATTTTTTACTACTTCGTTTCGAAATTCGGTACCGTTATCTGAAACAATGCATTTCGGAACTCCTACGAATGAAAAATAAGTTATTAATTGTTCGCAACATGAAATAGCGTTTCCATGATAAGGGAGAGCTTGGCCAAATTTTGAAAACTTATCTAAAAATGTTAAGAGTTTATTTTTTCCTACTACTAACGTATCGATGTGTACTAGTTCAAAAGGTTTACTAGGCGTTTTTGTTAAGACTAATGGTTGGTTGTGTGACTTTCGACTGTACTTGCTTCTTTGGCAAATTTCACACGCATTTATATAATTTGTTACGTCAGTTTTAAGGATTTTCCAATAATAATTAGCCTCTAAAAAATTTACTGTTTCGTCTATTCCTCGGTGATTTGTTTTTCCTTCGAGGTTATGCTGTATTAAAAGTACTCTTTCGTCTTCTTCAACATTATTGACTAATTTAGTACATTCTATTAGTTTATAATTTCGAAAATTTTCAACCATACTACGATGAAGAAAAGGTCTAAGTTCTTTTGATTGAAAATAAATATAAGTTGGTTTTTCAGTCAAATTTTCCTTTAAGAAGTTTGTTATCCGTTGAAGGTTTGTCGGTAAAGTTGCATAAATAATTTTGTGTCCATTAACGTTTTTGCGTTCAATTTTTATATAGGGATCATAAGGAGATTTCTTTATTATAATTTGATTTGCTTTGTTGTTAATGATTTCATCTAATAAGGACATTGTCGTATAGTTTTGATCGGAATTTGTTGTATGAATAGTGTGATCAGTGTTATACGCTTTTTCTATTGGTAATTGGGAAGTAGGAGGACGTATTTGTATATCTGAGATAATGTTAATTTTAGGTCGACTTGATTCTTCCATTTCCTTTTTTACTCGATCGATATCCTCTTGGTTTGCTCAAGCCCTGCAATTCGATGATTTTTAGAAATTCTTCGATATCTTTATCGATATCACCTGGACAGTTATATGTCGAGTCACCGTCAATTGCGTTTAGTTGGATCCGTGAAAGAGCATCCGCGTTAGTGTTTTGACTGCCGCTTTTTATATATGATTTCATAATCATATTCCTCTAACTTTAACCGCCAGGGAACTAACTTGCTGTTAGGCTCTTTTATGTTAAAAAGCCATACTAGAGGTCGGTGGTCTGTGTATATGTTAAATTTTCTTCCATATAAGTGTGGTCTGAAATATTTGCATGACCATACAATTCCCAAAAGTTCTTTTTCTATTGTTGAATAACGTTGTTCAGTCTCGTTCAGCGTCATGGATGCAAAAGCGATTGGGAGATCATGAGGGGGGTTGCCTTGTGAAAGTACAGCTCCTAGAGCTATATTTGATGCGTCGGTTGTTAATACAAAGGGTTTGGAAAAGTCTGGATAATTTAGGATTGGAGCATTCATTAGAATATTTTTAAGGTGATTGAAAGATTTTATGAAAGCAGGTGATTGAATTATTTTTGCATCTTTTTTTAAACAAAGGGTAAGAGGTTTGGCAATTTTTGCAAAATCTTTAATAAAATGACGGTAATAACCAGTCAGTCCTAAGAAAGATTTAATTTCTTTCCTGGTATTAGGTATAGGAAATCTTTTTATCGCGTCTAATTTGTCCGGGTTTGGCATAACGCTTTCGCTGGTAACTTTATGGCCTAGATAAGTAACTTCTTTTTGAAGAAACTCACTCTTATCTAATTGGATTTTAAGGTTTGATTGCCTGAGAAGATTGCCTTAAAAACTTCTCTTAGTCTATCGATGTGCTCTTGCAAAGATGTCGAGAATATAATAATGTCATCTAGATAGACTAAACAAATTTCGTTTTGAAGCCCGCGCAATACATTGTTCATTATCTTTTGGAATGTCGCTGGTGCGTTTTTTAACCCGAATGGCATACGACGAAATTCGTAATGTCCGGTGTCCGTAGAGAAGGCTGTTTTCTGAATATCGGCTGGATCCATTTCGACTTGATGAAAACCGTTTGTTAGATCTAAAGTGCTAAAGATTGAGCTTTTCCCAGTCTGTCTAAAATATCTGTTATTTGGGGAAGTGGAAATTTTTGATCGATAGTTTTTTCATTTAATTTCCGGTAATCGATAACGATCCTCCATTTTCGTTTACCAGACGCATCTAATTTTTTTGGTATAATCCAAATAGGACTGCTCCAGGGTGAATTTGAATCTTGTATTATATCATTTTTTAACATTTTGGATATTTGCGAATCTACCCTCTTGTTTATGTACATGGGGGTTTCTGTAAGTTTTAGTAAAAATCGGTGTTTCATCGGTTAATTTTATTTGGCGCTTTATTTGGTTTGTGAACGTTAGGGGTGTGTTTTTGCAATAAAAAATGTCACGATATTCGTAACAAAGTTTCCTAAGAGTTTTATATTCTTCATCATTGCAATGCTTTAGCGGGATATTTTTGAGATTTTGCTTTGCTAAATTGTTCATGTGTTGGTCGTATTCGATGTTAGTTTCCATATTTTCGACAAAATGAACTTCTGTTTCTTCTATAATTTCGACAGGTAAAGGTTCGAAAATTTTGATTTCAATTGGATTTTCCCTTGAGCTCGTTATTATTGTATTTGCGCTGAAATTTTTGATGGTAACTAAAAATTCGGGAATTTCAGCCTGGCCAAAGTTCATATAATTTAGAATACCGATTCCGTTCGATTTATTTACAGGTATTTTTATGACTTGAGAACTACGGGGAGATACGGTGAATTCAACTCCTTTAAAGAAATTTTTCGAATTTTTATTACATTGATAGTACAAAGGTATAGTAGCCTTTTGTGATTGCAAACAGAAGTCTTTTAAATTAATGTTAGCGCCTATGTGCGTCAAAAAATCAGTACCTAAAAGTCCGTCAAATTTAGGAGAAAGGTCGAAGAGATAAAATTTATGATTTCCAGGATGATTGAAAGAAGAAAATATCGGTATATTCATGACTTCTCTATGAGTAGATGTAGCGTGTGCTGTTTTTACAATAAAGGTTTCTTGTTCAATGAAATTAGGAAATAATTGATATGCTATTTGTGGCTTAAAAAAACTTCTACCGCTACCGGTGTCAATTAAAAATTTTGAATTTATTTCGGGTAAGAAGATTACTGGTAAATCGGCACTAGTATATGTGTTTAAATATATAAACTCGTTTGATTTATATTTGGGGTGTCCTGAAAATTTTTATATTCTGGCTGATAGCAGAAATAGTCAGGGCAATTATTATCAATATCACCAATAGGATATTGATCATGCCAATTTTCGTTGTTTTCTGTATCATAATATTCATAATCCTCATACTGATTGTTCGTATGATCGCTCGCTTCATGCCGATTCAGGGAATAATCGTTACGTGGCAATGTTTGGTTTCCCGCAATTTCTCTATTATTGTTGGAAGGCTCAATTGTTTGGTTAAACAATTCTCGAACCATGTATTTTTGTTGATTTTGACCTAAATGTTGTGGTCGACTGACATGGAATCTGGCATTTTCGCTGGATGTATCAATCGGTTCGGGTTTGTTTGTTCGAACGACCGACGAAGTGGCTTGTCTTTTTACTCCACGAAAATTATTTTGATTATTATATTGCGGTCTAAAGTTATTAAAAGTATTCTCTCTTGGGATGAATTTTGGTATATTTTGGTTAAAATTTGGGTTTCTTGGACCCCATTGTCCGAATCCTAAGAATTGCTGATTGTTGAAGGCCTTTGTGGTTGTATCGGTGTATTGTAAGAATGACGTACAGGGCCGGGTGCTTTCGCAGTATAACGCGTGGGTGTATTATAAACTCTTGGAGTTTGCATTGGAGGTGCTAAATTTATATTTGTTTTATTAATGTTTCCGCGGTTTTTATAATACAAGAAATTTTTTTCATCCTCTGCAAAACTCATCGCTTCCTCTAGTGATTTTGGATTTTTCAACCGGACTACTAACTGCATGTTATAATCACGGCCATTTATGAAAGTTTTAAGAGCTATGTTTTCGTACTCAGAGATTTTTAAAAGTTTTATTTCTCTAATATCTTCACTCATATTTATTTTAGAAAATAAAATACTTCTTGCGTCTTGCAATTTTAAGCCGAATAATTAAGGTGGTTCGTTTTTTTCCGGTTTTAATGTTATTATATCTTGGACAATGCAATCAATAGATCTGCGATCGGAAAATGTACTTATTATTGATGCTTTAACAAGTTCCCAACTATGTAGTTCCACTCGTGAGGCAATCAAATCAGCTGCCCTACCTACTAATTTACTTAATATTGTGTCAAATAGACACACGTTGATGGGTGCATTTGCATTCGTTCTGTCTCTGTGGTTATTCAAAAAAATTTCACATGCATTAATAAATCGTGTAATTTGTTTAGAGTTACCGTCAAAATTTCGAATATTTTCGGCTTGATAACGGATAAGAGCATAATTTGGAGTAGTAATTATAGTATTTTGTGCCTTATCTTTTAAACTAATATTATTAAGTAAACTATAAATGTCTTCCAGTTTAGGAAACAAAAAGTAATCAATATAAAATGGGCAAAAATTTAGGAAATGAAAATTAGGATGCACTTTCAGCAATAAGATGTAGTGGACCATTCCTTAAATCTAGTTTTCCTAATAAGATGAGCGATACCTGTCTCTTCTCTAGGTTGTCTTATGTATGCGTTTCTCGGACGATGCTTGTTCCTTGAACTCGTGCCAGTAGGACTTTAGATCGAAGTTTGTACCTTGTTCCCTAGCCTTGAGCCGTGTTGCTTCACCAAGTTGTTCGATTTAATGCCACAAATCGTTGAAACGAACCGAATTCTTTTAATGTGCGATACGCTATCGAATCCGTTGACACTATCCTACCTACTGCGCCAGTTTTGTTCTCGCCTTTGGAAATTTTCTTTTTAAAAAAAAACACAAAAGCGACTTTAAACGTATTTATTGCAACTTGGTGACGTGTGTACTGCACTAATAACTCTATGCTTAACAATATGCTTTTTTTATTGATGCAATTTATTATATAGGGTGATTATAACTAGAGACACATTTATTGTACGAAAATGATAATAAATATTTTATTCGAAGTATTGCCCATCGCTAGCTATACATTTTTCCCACCTGTCTGACAATTTGTGGATGCCACGCCAAAAAAACTGTTGCTCTTTTGAGGCAAACCAGTAATCGAGCCATTTTGGTACATTTTCGTAAGAAGTGAAGCGCTGAAGTTAAGTGAAGTGAGCGTAAATAAGTAGTAATCGGACGGAGCCAAGTCTGGTGAGTAAGCCGCATGCGAAAGTATTTCCCAACTAAACGCCTCAATCGTTTCCTTGATCAGTTTTGTTGTGTGTGATGCTGCATTATCATGAAGCAAAATCACTTTGTGTGGCTATTTTGATATTCTGGTCGTTTTTCACGCAAAGCTTGATTCAAATCTATCATTTGTTATCGGTAGCATTCAGTATTAACGGTTTCGCCAGGTTTTAGCAGCTCATAATAGATCACACACTTCTGATTCCACCAAACACAGAGCATTGCCATTCTTCCATAGCGATTTGGCCTTTCAGTCGATGTCGATGGTTCGCCTGGAGTTACCCATGAGCTTTTACGCTTAGGATTCTCAATTCTATGGCAAATATCTATGGGCAAATTCCTGTTTGATATTTACAGACCTGGTAAGTAAGTCAATGGTGATTACTGCATAAAAACATGTTTAGATGTCCTCTAAGTTTGGTGTAACACTATCTTGTTTCGCGATAGCCGGTAAAACGGACAAATTTTGACAGAAAGAAATTGTAATATACTGACGTTGCCAGTATTCGGTATTAGGGACAAGCGTGATGCATCTAATTTAAAACTGCATACATATGTAATGTGTTGGCCCGGATGCAGCCGAAAAAATGCTCCCGGGAAAGAGGATGGTGTGATCCCGCACTAAAATGATTGCATTTTTTTTTAATTCTTACTCTTCTGTTTATTCTGTATAACCAGTGGAAAAATTGTTCGAGAATCTTCTGCTCTTGATATTCATGTTGTAGATGACCGGCTACAGAGCAAGTGGTCAACCATTAGAAAAGATTTACAAGCTTACCTGAGAGGATATTGAGATTCAAAGGGGAAACCTGTACAGGTGGAAAACTCTCCAAAGAAAGAATCACTATGTTCGTGGTGGCAAATTTAACAGGAACATAAAAAAGATAATTATTGGTAATTGGTATTGGTATTGATAATTGGTATTGATAATTATGGTAATTGGTAAAAGCTTTAGATATTTTAAGAATGTTGTACATTTGCCAGTAAATTAGAAATCCAATGAAGGAGCATGGATGACCTTAAAGATTTTTGCAAATGAATTGCGGAAATGGGATGCTGAGTTACGCCGTAATAAGCGACGAATCAAACTCTTAGTAGTAAGCCCAGCTCATCCTGTTCTTCAGTTCAATAGTTCCAAATTACAGCCTATGGATCAGGGTGTTATTCATAGTTTAAACAGCTATTATCGGAGGCTTCTTTTCTTGAAAATGGTAAATTTTATTGATAGTGGTGGGAAAAATACACGATACACTTCATTTATTTGGCATGTCAGACGGTATCGAAATAAACAATCGTCAATTGTTTTCAACACGGCGGTTTTTTGAAGGCTGAGAATGATTTTGATTCAGACGATGATCTGCCATTAGTCGAATGGCTAAAAAAAAATCAACAGGAAGAAATTTATTAGAATTTAGAATCTTCCTTGTGGTGAAAATAGTTTCAATCAAGTTGTCCATGTTGATGACAATCTTGTGAGTATTGAATACTTCGATGATGATGCTATTGTCGCTTCTGTATTTTCTTCAGTTTCGAGTTCAGTTCACATTCATGATGATGCGGCTGAGGAAGATGAATATAAAGAATCTTTGTATATGGAATCGATACCAATACCAGTTCCAACTATATCAGAGGGACTTCGACATATCGATTACGTTCCTCATTTCCTTCAATCAAGAAATACTCCGCAACGTGTTCTTAATCGACTAGCTGAAGTGGAATTTCATATTAATGATGTTCATTTCGTAAAAATAAAAGAAACCAAAATAAAATATGTTTTCAAATAAGACTATTGAAAACTGTTGTTAATGTATCTATATATCGCATTAACAATTTATGTACCTAAAATGTGTATGAACGTACCTATGTTTTAATTTTTTTATTAATAAAAAAATGAAGTTCTTATATGTATGAGTATTAATTATCGTTTACTGTGAACTTTACTTATAACGATCCAATTTTGTCGGTCCCTTGAGGTTCATTATAAGCGGACATTACTGTATGTGTAAATATATATATATATATATATATATATATATATATATATATATATATATATATATATATATATATATATATAGAAACCTTTCACCCTTTCTCCACGTGGTGCCACCGATCGCCTTCGCCGAACTGTCAACCATGTGACGTCACGTGTCTCTCGGGACCGGTTTCTAGTCTTTCAGCCGTCATCAGCCGAGCTCTAGATCAGCCGAAGCAAGGAAAACAGTTCGGAGAGGCGATCGGGGCCAGACCAGATTAACTGGTCATTTTAATGACGGGTCGTGATCGCACACAACTCACGCCATCATACGGCAATGCTCGTAGCAGTCAGGACCGCTCGTAACATTCTGCCTGGAACCTCGGGTATAGTACCAGGTATGCCCACAAGGTAGCGTAACGGAACCGTGGAAGGAAATATTACAGAAATGTTTCACCTTTTCTCCACGTGGCCCCGATCGCCTCTCCGAACTGCTTTCCTTGCGTTCGTCTAGAGCTCGGCTGATGACGGCTGAAAGGCTAGAAACCGGTCCCGAGAGACACGTGACGTCGCATGGTTGACAGTTCGGCGAAGGCGATCGGTTGCACCACGTGGAGAAAGGGTGAAAGATTTCTGTAAGATATTTCCCTCCACGGTTCCGTAACGCTACCTTGTGGGCATATATATATATATATATATATATATATATATATATATATATATATATATATATATATATATATATATATATATATATATATGTATATAAACAAATATTAATTGGATATTTCTTAATGAATAAACTACAAATATAGGGGAGGTAGGAGAGGGATGGGCACTTATTTACATAAGATGTAAAAAAGGTACTTTTTTTACACAATCATATATTTATTTTTTAGATCAACAGCACATACATTTGGCTATAATTATTGCAAATAGCAGTCTACAAATTACCATCAGTCTCAAAGTTATAAAAGAATTTCTGAAACATATCAAATATGCCCAAGCCTCCCAACGGTCGGACCGTTTGGAGTTTGGGCATGGTGTTGGGCATAAGGGTTTATCAAACGCATACTTAGAGTTTCCGCATTTGGTTTTATTGCATGTTTTTTGTTCTGACAATTTGGTTTTGATGTCATCTACTGGGACGCTTGCTATGTCATCTATACAGAAATGTATTTCGCATCTTGCTCGAACGCATAAATTTGATTGTAGTCATGGAGTGTCTAACTTCTACAATTCCGCTGACATAATCAATACCAGATTTTTTGTATTAAATTTAACGAAAACAAAATCGTTCACTTGAAAGTTTCAGTCTAGCGTAATTAAATCATCTTCGTCAAACTATATTTCTATTTTACTGTCACTGCTGCTCATTTCCTATTCATTCCCTCTTTTCGTCTATTCTACTGGAAGTTTAGGATTGTTTCTTTTCTTTTGTTTTTTTCAAGTCCTTTATAAATTGCCAGTCTGCTTTATCCTTATGTTTTCTTTGTTTCTCTTGTTCTACTATTTCTATCAGTTATTTTTTCGGGTGTATCTGTTAATATCCTAGTTTTTCCTTTCTATCTTTTCATAACAATACATTTTCTAGCCAGTCTTCGGATACGGTCTCACTGATTCAGGAGATATAACTCTTGAACCAGAGACAGCCGTGTTGTTTAAATTTACATGACCAGCTTCACTTTGAATATCTTCTGTTGACAGTTCTGAGTGGACTGGGTTTGGTGTTTGTTGATTTGCAGGGAAATTTTCTGTATCAGACAAATAGCGATCGGTGACAGAAGAACAGAAGAAGTCTTCATCTAAGAATATATTCGAGTTAAAAGGTCAATTTTTCGAATCTCTTTTGAATACATTGTTGCTTAAAAGCTTGTGGTATAGCAAGAGCTGCTTGTTTCGGCATATCATAAATCGTTACAGTTTTACCTGGATATCTCAAGATCTAGTTAGGTAAGGCTTTATTATAATAATTTTTTACCTGTCCATACACTGGCAAATCCAGTGGTTGCAATTTATGGCATAGTGAGGTGGAAAGGTTATTAAAATAATGTCAATTTTTTGCAAAAATTGAGGGGTTCCACCGAAATATGGCTCTCGTGATGAAGGTGTGGGTTTGGAGTGTTTTACAAAGTGATGTATATATTTGAATTTTCAAGATGTCATCTATTCAGAAGGATGCGTTGATCCATCTGACCCAATGGGACCATCATGCAGCATAGAATGATTTGAAGTTTACTCTTGGAAATATAACGTAAGGGGAATCGAATTCCCTATAGCAATAATTCCATAGCACACTGTAACGAGTGAACCTCTTTCTTCAGATGTTGCTTGTCCGACTTGTTTAGTGCTTTTAGGAGCAATCACTCCTTGAGGGCGCTGAACAGTCTGCAATCCTATTTCATCTATATTGTAAATCGCTTCGAGGCCAAACTGATGCCGCTCATAAACTGTTCTGAGATTTTCGAGAAAATCTCACACATTTTTTGTCAAAATTTGTGACTCACAACAAACTAGTAGCTTCTGATGTCCGTATCGATAACTGAGATTATCGCCTAAGGAATTCTCGTATCCAGTCTTGGTATGTTAGTTCTCTTGGTTGCTACATAAAAGCATAATAATAAACATAGTCGTAACCTAATATACGAGGTTGTAGCTTTGTCAATCCATAATTAAATTCCAGAATAAAAAATTATAAAAATGGTTTACCAATAAGAATGATAGAGCTTCAAAATTAAATATTAAGTAAAGATACCGCCATATTTTTCTTGTTCTTCTGTGGTGAAAATTTGTGAGGTTACAAATCTGGATGCATAATCTTTTGCAAACCCCTATTTAAGATATCGTTGTGAGTTTGTTCTACAAATATCATATTTATTGGGAGTCGATTTTATTTTACCACCCTTTGACACTTCTTCTATGGGACGCAATGTTATGTCTTTAGGAATTTCGCGTTGCTTACTTTTCGTTTTATATACAAACGGCATTTTCCTTCAAGCAATGCTCCCTCTGCATGCTTTTTCAAGTAAATTTTACTGTGAAGTTTCTGGTGATATATTTTGGCATGATTTACAGGTCAATATAAAGGTTAGGAAATACATAATGGGAAGAAAACAAAGAAATAATTACCTTCACGCAGGTCTCTCGTATATTTACTCCCAAATCACCACAAAATATGTACAAAGGCATGCACATAACCACAAATATGTTGTGATTTTGACAACTGAACAAAATGACAGATAATGGTCCGGCGATGTTGCCAGTGAACAAATTAAACTCCCATCGTAAAAAAAAATAAAACCTACAATGAAATTTAAATTACGAAGGGATGACCATGCCTCTCGATTCCCCATACCCCCCCATACCTCCCCCATTTAGTTTTTTAGGATGTGAAAATATTCCAGGACTATTTCAATGTGTTTGGGAAAACTGTTTAAAAGAGTGACCGGCTTGCATATTTAAAATAAGTTATGGTGTGAAAACTTAGTTCTAGTAATTTCAACTTTGACATTTAAGGATAATATTGTGTAGGTTTTTATTTTTTTTTGTAACAAAACAAATCAAGTGTATGCTGAAACGTACTGAATAAATGGTTATAAATATATTACTTTATATTTTCAAATAACATCTTAAGAGGTCAATAAATATAAAATTAAATTCCGTTCGAATAACACGATGATGTGACGTTGCCAAATGCTAAAAACATTTTAAATAGTTCTGGCCTGTTTTCCGCGGAAATAATTGTATTTTGGATAAAGAAAAAAGTTGGAATCATTGATGAAATTTGTGAAAACACTTTTCCTTAGACCCCGTGTAATGTTTAGTTGATAATAAATTTATTTGAATACAGCCATGACAATAAGAACTCCAAATCGCACGGTCAATATAGCGATATCTTTTTCTACGGGTAAGTTGTAATTTTACGTTGTATTGTAACTTCCACTTGTAGTGTGAGGCCGGACATTAGCATTCAAATCCGGTATGAATTGAATATTTAATTAAAATACTTAAGGTCAGAAACGGAAGTAGCAGCATTGAGCCATCATAAGCGGTAAAACGTTAGTATTGTTTTTAAAAACGTTCGAATAGTGGGCGATCGGTGTCGTTGAAGGTGTTCTGTGTGATTTTCTTGAACGGATTCTGGCGTAATTCTGCAGTTTTATCGTAGTAATCGACGTCAGTAAACATATAAAACCCACGTTATCATCAACGAAGATTGCTTCGAGAAATATTTACACACAAAAAAGGTAAAGTGTTTCTATATCATTCTTTATCGTCGTATTAATTGAAAATTTATTGCTCGAAGGGGAATTTCAAAACAATTCATTACAATGAATGGTTTTGATTAATAGTGATATAAAAAAATATTTGATGCACCTCTGTGTGATTAAGATTGTTGTGAAGTTTTTTAAACGGTGAATGATCTTCATGATACAATTTTCTGAAAATCCATTTTATCTGAGAGCTGTGCTTCCTCCCTTCGTGTATCTGGTAGCGACAGTTGAAAATATCTATAAATTAAGGTGCATATATATATATATATATATATATATATATATATATATATATATATATATATATATATATATATATATATATATATATGTATAAAGATGGTTTACGATAAGAATGATAGAGCTTCAACATTAAATAAAACACACATTTTTTGCTCAAAATCTGTTCCGATTGCTTTATTTAAGAAATTCAGACATGCAATTTATGATTTGAACAAGATATCAATCAAATGGCCACCACGGCTCTTTTTGCAGACACGGATCCGCTCGCGTCAATTTTCGATGACCCTGGCGCACATTTCGGGCTGTATCGCGACTATGGCTTGACCAATAATCAATAATAATCGCCAATAGTTTAATCCAGTCAGTCCAATAGACTAATTTGATTTCTTTTAATGATAACAGTACTTGAACTTAGTATCGTTGCAAAGAGCATTTTTTCTGATTGCAAAGATGTATATATTGTATGGTTTTTTTTCAAAATAGATTTAAAAAAATTTCTAAAATATGTTTTGGTTTGTTTTAGTGTAAATATATTTTTCATCTAGTAGGCTATGAAACTATGTATGATCGATGAAGTATTTGATTACACTTGACAACTGTTAACGTCTATTTGTGAATTTAAAATTTTCATATGTAATTAATATGTTTTAATTAAAAGAGAAATTATTGAAATACTAGCAATTATTCGATATAGTGACAGAAAACGCACGTATGCTGAAGTTTCTCGAGTATTTAATGAAGTACATCCGAATAAAAACATTACAAAGTAAATTGTTTTAAAAACGCTGAAAATATTCAATGATATAGGTAGCATTAAACGTTTTCCAAATTAGACAGAGAAAACACAAAAACTAATGACTAATGATAAAGTTCCTTGAATGTTTTAATTGATGTAGTATGTAATGGTAAGGTTTTCGTGCAACAATTAGCTTTAACCCTCAAGAGAAGCACTAAACGGCTTATCGATTCAGGAACACTTTGGTATGCTACGTATGCGTATGCCTTAAAAATAATAGTATTTAGTATTAATACAGCAAACATAAAAAAAATGTTAAAATGAGGTGTTCTATTCAAACTATTATATCTAGGAGAAATTAATAGATAAAAACTTTCTTTGAACGGCATTTAAAAGGGGACTTAATGTACATTCAGATACTTAGACATAATTTAGCTTTATTTAGTTAGGTAAAGTTGACTGGTATGATGCTCTTCAAAAACTTAGTCGGTTTGCTTTCACTCTCTTTGCCGTCGAAAATATCAGCTGCCTCATATAACGCTTCTATTTCAAACGCCGAGCGAGTACGAGAACGAAATTGAAAGAAACCGATAAATAAATGTTAAAAAAATTAAGTTTTCAATAAAAATACTACAGAAAATATAGTATTTATGATTTACTTACCACAAACTGTGTCAACATCGAAAAAAACACACTGTTTGTGCAAAAAGGTTATTTAAATAAATTGACAAAACACTGACACAACAACAGTACTGGGTGGCGTATACCTATGGTCACTTATATTTTGTTATTATTTACATCTTAAGATGACTATGGCGAGGATCTGTAGTGGGGATAGTCAAATTTTTCCCCCACTCACAGTCATTCCCTCAACGTGACCATTTATAAGGAATAATACTTTTAATTCACCCCGGGGTATCCCATATCCAGTGCTTCTCTTGACGGTTAAATCATAACATGTGTAGACGCTCAGTCCAAAAAATTATAAAAAAATATTTATATCCTTACAAAATACAATTAGTAGAAGAATTAAGTGAAGATGATTTTGATCGAAGAGTTGAGTTTTTCTAAGTTATGATGGAAAAAATATGCTATAAAAGTTAATAGCAGATAAATATTGAGATTTATTGGAAGAAATTATCATCCGTCAACTTTTGCGTCTGTTTCCAAATTTAGTTAACCAAAATCAGGAAATATGGTTACAGTAAGATAGTGCACCAGTACACCATGACATCAACGTTAGAAATTTTCTTATGGTCCCAACAGGACTGCTCCACATGTCATACAGCCAACGTAAGAATCGATTTACTGAGTGAACAATTGGCTGAGAAAATTATTTCGAGGAACACAGCTGTTGGCCACCAATGTCTTAATCTTAACTGTCTTAATCTTGTCTTAAATCTTTAGTCTGTACCGATATACCAGTAACCATTGAGGTCTTGAAAGCCAACATAACTCGGACAATTGCGGATATATGACCCAATTGCATGGAAAAAGTGGTCGGAAATTGGACTGATAAAATGGATTTTGTCAGAAGCAGATACGACGGCCGTTTGTCTGAAATTCTACATTGTTTTCAAACATTAATGCTCTTGAATGTTTTATATATATATATATATATATATATATATATATATATATATATATATATATATATATATATATATATATATATATATATATATATATATATATATATATATATGCGATGCCAGACATATCAAACGCTCCGTACCCGTCAAATCAGCGTTTAAAACTAATTACCGCTACGCTAGGTCGCAGGGAATCTACGACGAAATCGCATATTTTAGAAAGCTGTTAAACCCTCGAATTCTGGTAACCAACAAAACATGTAACGCCAACGACGAAATAAGATGGCGTGAACTATGGTCGCTGAAGGTAAACGTCTGACCAACGATGTAAAAATTGTGGCAAGAGGACGGAATTTTTATTCGCATTATTTGGTGTGATGGGTCGACAGACGTTCTTCTACATCTGGAGATTTTAATTTTTAATACTATTTTAAAATGAGGCAAAGGAAAGAAACTGAACGGAAATAAAATATGGTGTTTTGCTCTGAAAAATTGTTTACTGTGATAAATATTGAAGGGGCGGTACCCCAACGCCCTCTCTCACGAGCCGCCACTGATACAGGATGTCTCGAATCTCAACTGTCAAAAATACTATTGCCTTTTTGTTGCAAAAGAACCTTATTTCAAAAAGGTTTAACCCAAAGGCATCGGTGTGAGTCAAATTAATAATTAGTCTATTATTTTATTAAGATAAAACTTGATCAAAATGAAATGAAAGGAATTATTATAATACTTTTATCACAATATTTTTCTTTAAAACTAAAGCAAATGCTCAAATTGTTTGCCTTCGGCACCAATACATGCTCTGCATCGCCTCAGAAAAGATCTTTTCACCAATCTCCTTGCATTTATTTCTTCTGTTGTTTCAACAAGTCTATGACGCAGTTCGGCTAGATTTTGTATTGGTTTTGAACACATTTTGTCTTTTATGCAGCGCCACTAAAATAAATTAAGGGGGTGTAGATCCGGAGATCGAGAAGGCCACTCGATTGAACCCCGGCGACTAATCCACCTTTCCGGATACTCTCTGTTCAAATAATCCTGTACAGGACGAGTATAATGCGCTGGGCAATCATTTTGTTGAAACCACATTTCTCTGTAGACATTGAGTGGTACATCTAATAAAGTTAGAAGTTAAAGTTAACTTTAAATTGATACTGGGACCGGTCTTCATGCGTTAAATGCGCATTTTCCGTGTGCCAACTATGTAAGTTATACAAGTTTAAATAACCATCTTTTTTAAACGTCCATTTGTCAGTCCATAAAATTGTTTAGAAATTGCAGATCTTCACGTTTTCTCGTCAACATTGTTGTACAAAATTGTCACGAGGTAGCAAACTTTATACGTTGTACATGATACGGGTGATGTTCGTATATTTTTAAAATTCGATAAGCAATACTTTTCGACAATTCAGTGTTTCTTTCAATCGCATGTACTATTTCATTTAAAACAGCGTCGTCGTAGTGTCCTCGAGATCTCCCACCGGCTGTACGAGCACTAAGTAATCGTCCTTGCGAGTATGACATGCTCTGCATTAGGCTACCTCTCGCGATAGACTCTGCCTGCGGCAGAGGCATTACAATGGCATCCACCGTAGATAAGATGCATGTTTGCATATTCTTCCGCTGTGTACAGATACATTTCGCACAGCTTGTTAGTATTGCTAAATACTAACTAGCTACTAACAGTTACACTAGTATAACTAAATACTAAATTGCAATATCAACTCCAGGGTAATACAAGCCAAAGTCGTTAGCATAAATTCAATATCGAGTTCAGGGGAACAGAAGCCAAAATCGTTAGTACGAAATTTACATGATTACGAGAAGATGCTCGATAAACGAATGAACGTAACGTACTGAATGATAAAAAAAACAATAAGCAACTATTGAGCAGCGGCGTCATTATCCCTCTTTCTTATTTCTCACTCTCACTCACTCTAAATGTAGATTGTCAATCTGTCTCTCTCTAATTCGTCGTCGAACCGCGTTACTATCTATCTCACTCTATCACATCTATCCATCTCAATTATACTATTGAAGTCGATCTTTGAGCACACAAAAGTATTTTTTATCATGGTATGAGTTTTCTGAAATGTGGTCCTTTTGCAAAAAAATCAGCAATATATTTTTTTGTGGCAAGAAAAGTGCCAATTGGTGTACCTTTTTGAAATCTTGACTAAATGGGCCATCTTTTGAAATAACTTGTCTAGGGTAGTGTAATACATTGTTTTTAAAAGATGAAGTGTCAAAGTTGGCTGACAATTTTTTAAGCCACGACTCAATGAAACTTTTTTTTTACTAAATTAACAACGTTCAATGTTTGACTTGTAACTGAGATTAATAACATGGTTAATTAGGATCACGTTATAAAAAATAGCACTGCGAAATTGTGATCCCAGTACTTAAAGATAGAGCATAGGGTGTTGAATTTCAAGATTTTCCAAAATATGTTTATTATGACTTAACACAGTGACAGTGAGCAATTTTTTTCTTATTTTTGCCAGAACTGGTATAACCTGGCCTTTCGCCCTGTACCCGCTTGAAGTTGAGTTTCGGGACACCTATATATATATATATATATATATATATATATATATATATATATATATATATATATATATATATATATATATATATATAAATAATAATGTCAGGTTGATGGAAGTGGCTTATGATGGCATTACAGTATTCTTATCATTTATTATTGTCCGTGGGCAATATTTGGACACCCTTTTGAATCCCTCTGGACGACACTTTGCTTTTTTGAAAATGTATATATACACATTGTTTTGGGAACGCATTTTATTCTGATTGACATTGAAACAAAAACAAATCAAAAAATCTGTATGTTCCGAAGAAAATACAGCCGCTGTTATTGAAGATGTTCTGCAGAAGTTTTGCTTTGTTATTCGATTACGTGGAAAAATTTGCGTAAAGCTTTTGGTCTGGTGTCTTACAGGATCCAGCTTCTTCGAAAACTCAAGCCGCCAGACCATCGTTTACCTCGTACATTCGGTGAATGGGCTCAAAATCAATTGCAACTTGACCCAGAATTTAACCGTAAAATTACGTTAATAAACAAAATTACCACATTTGAAGTCAAAATAATTCTCAAATGATCGAACCATTACCCTTCTATCGTTGTATGTAAGTTGGGCTTTGTTGTTCGACTACGTGGATTATTTAATTCCGAATTTGAATGATATTGATCTGGAGGTGATGTGGTTCCAACAGAACGGTTTCACATGTCATATAGCTAACGCAATTATCGATTTATTGAGGGAACATTTCGGTGAGAAAAAATGTTGACGAATGGATCTGGCCGCCAAGGTCATGCGATTTAACGCCTTTAGATTATTTTCTTTGGTTATTTTAATTCTATGTCGATAAACCAGCAAGTATTGACGCCAACCATTGGAAGCCAACATAATTCGGACAAGAGAAATAGCTGCGATGAACATTTGTCCGAAATTGTTTTGAAATTTTAATATCATTGAATGTTATTTCACATAAAACAAATAGTTTCAAGGTATCTAATTTAGTTTTAGTTTTATTTTAATTTAAAGTTCGGATGCACTACAAAATAACCCTATATTAATGATCTAACATATTTAGATTTAGATTTTAAAGTTAACGTTTGGAGTTTGGAGTACGTTCAATACCAAAATGTAGTTTTATAATTATTTAGATGTTGGTGAAAACATTAACTGAAATTTATTAGGAGCTAAGAAGCAGCTTTCAGGACATAAACCAACAAGAGTCAATATATTTTTATATTACATATAAAAATAGTTAATTCCAGATGCTGGCAGTATTAAATAGAATCGATTACATCAAAAAAATGTTTGAGCATCGATTTTATTATTTGATTATATAGGAAAGGATAAAAATAATATTTAGATAACAATATTACAATTGAAATTTATTTGGTGAGAAATATGAGTTGTGGTTAAATATGAAATAATTCATTATATTATCTAAGCTTATTTCAAAAAACATTAGTGAGCTAATCTTGGAAAAATGTATCAGATGTCTTCGAATCTATAAGTCATGAATATATTTTGTTTACAAATAAACATATTTGAATATAAAAATAGTATGCAAAAATCTTTACGTTCTTCCACACCTTTTCGAAACTTATTTTATGTTCGGCTCGAGTTTTTTTTAAAATTTTGTATATAGTTGTAAGAAAGTTAGGGAATTGATATGGGGTATTATACTGATGGTATGATGATTATTATAGGATGTGTTACCAAAATCTGGACAAAACGAACATTGGTCAATTTTTTTTAATTTTATATATCTTTAGTGGAAACTCTCGAGAGTATATTTATTCAGTATAACTCCTTTTAGCCTGAATCTGCTTTGTCCTTTGTTCTTTGTTACACCTTCTGTTAATTTGTAAATACTGGTTCCATGATAGTCTGCAACAATGCCACGTTGGGAGGATTTGACTTGTTGGTGACCCCTATAACAATGGTCTATACTTAATAGTTAACAAATTTATATTATCTGAACTATTAGTAGACTCAAAGCACAATCAGTTTTGGATTAAATTGTTCGTGTGTGTTGAAGCGCCATCCTGCTGAAATATGCTGCCACTGTAACGATAGTCACACATTGATATTAAAAAAAATCACGTTATATAAAATTAGTTACATAAAATCCTTCCATTGGAGAGTGTTTTAGGACTCGGTCATTTTGGGGCCCGGTAATTATATAACCCGGTCATTTTTGGGCCCGCTCATTGTAGAACCCGGTCAATGTAGACTCCAAACCTTTTAGAATCACCGCGTTCTGGGCACAGAACTACTCAGTAATCGACCAACTTGGTAATTGGACAGTCCAGACGCTGAAAAATCGAACAGCACCACAAAAGTATAAGGTCAGATATTATTTTATTATTTTATTAGTATTTTCATCAATATTCAACATTGATCGCTCAATCACTATCTCATGACCACCATTTAACAACGTTAAACAATTTGGTTTAGTTTGATTTAACTAAATTCAATTTGAATGAATTTGATTTGATTTACTTTCATTTGACTTGATTAGCATAATCTGGATTGGTGTGATTCGTTTTAATCTGATTTTGATTTGATTAATTTTATTTAGTTTAGTTTAAGTTAAGTTTTGTAAATTAAACAGGAGCTCTTAAATGATAAAAATGTCTGTGAAAATCGGACTCTTCTTTTTACCTGCCTAGTTTAGTAGGGTAGTCGTGGATACCAACACTAGACTCTTTTTTTATGTTATAACTGTGTAATTTTTTATTTTGTTCTGTATGTTGTTCTCTGAAATTGTGCTTGTGCTTATTAAATAACTAGTTCTGTTATTGTGTCTTTTTGACAGAAAGAAACCATTTCCCATGATTCAGCTGGATTTTTGTGTATGGAACATTGTTGAAAGGGTTACCGACAATACATTTCAAAATGATATATTTGTAAATCGCCACTGAACCAGCATTTGTAAATTTAGATAAGGAAGTAATACAAAGGGACAAAATTGAGGCATTGATTTAAACTGAATGTCATGTCAAACAATAAAACAAAATCTGTCAACCCGCACTGGAAAAGCGTGGCTGATTACGACCCAATTCCCCAACATGGCTTTACAATTTTATACACGGCCCTCATTCACCGGACGCTAAGGGGCAACACCCTTTGGCAGCGTAAAGACTTGCCCCAAGGCAGATGGTGCTATGGTGCTAAGAATCAGCGGGTTAGATCAGGCTGCCATTGGACTTTGGACATTGCAACTCTTAATATTCGGACATTGAAAACGGATGAACGACTACAAGAACTATTGATCGAGCTTGACAGCATACAGTGGGATATCATAGGACTATCTGAAACACGAAGAAAGGGCGAAGCGCTAATTAAACTGGAAATAACTGGTCATGTACTCTGTACTTGGGGTACGGAGAATAGACGATGTGGTGGAATGGGATTCCTCATTAACCGAAAGTTGAAAGACAGTGTCATAAAATTTGAAAGTATATCTGACTGACTAGCTCAATGTGTCATTCAGTTGAAGCTATGGTGACGAGGACAACTCTAGACAACGAGATGTGCAGGTACAAAATCCTGATGGGTGACTTTAATGCTAGAATTAGAAAAGCAAAAACTGGTTAAAGTGGCCTATATGGAAGTGGTGACAGATTGGTTGATTTTGCTGAAGGACAACAACTGTATATTATGTGCTAGTTTTATAAGAAAAAATAAGCAAAAATGGACATGGATAAATTAATCTAGTCTTATAAGTGAAATTGATTATATTATGTCAAACGATAAAACAATATTTTGCATTGTACTGTCCTTAACCGCTTTTATGTTGGAAGTGACTATACAATGGTATGAGTAATGTACAAGAATACTAAGATCGAAGAACGTCAACATAAATTCTGGGACGCTACTGCAGAGGGGCAGCGATTTTTAGATTACTTAGCCTAATCGCTTTGCAGTGTTGCAAGACACAGAAGAGATGGCAATAACAGATCGGTATAAAAAAATAACCGACCCCAGCAGAAAAAAGTTCCAAATAGTAAAAAATCTCCAATGAGACCATTGATTTCATGAAGAAACGGCGGACAATGAGGAATGCAGGGAGTCTTTTTGGCAGAGTCGAGTACGTTGAGCTTTGCAAAACAATAAGAAAACGTATTCAAAAGAAAACGAGTCGGTTCAACATATACCTCAAAAACACTAGAAGAAAACAAAGGAATAAACAAAGTTAAACATAAGCTGAGAAATAAAAGACCCACATGTTTGCCTTAATGCTTGAGGATGGCACAGTACGCGGAGAGCGTACGGAAATGTTAGAGGTTATCAGATTTTATTCAGAGTTATATGAAAATCAGAACCAGTCAAAGATAGCAATACCCACAGATGTACAAACGACAGGTATTCTGGTGGATGAAGTGGTAAATGCTATAGAAGCGATATGTAACGGGTGAAATGTTGAAAGCTGATGGTTGAACTTTACGTAAAATACTGGCAAATTGGCAATTACTTGGCAAAAAAACTACCGCCCAATAAGCCTTCTATCAGTAATTTACAAACGTTTCACCAACATAATATCTAAAAGAATATTAACAACACTGAGTTACGCATAACCAAGAGAGCAAGCAGGATTCAGAAGTGGATTCAGTACAATGGATCATATCCAGGTTGTCCAACAGGTTTATAGAAAGGCACAATGAATATGCCATGCCACTGTACTTGGCTTTTATTGACTATGAAAAAACATTTGAGTTAATATTAAGCCATAATGCAAGCTATTGCTTAACCAAGGGATAGACAGAGCTTATGTGAACCTACTGGGATCCATGTATGATCAAGCTTCCATCGACAATTCATATGGATAATCTTGAAGTTAAAATCAATGTAGAACGGGGTGTATGGCAGGGTGATTGAATATCACCTGAATATCACAGCCTGCCTTGAAGAGGTGTTCCGTAATCTGGATTGATAACAGGATGGAATAATGATCAATGGTGTATACTTAAGCCATTTTAGATTTGCAGATGATATCGTTCTCCTGTCATAAGACCCAACTGAGCTACAAAAACACATACAACAGCTGCAAAGGGCGGGAGAACTATTTGGCTTGAAAATAAACCTGAAAAAGAGTCAGGTTATATTCAACAAATTTGCTGATAACAGAAGAACTTCTATTTTAGGAACCGATTTAGAGGTTGTATACCACTATATATATATATATATATATATATATATATATATATATATATATATATATATATATATATATATATATATATATATATATATATATATATATATATATATATATATCTTGGGTAAAGGATATCTATGGAGGGTGATACTGCCCGGGAAGTGGAATGGAATGTTATGTGTGGCCGGCAGGCATTTGGCAGCTTCAACATAGTGTTTAACAAGAAACTCCCACTTTGTCTGAAGAAAAAAGAATTGTAACAATGCGTGCTGTCTGTTTTGATATACAGAAGTAAAATATGGACCCTCACATCACAATCAGTTCAAAAATTAGGATAGCACAGAGGGGAATGGAAAGGTGTATGCTTAGCATTACAAAGCGGGACAGAAAGACCTGCACATGAATCAGAGAACAAACAAAAGTATGTAACATCATTGGAAGGGTGAATGAATTGAAATGGAGGTGGGCAGACCATATAGCGAGGTGTTGTGACGACAGATGGACCAAAGTAATTCTGGTCGTCATTATTATCATATATATAATATATATATATATATATATATATATATATATATATATATATATATATATATATATATATATATATATATATATATATATACCCAGGTGTGGCGGTTATAATTCTTATTTTTTTCTTAAAATAAAAGTTTAATTTAGGAAAAGAGTACAAAATCGTGTATTCAAATATGCGCCACCGCTAACAGTACATTTTCCCTACCTAGCTGGTAATTTGTGGATACCTTCCCGGAAAAGTTGTATATCTTTTGAGGTGGTCTATTCATTAAGCCATTTTTGGGCATATCCGTAATTGTTGGAGTGTTTCATGGAAAGTGCGTGAGATATTGATGAAAACAGGTGGTAGTGGGAAGGGGTTAAGTTTGGTGAATAAGGCGGGTGGGGCAAGAGTTCCCAGCCAAGTGCATAAATTTGGGCGAGCCTATAATCGGGTGTTGTCGAGCTGCAAAATAACTTTTCCATGTCTTGTAGCCCATTCTGGTCGCTTTTCGATCAATGTATGGTTAAAATTGATCACACTATTCGGTAGCGAATGGTATTAACTATTTCACCTAGATTCAAAAGCTCACGACACCCTTCTGATCCCACCAAATGCACAGTATTGTCTTCTTTCCAAAGCGATTCGGTCGTGCGGTTGATGTTGATGGTTGTTTTGGGCCAACCCATGATTTTCTGCATTATGTGTTCTCGAAATATATCCATTTTTCATCTCCAGTCGTAATTCGATATAAAAAAGCCTTTCTTTCATTCCGGGAAATCAAAGCTTCGCTTACCGTTTTTCTCTTTTCCATATGTCTGTCGTTCTGCTGATGTGGTACCCATTTTCCTGCCTTCTGGATCTTTCCCATGGCATGCAGATGATTACAAATGTTTCGGCGACCAACATTTAACCTCTCTGCCATTTATTGTTGAGTTTGCATATTTCCTTTTTCCAACAATGCTTGCAATTCACCATCTTCAATGTTTCAGTTGACTTGGGGTTTATAAAACACCACTTTTGAATTTCCTAAACCAGGGTCTATAAACTTTCCAGCCTTAGGGCCATACTGATTACTCCAGTATGTTCCGAGGGTCGAAACTGTTTTAATTTTTCTACCATTATCTGTAATTTCTAAACTAGTCTCCGAGTACTCGCCCTAAACGAGCATACGCTTGCTAAATTCGCTAGTCGCGGGCCGGATTGATGACACTTGCTGGTCGGATTTGGACCGCGGCCCGTAGTTTGGTGACCGCGGCCCGTAGTTGGTCTAAACCAACTCCCACAAGCGTCTAGCGTTGGGACATTGTCACTGTAAGTTTCCACAAGTATACGACGGGTTTCACTCGCATTTTCTTTTGAATTAACATTAACATTTTTTTCGAAACTCGTTTAAACATCAACGACGTTTTGAAAGGTACTGACTAGACTGTGAACTAGTTTTCAGCGCCATCTCTTAAAAAAATAGAATTATTAACACAATGTAGTTTCTTTATCTAAATAATATTTTACCCTTTCCAGTATTACACAATAAAATTGATTTTAATTATTATTGGAGAACCATCTTTTGCCAATTAGATTATCTGTTTATACATGTTATAGAACAATATATTGAAATATTATAAATCAATATTATATTATTGGTAATGTTTTTTTAATATATTTAAAAATTGATCAGTCCTCAAATTTAATAAACCGTCAAAATCAGTGAAATCATTTAAAATCCAAAACAAGGAATTCTAAAGAAGTACTATTTAATAATTCTGAAGTATGAGTTTTTTAAATTCCTTTTTAAGAATTCAAAAAAGTATTCCTTAAGGGGTCTTTCTTATGAATCAGAAAAAGGAGCTCTTAAAGAAGTTCTTAAAGACTGCTTCTATATATTGAAGCTGACGTCCAAATCATAAATGAGAACTTATTCAGAATTAATTAAGACGTCATCTTGCTATCTGGGTTACAATATTTTTTAATTTTGACCGACATTAAATCATGTATAAACACATACTATACTTTAGTCAGTACGTTATAAAGAAGTCAGTACCTGTTTTTTTATAAATTATGTTATTAATTAGTTGTAAGGCTTGTTGTTCCCGTAGTTGATGTGGAATCTAAAGCTAACCTAACAAAATTTTTCATCTTTTCGTAAATAATAATGGGTATTGCTGAAGATTCAATACAAATATAATTGTTATCTATCTACAACTGCTGCAAATATGGTTGTTTAAATAAACCAACGTTAAAATCACAAAAAGTCATATCGCACTTGTGCTTTTGTTGTAGGTTCAGAAATAATACCTTTAAATGCATCTAACATGTATTAAAGTAGTAGTGGATGACAGTAACTGATGTTGGTCATTTTTCTATGTATTTAACGTATGCGAAATGAGCAATATTTCTGCTTACTAAGTTTGATGTAACCTTTCAAAAGATATAGTAAAATTTATTTACAAAAGTTGTTTAATTATTATATATGTTAACGAAAAAGTAGTTTACTTATTTGTGAAAAAACGTTGCAAATTATAACCGGACAACACACATAAGAAGTTCTAGGATTTTAAAAATATAATTGATTTACACTTGTTTTTATCATAACATGTTTAAATGGAAAAGTAACCATGGACTAATGCAAAAAAAACGAAAATTACATATTTAAATTGCTATCCACTTGTAAAACAACAGCCCCATTAAAAATCTAGAGATATTCGATGTAGTTTTATCTATATTTTCTTCACTAATTAAACGAAAATTAAGTTAAGTTGTTAATTATAAGTTAAGTTAATTATAATTAAGTCATTATATTTTAATGATTCTAATAGTCTAAAGATTAAATATAATGGAGCATTTTCGTTTTCTTTTGCGTTAGTCCTTTGTTATTTTTCCATTTAAGCATGTTATGATAAAAGTGTAAACCAATTAAATTTATGAAATCCTAGAACTGCTTATGTGTGTTTTCCGGTAATAATTTACAACGTTATTTTCACATATAAGTAAACTATTTTTTCGTTAACATATATAATAATTAAACAACTTTTGTAAATAATTTATAATACTGAAATTTTTGAGATACGTCAAGTTCACTTAGGAGAAATATTGTTCATTTCTCATACGTTGAAAACATAAGAAAATGACCAACATGAATTATTATCACCCAGTTCTACTTTAATAGATGTTGATCTACTCCAATAACAAAATGTGTAGCAATTTTTGGAAAAAAATTAACTAACGTCAGATATAATTGTTTTTTGAGCTTTTCGATATAAATAGTCCATTGATATGGACATTTATCTGAATATTTCTAGCAAAATCTCTCACATCGATAGCTTTCATTTGATCAGTAGGTCCCTTTTGTAAGTCATAATGAAAATATTCCCCAGGTCACAAAGGGCGAATATTAGTATTTTTTGGAGTACTTAATAAAGTGCGAAGATCTTTTTGAAGTTTTTTAACTCTTCTATTGACTCGGCATTAACAAGCGTTTTTAAAAGAGCCCAGCATGCAGCTATTTCACGTCTGAAACTGACTTTTACATTAATCTTAAGAATTTGATTTAGTGCAAAATTAACAGCTGGAGGTGGATTTGGTGCAAAATTTGCAGCTGGAGCATTTTCATGACTATTTATGTGTATCGAACTGATATTATCATTACCACAATCACGAAGCTTAAGATCATTTGTTAAAATTGCTGAATTAGTTGAATTTCTATCGCCGTAAACTTCTTGTAAAATTTTAGTTATTTCCTTGATTGCTCCTGGACCAGCGGATTTCAAAAGTTCAGCAGTGATTCTATCCTCACCAGAAGCCTTGTCATATATATATATATATATATATATATATATATATATATATATATATATATATATATATATATATATATATATATATATATATATATATATATATATATATATATATATATATATATATATATATATATATATATATATATATATATATATATATATATATAGATATATCCATATATCTCAGCATAATGTTTGTTTTGTAACAAAAATAAGGAAAACTTACACATTGTGTTTTAATGTTAATGTTGAAATTATTATCACTAATTTTTCACACCATAGTAGGTTTTAAACGATTCTCGTCCCATTAAGAAATATATGATTAATTGTAAAATTAAATTAACTGTATAATACTATTGAAATCAAGGAAAGTTTAATTAAAAAAAATGAAGTGATAGTAATAAGTAATTCAGTAATAATAATGACCTGTAATAGGAAACTAACTACTTTTGGCATAACATTATAAATCAGTCTTTAGGAAAATTACATCGTGGTTGCTAGGAATGTGCAAATCCCTGTAACACGTATGGAATAACTAATTCATAGCCAAGAAGCAACCTGATAGGAAGCAAGTAAACTTCAAAGTTAATATGAATTATACATATGATGTGAAGTGGTGAGGTAAACTTAACATATGAAAACCATAAAATTCAGGAAATAGAAAACAAAATTAAAAGTGCGCAGTGTTGTATATACAATGAAAGCTTAAAAATACTTTTATATGTTAATGCTTGTTTTATATGTTAATGCTTGTGAATTTAGATTAACAGGACTTTATTTGTATATGTTTAATATACTTAATTATTGCTTGAAACTCAACTGTTTAACTTGTTTTTAAACAATAATACTTGCTATTAGGAATATAAATTTGTTTCAATATATATATATATATATATATATATATATATATATATATATATATATATATATATATATTTCCAGTATACCTCACCAAAGGTACTGGACGGGTCACGGGTGGTGGATGGTAAAAGTTCCATTAGATATTAATGGACAGCTGCACGGGCGTAGCCAGGGGGGGGGTTCAAACCCCCCCGAAATAAACCAAATATTACCTAATATTATAGCGAGAAAATACGAGGAGTGAAGAGAGTTAAATTATTACATTTGACTTATTGAATTTATTTGAATTATTACAATTGAATTATTATTTTTGACAAGTATCTCGCCTACCCCGAAATCTAGTTTGGAATGCCTAGATATGTGCGATAAAAACCTTTATCCTAATATTTACACCTTTACATATTTAAAAGAAAAAGCTGAAGATTTCTTCTTTAATGGTTTTAGATTTAGCGCAGAGGAACGAAATTAATTTAACCATTTCATTTAAAGTTAAGAACTTTATAAATATGTCGTAATTTTTCCGATGACTATATATGATATTAAATTTCATGTAAGTATATTTTTGTTGTTTTATTTACTTCAAACTAAACCCCCCTCAAAACTAAATCCTAGCTACGCCCGTGGACAGCTGCGAATATCTTAAAATAAGCAGCCCCGAACCAAGGTAAAAAAAAACTAAATCCACTTAGCGTCTGACTGGTATCAAGCGGTTGAGTGGTCAGCATCTGTTCACCAGTGGTGCGGCTGATATTTAAATTCTGGAACTAACCCCTCCAGTCTTAACCTCTGAACCGTCATGGTTCAAACCTTTAATTCAAAGTACAAGATGAAGCGTTCTAGTAATTACAAAATTACCCCAGGAGGTAGATAATCCTCTGCCAGCTTTGCTGGTAGAACTGGACTTTCGGATTCTGGGGCGTCCGGGCGTAAACGCAAAATCTTTTAGAGGGAGTCGGAGACCTCTGGCCAACGTCTGAAAACGAAAACAAAAACTTTCTTTGGAACGGTAAATATCAATTCTCTCCTGCGCCCAGGAAAACTATGAATTGAGGCGAACATTGAATCAGCAAAAAATCCAAATTTTAGCTTTGCAAGAAACCAGATTGACAGATGATAACACTTTGGACTTCGGCAACTACAGATTTTTTAAAGGAAAACGGACAAAAGAATACTCAAAAATACACCACATCTCGGTGTTGCTTTGGCTATCTCAAGAAACATTCTTGGTTCTATAACTAATGTCCAGACACTAAATAATCGACTTATGACACTATCCTTCATGTGTGCTAACAAAAACTATACATTAATCAATGCACACCTCCCAGTTAACGAAGAAAATAAATCTAATCCTGAAAAAGTAAATAAGTCCTGGGAAATTCTGGAAAAGACTATTTCTAAAATTCCCTCCAACCATGTAAAAATCCTATTGGGTGATTTCAACGCCCAACTAGGGAAAGAAAGAAAGTACAGGAAAACAGTCGGCAATTTTCCCGCTCATAAATGGACTAATCATAATGGTAGAAGATTGATTGAACTATGTCCGCAGTTTAATCTAAAAATAATGTCAACCCATTTTAAGAAGAAAATAACAAAACAAAAGATCTGGAGGTGCCCAAACTCGTACATGGGTGACTTTCAAATTAACCATGTTACCATTTCGTACTGCAATTATAAAGAGATTTTGAATTTTCAAGTCAGGAAAGGAGCTAACATAGACACAGATCCTACTTGACTAGAATCAAACTTAGCTGAAAACCTCGAAAACTTATTCAAAAGACACTGCTAATACCTAAGTTCGACTCTACGAAAATAAAACCAACTCTAACAGAAGAGCTTGATAAACAACCAGCACAGAACTGGCAAGAATTGAAACAAAAAATTATTAAAACAGCCTTAACGTTGGTCCCGTTACAAAAACATAGGAAACATCCGTGGTGGGATGAAGTTTGCGAGCAAGCAGTATTAAGCCGAAGTAAAGCATTCAAAGATTGGAACAGTCAAAAAAACAGCAATAAATTATAACATCTTTTTGGAAGTAAAAAAAGAAACATCGAAGCTAATTAGACAAACTAAAAGAAAATATGAAAACAATCAACTTAATGAAATAGAAAAAGATTTCTAAAAAAATAACACCCGAAACTTTTACAAAACATTTAAAACTAAATTAACAGGCTATCAACCCCAAAGTCTTTGCTTCCAAAAGGAAAACGGACAATTAGCTCTAAATAACCAAGACAATTGCAGAGAACTTGGGAAATATTTTGAACAACTACTAAACTGTCCTGAGCCCGTAAACAAATTAGCAACACTAAACCCTAAACAAACACACCCAGATTCATTACCACCGAATGAAGATGAAATAATTAGGCAAATCAAGCGACTTAAAAATAACAAAGCTTCTGGTGAAGATGGAATCACTGCTGAACTTTTGAAATCCGCTGGTCCAGGTACAATCATGGAAATAACCAAAATTCTACAAGACGTTAGGCGAGCCGAACGGATTCCGGAAGATTGGAAAGATGCTCTAATCCATCCACTACACAAGAAAGGAGATAGAACGGATGTAAACAACTACAGAGGGAAATCTCTTCTCCCAGTTTGTTACAAGATTCTATCTCAATGTCTACTAGACAGAGCACAGGGACAATTAGAACCTAAAATGGGTGAATATCAAGTAAGTTTTCGACCGGGCAGATCCTGCTCTGAACAGATCCTGAATCTAAAGTTGATCCTAAGACATCAAAAACTGTACAATAAAAATCTCGTCTGTACATTTGTGGATTTCAAAAAAGCATATGATAGCCAAATCTTGAAAGAACAAGGACTAGATCTGAAAACGTTGGCAATTATTAAAGCATCATTAACTAACATAAGGTCAAAAGTAAAATTCATGGGTGACATCTTAGAGCCCTTCGAAATTAAAACTGGAGTGAGACAAGGGGATGGACTCTCGCCACTCTTATTTAACTTTGTTCTAGAAAAAGTAATACAGGCAGTGGCGTGAAAAAAAGCCGGCCCTGAATATTGACTAGCCTATTAAACTGGGTAGAACCAACATCAAAATTGATTGTCTGGCGTTTGCTGATGATCTAGCAATTTTGGCTCAAGATATATTAACGGCATAAAAACAGATTGAAATCTTAAAAGAAACAGCAGAAAAGGTAGGACTCCAAATTTCCTTCGAAAAGACACAATACATGACCTGCAACAGACTAAGAACACCATATCTAAAAACAAAATATGGCAACATCAGACGAGTCTCTCAATTCAAATATTTGAGTGAAATAATCATGGAAGTAGTATGGGCGTAAAGGAAGGCTAACAACAACGAACGCCTCTAATTGTACTTCGCGTGGTCCACCAGGGCCCATACGTGAATAATAATATATATATTTCCTTAGAGAATCATTATCAGTGAATGCCTATCATGACTGAAAGCCCAAGGCTGTGCTACTGAGTGTTTGATGAGATCATTATGATTTTGATGCGATGATTCGTCATCCTCTCAATGGATTATGATATAATCCATAATAATAATAATTATGAAATATATCTAGGTTTCGCATTACGATTATACTCATACAATATATAATTTTTTTGTATGCTATTATTATTTCTAAATTTTTACTCAAAGGGCATCGCATCGCATCCAACATCAGGCATGTCGATCATGGTCTAGATCTGGTTAGGTGACAGTTATAGAAAAATGTAACAGTTTTCCTTGGTTGAACACAATAAGTTATCAACTAGTCTATTTTGGAACTAAATTAACATCGTTATATCAACTGTTTAGATTATATGTCTGATTGTAGAGTAGGATACTTGAAACTCTCCAAATCATATATTGTAGTGGAATAAGTTTCTCCAGATAGAACAAATTCGACATCCATTTTATAGCAAGTTTCCTTAAAATCATATTATTATATACAGTCAAAGCTACTTATTCGCAGAGATAAGTACCGTAAATATGCCGCGAATACAGAAACAGTGAATATGGAATGGTAATTTTTACGAGATTATAGGGGATATGTTCAAAGGTTACAAAATAAAAAGAAAAATTATATAAAAAAAAAAAATTATGAGATATTTTTTTAATAATATTAATAATTATTATCAGGCTTAGGCAATGGTTTAAAGAATTTAATAATTTTTTCTTGTTTTTCCGCTTTTACAAGGTCTTTCAATTCGGATTGATATTCAGGTGTGGTATTAATAATTTGTCTTTTAAAAACAAGAACTCTGTTTATAGAGGAATCAATTTTTTTGAAGAAATCACAAAGCTCATTTGCTCATTGCAAGTATTTCCTCCGAGTCGGTTTCAGTCAAATGTTCATCTTGCGATTCAAGCAATTCTTGAATGAATGTCTTATGCCATTCGCAACTTTTCAATTAATGTTTGAATTTGCACATTACCGAGAGTTAGATCAGGCTATAGTTTTTTCCAGCATATTTCAATGTGTATGGCTTTAGCTCTCGCAATTATTCTTTTATGTTAACAATACACTTCGCTATGTCAATTTTTTTCAGCATTGCATAACATTCATATCAGGATCACATTCCATGATGTCCAGTTTGATTTTAAAGGTGTGTCTAATATAATACAGTATAAAGGCTTGAATTATTCCTTGGTCCCTAGGTTAGAGTAAGGCCATCGTGTTAGGATACAGTACAGGCAAAAATATCACCGTTATATTGGGATGCATAGCTTCAAGCTTCCGAGGGTGACCTGAAGCATTCTTTAAAAATAGCTTTGAAATCTAAATTATTTTTCTTTAAATAAGTCTTAACTTCAGGAACCAAACAATCTTGGAAGCAGTTATAGAAAATGAAAACTTGTAACCCACTCTTTCTTGTTTGAACGCCCAAACTTTGGTAGATTGTCCTTGTTTTGATTTCAGAGCACGAGGATTTAACGATCTGTAAAGCATAAGTGGCTTAATTAAACAATCTCCTGATGTATTAGAAGAGAGCAGCAGTGTTTTAAGCAACTTTAAGTTTTGTTACCTTAAAACCAGAGGCGGACTTTTCGCTTTGGGATATAAAAGTTTTGTTTGGTATTCTTTTCCAAAACAGGGCAGTTTCGTCTGCATTGTTTAGATTTGTTTAGAGAACACTTGTTTAGATTTGTATCTACCATCAGGAATTAACTTTGAAAATTCTTGTCGATATGTTGCTGCTGCTGAAGTGTCTGCAGATGCAACTTCTCCAACAATTTTAATGTTATACAGTGATTTTCGTACCTTGAACTTATTGAACCAACCCTCCGAGGCTTGAAATCCTCCACCCATATGTTCATTACCAGGTTCTATAAAATGTACTTAAAGACGCTTAGCTTTCTCACGGATTATATCACCACTTAGAGGCACTCTCTTCAATCAATGGCTATAGTCTTCAATCCATAATGTTAATGCAGCTTCCTTTTTTTCATTTGCTGGATCACGAACAATTTTTGCTGATAGTGATGTTGAAGCTGTAGAATTGATTCATTGACATTAAAAAAAATGTGATATAAATGCAACCGACTCGCCAAGGTGTAAACGGTCAAGTATTTCTATTTTTACCTTAAGCGGCAATACGACTTTTTCCGTGTAGAATTAATTTGCTTTTGTTTTTACTCGACATTATAAATCGCGAACAGAGCAGAAGAGGCACATACTATTTACTCGAAATTATCGTGACGAATGGCAAGTTGAAGAAATTAAACTAAAGATTTGGCACCAAAACCCATAGCATCATGCGTAACCCGGAGGCGCGTACGGCGACGGCGATTTATTTGTCAAAGAACTTTCGGCCAAACGGCAATAGGACTTGTTTGTTTATAAATACTTTGATACTTGTTTGTTTTGAAAGGTAACTGGTAATAAATATATATTATTCTAAAAATACAATATGTATCATTAGTTTTGGATCCGCTATTAAAGAAATTTTCAGCCGCGAATATGTGAAGAAGTGGTCACAATTTTTTAATCTGTGAAAACTGAAAACGCAAATAACGGAACCGTGACTAAGGAGCTATGCTTCCAAGTTTCAGACACGTGGGTTTAGTTATTTGCCTGTTTGTGATGATCGAGCAATGAAAACAAGTTTTACCATTTTCTATAAAATTACTAAATTGAAGTTCGGACTGTTATATAATACTTGTTTTATAGGGTCTAACCACGGCGAACATACAGAATTTAAGAACGTGTAGAATTTAAACGTGATCGTACATTCACTGAGTATGATGAATGCTCGCACTACGATTACTACGATTGACAAAATCGTTACAAAAATCAACAGTATATTAAATGATCATCGACTGAAGGTACGCGAGCTTTCTGACATTTTAATCATCTTGATAGATCATGACCATTACATTTTACACGGTGTTATGAGTACAGAAATGCTTTCCGCTCGAAGGTTGATGCGTTTGTTAATAGTCGGCCAAAAGCGCATCGAATAAACAGTGTTCAAAAGAATTTAAGACTTGTTTAAATGCTGTAAAATGTTTGTTTTGTTGACTTGTTTAAATGCTTGTTTAAATGAATGATTCTGTTATTGGTGTGAATCAAATCCACAAGTGATCCATCAGGCCCCGTTACATCCCGAAAGAATCACTGTTTGATGTAGATTATGGTACGGTGGCATTATTCCATCATATTTTTTCAAGAACGTCGAAGAACGGACCGTCACTGTGAATAGCGAACGCTAACGTGCCATGTTATCCGATTTTGTCTTTCCGAAAATTGATGAAATTGATGCGGATGAACTATATTTTCAATAAGATGGCGCAACTTGCCCCGCAGCACGCATTACGACAGACTTATTGAGCAATCAATTCGGATAATCGGTAATTTCACAGAATGGCTCTTACAACTGACCACCAAGATCTTGTGATTTAACACCTTTAGACTATTTTCGTTGGTGCTATGTTAAATCACAGGCTTATACCAACAAACGCAAGTCTCTTGATGAACTTGAAGCCAACATACGAGCAACCATAGTTGCAATACCACCCGATATGCTTCACCAAGTCATCGAAAATTGAGCCAATCGGATCAACCAGTGCAAGAGGGATCGAGGTGGTCACTTGAATGATAATTTTTAAAAAAATCCTAAATGGCATAAATTATGTCATCTAATAAAAACAATGAGCACCATTTTCGGCCGAATTTTCTGTATTTAATTTCAAATTCAAATCCTATCGCTTTTATTGGGAAACCCTTTATAAAGTTAAAATAGAGATGAAGATGACATGAAAGGTGCTAAAATATGATAAAAACTAGTGGGTAAGAAGTAGAAAAAAGTAGGAATTGTTTGAGGATGGTAGACTTTTAAGAATTATTACATGCAAAAAGAAGTATGTTAAACCTATTACGTTCCAATTTCTTTATATATTCATTATAATGTGATTTACCTCATCATTTAAAGCGAGTCTTTATCAACGAGCCATTTCTTTAGGTTTAAGAAAAGAAAATAATGGCTGGGAGCCAATTCGGATTATTAGATGGCATAATTTATGCCATTTACGATTTAAAAAAAATATCCCTCTTGATGACTTGGTGGAGCATATGGGGTGGTATTGGACTATAGTTGCTCGAATGTTGGCTTCAACTTCATCAAGAGTCTTGGGTTTGTTGGTGTAAACCTGTGATTTAACATAGCCTCAAAGAAAATAGTCTAAAGGTGTTAAATCACAAGATCTTGGTGGGCAGTTGCGAGAGTCATTCTGTGAAATTACAGATTACCCGAATTGATTGCTTAATAGGTCTATCGTAATGCGTGATGTGTGGCAAGTTGCGCTATCTTGTTGAAAATATAGTTCGTCTGTATCAATTTCATCAGTTTCCGGAAAGACAAAGTCGGATAACATGGCACGATTCCTTTGGGATGTAATCGGGTCTGATGAATCACTTGTGGCTTTGATTCACACCCATAACGACAATTTTGCTTATTGACGTAGCCCTTTAACCAAAAATGAGCCTCATCGGAGAAGATGATTTTTCGATAAAAATCTGGATCGTTTTCGGCGTGAACTCCCGACGTAATCGTTGATTAGTTGGCTTAAGTTCTTTCACGAACAGTCACGATATTTTCTTCACTATGGCCCTTACGAAGTCGTGACGGTGGTTTTTGGTCATGAAGACTAAACTCACATTCAAACTTATCAATTATACAGCGGATGGCTTGATAAGAAGGAGCAGAAAGACGACCGTGTTTTGAATGAAATGCTCTTTGAGTAGCAACAAAACTTCTCAAATTTTGACAAAATGTTTGGACAATTTCCAAATGTTGTGGCAACGAAAACTTGTTCTTGGTGAAATAGCAATCCTTACTGAAAACAATTTACAGCAAATGTCATAAATTTGATATCAAATATGGCCGCCATTAACTGTCCAAAATCCTATCGTCCATACTGAGAAGCATTTTACTTTTTATGAGTATTTATTCATTGTGTATCTTCATTTTCAGTTCTTCTATTGGAACCTTTGGTATGAAACACTAAACTCGAAGAGATTTATCATTAAGCAGCAAATATTTTTTTACATCCCGAAGCTTGTTTCGCCTGTTAGCATCATCAGCAGGTGATTAAATCTTTGAAAAGGTTAAAGTGATTTACCAGTAAACATCAAATCACATCCTTTTTAACTTCTGGGCGAGCGTTGCACTAAACATGTTAACATCATCAGGAGAAGATTGAATGTATCTCCTGATTATTCTTAACATGGTGAGCGTTTAGTGATAAATCTCTTCAAAGTTTAGTATTCTTATTTTATCAATATACTTCTGTTTGTTAGTTGCTAGTCAATTAGTTCTTGTCAATTTAGTGGCAAATTCTTTCTTACAGAAATTATTCATTTTAAAGCAGTTAGAAATAATATTCTAATTTTGTTGCAGGATAAACATTAGCGGTGTTCAGCACAAGATGGCAAATTGTGCGCTGAAAAGGTTTCTCCCAAACTTCTCGAACGCAGACGTTTAACAATTCACGATGACGACGTCAACTGTAAGGCGCAAGCGTACGCATCACAGCCAACTCTAAATTCGAAAATAACCGCGCGGCTTATTTAGTCGCGTGTCGCGCGTTTCGTGGTAAAGTTTTCTGGACAAGAGCTACCAACGGCGTGTTTATCCTACGGACGTTGTTTCGCGAAGGATTATGTGGCGCAAATTTGTGTCCGTTTTTGCCAGTTCGGTTTATCTTTTGCGATAGTTAGGCTTGGATAATATTCATACGGATGGCGGATCTAAAGACGTTAGGGGTAAGTTTACTCTTATTTATCTCTCTTTTGGCTTCAGTTCGATAATATTCCTTGCTTGTTGACATTTACGTGATATAATTAATTTGTTATTGTTGGATTTGAAGTAAAAAAAGGTTTTATTATGGTTTTGACAGATTTAATTTAATGTCAAGTAAATCTCATTTGAACGGCTATTAGATGATATGGATTTCAATATCTATCTACAATACATTTCAAATTGATAAACGCGGAGGTTAACTGTTAGTGCGGGGTTTGCTTAATTATAATATTTTAATATGAAGGAAACATAATGTGTATAATAGAAATTTTGCTGTTGTTGAAATGAGATTTTTGATAATTGTTATTTCATGATCAATAATTCTAGAATATATATATATATATATATATATATATATATATATATATATATATATATATATATATATATATATATATATATATATATATATATATATATATTAGAATTACTAGGTTCTCGGGTAGAACCTCGTTATAGATTTGTGAAATCTCGACGTTTAGTTGATTTACTCCGAGGCCTCAATCTGCCTACACCCCAGAGTTCACAACTAAAAACCCTTGTTTAGTTGTGAACTCTGGGGCTTGAAAATGGCTTCAAAGTGGAAGCCGAAACGTCGATATTTTACGCAGTTCTACCCGAGAACCTAGTAATTCTAATATTACTGACTGCGGAAGCCTTTCCGAACATAGTTTATATAATATAAACATGGGTCTACTGTCATCTGTTACAGAGATACAGGAGTAAACAAAAATTAAAATGTTTTTTAATACTACTTTTATAATAAATAATTAGGCTACAAAACGTAGCCTAATATTTCAAAAATACCACCATTTACTTCCAAACATTTATCAGCGCTCTTATGATTAGCTCGGATTGCCCTGTAAATGGATTCGGGTATGTTCCTGCTGCTGCAGCATTTACTATCCGGTCGAATAATAGTATCTAGTGTCTACTTTAGCTGAATATACTAAATATTTATCCCACCCCTAAAGACAATAATCCAGAGGATTAAGATCCGGTGATCTACCTGGCCAGTTGTGTGGACCACCTCATCCTATTCACCGGTTTGGGAAGTTGAGCTTGACTTGGTGGAGCATATGGGGTGGTATTGGACTATAGTTGCTCGAATGTTGGCTTCAACTTCATCAAGAGTCTTGGGTTTGTTGGTGTAAACCTGTGATTTAACATAGCCTCAAAGAAAATAGTCTAAAGGTGTTAAATCACAAGATCTTGATGGGCAGTTGCGAGAGTCATTCTGTGAAATTACAGATTATCCGAATTGATTGCTTAATAGGTCTATCGTAATGCGTGATGTGTGGCAAGTTGCGCCATCTTGTTGAAAATATAGTTCGCAGCATTTACTATCCGGTCAAATAATAGTATCTAGTGTCTACTTTAGCTGCATATACTAAAGATTTATCCCACCCCCAAAGACAATAATCCAGAGGATTAAGGTCCGGTGATCTACCTGGCCAGTTGTGTGGACCACCTCATCCAATCCACCGGTTTGGGAAGTTGTTGTTTAAGAAATTTCTCACTTGTAAGCTGTAATGTGTTTTGTCATACATTAAGTGGAACGTTTTCTAACAGGTTTTGGAAGTAATTCTGTAGAAAATTTACGTAAACTTCTCCTGTTAGATCACCGTCGTATATCAATGGACCGATTAGTTAATTTTTTAGCATACCATACCACATTTTAATCCACTTTGTACTTGCTTGGATCATATTCAACGATGTCAAGGATTGCCTCTTTTTGTTCAGGATCAAATTTCAATTACCGTTCAGATACAATTCTCGCGCTTAACATAACCAGATTTTCTATTAACTAACAAACCAGATCCTCCAGCAGTGATAAAAACTGCTTCAAAAACTTTTCTATCTGGCAGTCCCCGATTCAGGAAACAACGCTGATATTCGGAGACTGCGCGATTTGAGCTTCCGTTACAAAAGCTATAAACAAATAATATATCAGCATATTCACGATGAGATAATAACGAAAGCATAATTAAATCAATGAAATAACTTTAAAACAATTTACTAATGACACACTTAACTGGTATAAGCAATGGTTGCTTAGAAGTAAAAAAAAGTAAAGGTACATTTTCTCACTCTGTATTATATATACCATCCATAAATATGTTTACCCCTGTATCTCTATAACAGTTCAGAATAGGACCCATCTTCATAGAAACTTCATTCTTCTTCATTTTCGGTTCCTGAATATATAGCTGAAATATTGATCCATCATCTGTCTGTATTCTGCCATCATCTGTCGTGATGCAGCACCGATGTGTTTTTGATGTTCGATCTTATACCTTTTTCGAAGTCTTTCAAGAACCTACCAGATTCGCGTATTTAGATCTGCCAGATTTACTACTTTTACCAGTTCATGAAAATAATTGATGTCGACCACCCTGTGACTGAAGGGATTTCAAACTCGCAATGAACACGCATCAGATGTTGACTGCTCTCTCCTTTGAAGGGGGAGCTAACAGTGTTGTCAGATCGAATGCTATGCCACTATTCTAATTACACGTCGTGTATGGTTTTTCTAATTAAAAAATGTTGGCATTGACCAAAAAAAACTGATATATATATATATATATATATATATATATATATATATATATATATATATATATATATATATATATATATATATATGAAAGAAAATATATTTAGTCATACATAATTATATATAAATGGCCATATGTCTCAAAATTGGCACGATATAATTTTATCTGATAATATATATACAATTATACAAGTTTTTATATATTTAGATATAACTTTATATTAAGGTTTGGTTTCAAAGGATTATATATAATTATATACAATTATATATTATAATATATAATAGGTGTTATAATATTATAATATTTAATTTTATATAATATACAATGAACATAGAAAAATAAAAAATTAAATGGAATTTTTTTTTAGTTTATGCTCATTGTTTTCTTAAAATACACTCTGAATTTATATTACTTAAATCAGAACTATTAATTAACATTATTTGAATAGTATTTATGGACTTGCAATGTTTTTTGATATTAAAATTTATCAGTTATAGCTTGAAACTTATTATTATCTAATAATGAAACTATAAATTAAATATTTATTCAACAAATAATTAGAAAAGCATTTTTTTTCGAGTTGATATGTAAAGGATTCGCAGGAATCTTATGGAAAATATTTTTTTCCAACTTTGAGAGATAGAATTTTATATAAATCACAAAGAATATATGTATATATTGGAAATTATCCGCCATTTAATTTTCCAGAAAAACATTTTAAAATTACATTTCCAGTGGTTGACGTTAAAAAAAATCCTAAAAAATGTAATTTTTCTATTTCAACTAGACAGTTGATTAGATTCAAATTTCAATAATCTTAAAAATTGTATGATGTATCTAGAATATAAAATCTTAAAGTAGGATGATCATTTTTGATCTTTTTTCACAATTCTCTCGAACCTCCGTAATTAAAGCTATGAATAATTTTAAACATAATTATACTTTTTTTAGCTCTAAATTTTTTTGGTCAGCTCTTTTTATCTTTCCAATTCTCTGAGTTATAGCTTATTGTAAGTCAGTCCATTTGCACGGGGCACTATCATGTTTGGTTTTCTTCTTCCAACCATTACTATCAGCATACTGTAGAGTATATTCTATAAAGTATAAATATACGTAATTTCCTAAGTAGTCAGACCAAATAATGATTAATAACAAATAAAATAATAATTTAATTTACTATGTGAATATATTATATATATATATATATATATATATATATATATATATATATATATATATATATATATATATATATATATATATATATATGATAAAAAAATTGTGAACTGGACCCGTGGACGAGAAAAGTATTAAAAAGCTAAGAAAGTTCACCCGTGTTCTACGTCGTGCCAGGTGTCCTCTTGGACTCAAGCCGGGTGTCTGGCTTGAACCCAACTGATGACGACTTAAGGCCAGAAACCGGTCTTGGGAGATGCTTGCTGGCGCTTTGGATGGTGGATGAAGGAATGGATCATTGGAAGCAGTCCAAAGAATTCTCACACTGCGTATATACGCCATCCGACGGGAACGAAATGTATGGGTTGTTGACTGTGGATAGGGTCTTCCTATTCTTGACGAGAGAGCACATGTCGGGGCTCTGGACAGTCTATATATATATATATATATATATATATATATATATATATATATATATATATATATATATATATATATATATATATATATATATGTATATAGTTTTAGGTGTACCTACACTATTTATACATGTCATAAACATCATAGAACTAGCATATGTCATCTGGTCTCCTAGTTTTCTTGACTGGTTTCATGGACTCTACTCCTCTTTATTGTTCAGTCGAAACATGTTTATTCATATCCTATATCATTCATGGGAGTAAGACAACCATATTGTTCTGTATTTGGGACGTTACCTGGTAAGCATACTAATGCCAGCAGCGAACTGTATGCCAAGGTAAGGTTGATATAGTGGAAGAGGTGTTTTATTTTTTTGCTGCCCCAGACGAGGAGCTATCATGGTTCGTTAAGAAGTATAGTAGGTGTTTTTATTTGAGAAGTCTATTAGTAGTAAATCCTGCGGTATATATTTGCGGTCTTGTATTTCTAATACCATCGTTTATCACTGGGTGGAAAATACAATCCTTCAAGAACCAGCTTCACTTTCAACACATTTGCCACATTCTTTGAATGGGCTCTACCATTTCAGAATATTTAGGTTAGTTAGTCTAGTATTTAGGAAATATTATGGAAATTCCACGTGTAAAAAATCACCAGAATCATTTCCCTTTACTTGCATCCAACTGTTTGTTTGTTAATTCACAGATGCCAATAACTATACCAGACACAATTTATCCAATACAACTTCAAATAGAGAATTTAAATATACATTATGAAAATATATATATATATATATATATATATATATATATATATATATATATATATATATATATATATATATATATAGACATATTTAGTTCTAAAATATTATTATAAAGTTTATATATAAAATAACAATATTTTATCCTTTAATATAACTAATAGGACAAACTTGCTAAACAAACATCAGTATATCAGTTTATTGAGAAACTATGCAACTACAAGCAAATTACCAAAAATAACTATGTCGAATTAGGGTATGGCAGGCAATAAAAATATTTTAATACCACAGTCCTTTCCGTTGTTGGGTATATGTTTATGAATTGTATAAGGCTTGGGGCCTAACAAAATATTTTGAAAGTGAAACAGGATATTCCCGAATATCTTTTTATGTAATATATGTAACGCATTTTATTATCTTAATTTTTATTCTACGCTTTTGTAGATCATAATATAATGTAAATAAGTTTTGCTACTTCGAATATTTTTACATTTACGTTTTTAAGAAATTCTTTATATGTAGGACTATATGGAAATACCATAAATTGCTTTTTTTGTCGTAATTTTTAGTTTACTAAGTGTTTAATTATAATCTAGTATATATTTAGAGTATAGCTGATTCCCTTGAGATTTGAGAAACATAGTTGTTATTTGTAAAAAGGGCGTCTTACAACATGGGAAGGTGTGTATGAAAAATGTTTGCAACCATACAATAATTAAACCATCCGCATATCCATCCGGGACTATCGCAAAATAATCGAGATATCACGAACTACATCCTACTTGACTTATTCATTTAAACAGCTCGCATAAAAGGTATGAACATTTTTTTTTGTTGTAAGTTGGTATCACTGCACCGAATTGTCAAGTAGAGTTTTGGCACCATTTATTAACCAGTCTGTGTATTGCAGTTGGTTAGGTTAGTGGACCTTAAGTATACTAGGCGATTTTCAAAATGGATAACGTTATGGAATAAAGAGTGTGTCAGCAAGGGTTTGATTGAAAACTTCATCGATTCATTGAAACCCTCATTGACACCCTCATTCTGGACGACCTTTAATGTCCTCCGTTTCGTCGGACTCTGCATACCTGAAACATATTATAATGGGGGACGAGACGAGGGTTTATGAGTTTGACATGCCAACCAGCCAACAAGTTGGGGCAAAGACACTCGAAAATCAAAGCAATGCTGACTGTTCTCTTCGACGATTGTGGTCTAGAAAAAACAGTTCTTAGATTTTCTACAATGGTAATGCACCATCCCACACATAGATCTTTGTTCGTGAATTTTTAACCAGAAACTTAAAGAATGTCGTGGATCAAATACCTAATTTATCAGGTATGACCCACTTGTGACGTTTTTTATCCGTCAAATTGAAATTACCATTTCATGCAAGACGTTTTAAGTAAATTGAAGCTATTAAACAACATTCGCAGAAGGGGCTATATGCCATACCGGAAAGCAGAATTCCAGTATTTATTTGACAACATGTACAACCGACTGTCTGATCGGCATACCATGTGCTTTAAATACGATACCAAAAGAGATACTGCAATATTTAATTATTTTCTCACACCAAACTTTCAATTATATTCTCTCTTTAAATGATGAAGATTGGCCATCGATATCCTGCAATTTGACACTGTTAGAGTGTTTTCTTTGGATTCAAGGTTTATAAAAAGAAAAGAATGGCCACAACGATTCCCTGATTTGACACTGTTGGGCTATTTTTTTTCAGGTTATAATAGAGGATAAATTTAAAATAATATTCACTAAATAACCTAAAGGAGACCATGTGATGGCATAGGCATGGAGGTGGCATATAGATGGAGGTACATCTATATAATAACCTGATTAAGAATTTCAACAAAAGGGCGGTAGGTTAAATCATCTCCTGATGATGCTAACATGGTTAGCGAAACGTGCATCGAGCAGTTCTAAAAAGCGTTTTGGTGTTTAGTGGTAAATCTCTTCAAGTTTAGTAAAAGGGCGGTAGTTTTTAAATATACAAGAGCGTCGGTTTATTGATATTATAATCAAAAAATATATAGTTGCATAATTAAAAATAAACAAAATAGTGCAAAGATTGTATAAGACGACTCTATGTAGCATAGGCTACTGCATTTTAATTGTATGTTTTAACATCAAAGAGAAAAATCAAAAACATTATTTTAGGTCAGGTATCTTTTGTTTTTACAACTTTTACATATATTTTCTAATATAAGTTACATAGAAGAATCCATTCACAACCAATAATACTATCATTTACTTTTAAATAGGAATGAATAATTTTTTGGTCACCTATACATATCTTGGTTAGAAATATTATGGAAAAAACTAAAAATATCCGGCCCTTAAAAAAAACATTTTCCAGTAACGACTTTTAAACGAATGCATGCCAAAAAATATAACCTATTTTCGTTATTAGAACGGTTATTTACATGTCTAAACTGAATTAATCGTATCCTTGAAATCAAATACAGCACATGCAAGGATTATGATGAAATTTTAAATTTTGAACTTTGATACATTATAAAAAATGCCCGCAATTATGGCTTGACGTCGTTAGAATGCGTTGCATATATATTGTGAATTGGTAAACATACAATATAAATTCATTAGATGTCAGTTTTAGTGATATTTCCTATTGATTTTTATGTCCTGCCAAGGAAAGGGAGCAAAGTAGATTTATTCTAATACATCGTGTCGTGGAGGAATCGAACACATGTTTAAAGAAAAACGTGGATGTTTAAATCATTAAAGATGGAAATTCAGAAAGTTAAATTTATTACATGAGTATCAGGTTAGTTATAGATGTACCCATAAGTAATGTCGTTTTTTTGATACTGTACAACATTTAATTTTATTTAAGAGTTAATACAAGTTTAATTTAGAATCCTCGCCCATCTCTATGACAAACTTTCTATTCCGTTTTTGTAACGGAATTAGGTTAATTATTGAAGTAAAATGAAGTAAAATATTGATAAAATTCATAGGTGGAGAAAAGATTGTAATCTAACGATGCAGCATCAGGAAAATACGGTGGACTAAGAAGTATAGGGCGGCGCAGAAGAAACGCATGTTTTTCACCTAAGCATAACATTGATTATTTTCAAGATAATATTTTTGTAATTATAGCTAAATGAAGTAATAATAGTGCACTTTTAAATTAATGGTGGAAAATAATGTCAGTCAAGTGCCGCCCTTATTCGCAGTCACACATCTGCAATCTCTCTTGAAAGTTGTGTATCGATACTTTCTGTACTCTTGCGATTTCTTGGCGAATAGCAACTTTCAGTTCCAGTATCGTGGGTGGTTTGTTAGCGTACACTTTAGACTCAAAGTAACCCCACAAAAAAAAACGTCGCAAGCAAACAAGTCTGGAGAGCGTGGGAGCCAAGAAATATCGCCGAAACGGGAGATCACATATTGAGGAAATATTTATCGAATACACTCCATTAATGCTCTCACCATGTAAGCTGTGGCACCGTCTTGTTGGAATAAGAGTTCTATCATGTTTATTTGTCACCGTTGATGTGAAAATGTTGTAACATGTCAACATAACATGCCGAAGTCACTGTTACTGTTCTTTCCTCCTCTTCAAAAAAGTAAGGACCAATGATCCCTAATTTGGAAATTCCGCATCACACTGTCACTTTTTCACTATGAAGATGGCCCTTGGTGTAGCTCTTGTGGATTCCTTGCTGCCCAGTACCTACAGTTCTGCTTGTTTACATATCGATTTAAATGAAAATGGGCTTCAAAAATTGCGCGCATTCTCGCATAAAACTCTCTGAGCTATGCTAAATTCTTTTCAGGCAGCTGTTGCACAATCATTATTTTGTAAGGATGAAATTTCAAGTTGTCAAAACACACGATGCTCCAAGGTTCACGGTGCCATACCTAAAACTGCATTACCTGAGATGTCGTCACCCCTCTTTTTGTAAAATACTAACCGTTCAAAAAACATGCGTTTCCTTTGCGCGATCCTGTACTTCCCAGCCTATGGCTTTGATTTTTTTTGCCGATTCTATATGGTCTTATAGGATATTCTTCTGAGGTGTTGTATTGCCATGCTGCAGAATAACACCTTTTTAAATGAATCAGTCTTAGATGTCTTTGAATCAAAACCATGTTTAGTTTATCAAGCTGAGTTTATCAACAATAATATTCATCACTTATAGCTTCATTAGGATTCAGAATCTCATAGTGAATAATTCCTGTAAAATCCTACCATACCGACAGTAAATTTGTCATATGACCTGGTTTTGGAGTGGGCAATGGTGGATGGGATGTCGTGGTGTTATTCATTTTGTTTATGTGTATTGCTGTTTAGAATCCACTTTTCATTTCCAGTAACAATTTGTTGGAGAAAATGGTCTGTGCCTAACCTGGACGTCGAAAAAATATTTAAACCAATGCTGACATGTTCTGTTATTCACTAAGATAAACAAATATAAATAATGGCATTTGCATCATTAGTGCCACTGTTATGCTTTCGAAACTCATAAGGAATCAAGTGTTTAATATGGAACCTATCCACACATTGTTCATCTAGTAAAATTTTGAAACAATTAGGTAAAGCCTACATACCTAATTGTTTCAAAATTTTACAATAAACATACTAAATATCAGTATGGTTGGTTTAACGTTAACGTTGGTTTATGTTTAACTAGAATATAGGTTATGTTACATTAAGTTAAACTATTGTTATTAGATGCTAATGTTTATCAAATTTGAAAAAATGTGTTTGAAAGTATTAAGCTAGCACATCGAAAGCTATCTACTCGCTAAGTATAAGTATCTTCAAGAATTATTGAAAATCTGTCATATTCACCTGATTTTTCTTTGTATTACTTCTGGTTGTTCTTTAACTTTTAATCGGTTTTAGAAATCAAGGGAGAATTTTTTTTGGTCCAGCTTCAAAAATGTATCGACGTAGCAAATAATTACTTGTCGCCTTTTTATATCTTTATATTAATTCCGCTGTATCTCAAAAACTTCAGAGTGACTCTCGTATTGTCAATAAAAAATCAACTGGTTCGATGACTGACATGAAATCGTAGGCAATTTCTCACATCATAAAACGTTATAACGCCATCAAGTCGGTGAACGTTTTAAGGGTCAACCGAATGAAACGATTTTAACATTTACGATATAAAATATGATGTGTAAAGTAAGCACATAACTCTTTATTTTGGTCATTCCGTATGTCAAAGATGGTATATTTCTTTACGTTATACTCGCGAAAATATTTTCATGGAAGATAAATTCCATTCGTGATAGATAAAATGGAGGTTATTTGAAATTGACCATGTAAAAATATCGATTTAATTGTCCTTGATAGATAATACGCCGTGTTCAAAATCATAATGGTTTCTATTAACATTTTCATTAGCTTCCTTAAATAAATCAAGCTGTAAGAATACGAAATATTTATATTTTATTCACATAATTATAAAGAGATTTCTGCTCGATCTCAACAATTTAACAATTTAAACACAACTTAAAACAATTTTGTTTATTTTGAGGGATGTTTTTGACTATTTCTTTAAATAATTTCTCAATATTATAATAATAATTGATTTTTAATTATTATTTAATAATTTAAATAATTTCTTAGAATATCGAAAGATTTATGGTAGGCATATTTGTGTAAAGAAAAACATATGAATTAATTTTTGGAATTACTTAAAACAAAGATAGAATTTAAAGAGAATTTTAAAGGACCCAAAATTATTAGGTTACCAATTAGGTTAAAATTAGGTTAAAAAATGAAAACAACTGCCCTTACATATATAAACGGAACTTATATTAGTCTCGTCATGGCTTTTTGGTTTTGTTTAACATTATCATAAAACGTTCCTTTCATGGCCAGTTTGAGTTTCGGGAATAGGTAATATTTACATGGAGATAAATCAGGCGAACACGGAGGATAGCGACGGTCCTGTGAGAGGAAACCAACTACCCGGCGATCGATATTCGGTCCTCACTCGAACGATACTCTTCCATAAACGCTCCATAACACCCAGATAATATTCACCACTGACAGTTTGACCCTGCGGAATGAATTCCCGAAGTCTAATACCTTTAGAATTGTAAGAAAAAAATCAACATTGTCTTCTCTCATCACTTCTGGAAACGCAATTTTTTCGATTTCGGAAAGCCTGGGGTCTTCAACGTAGCACTTTGTTTAAGGATCCTACTGAAAACCAAATCTCATAAGCAGTTACAATCGATTCCAGGAATTGTCAATTCCATCTGGCTGTTTTAAAAAGGTCCTTGCAATGTTCAACGCGAGCAATTTATTGCTCCTCATTTAAGGCGTGAGGAACAAATCGAGCACAGACTTTCCGTTTGTTTAAATCCTTTGTCAAAATTTCGTGAATCATGTCGTTAGTTGTATTTAATTCCTCCGTTATCCACCTCATAATCGAATTCGCATAGTACGTATTATTTTACGCACTTTTTCCACCAACTCATCGCGATCTTTCTTTTTTGGCCGGTCTGGCTTTGAGTCGCCTTCTAAAGCATTACGACCGCCCTGCAATCCTTATACCTATCGAACACACGTGTACGGAATAAGCGATTATCACCATAATTTTTTTTCATGAATTCAAATGCTTCTGTAAAAGTTTTACCGAGCTTGAAACAAAATTTAATATTAGCCATCGTTCCATCGTGTTTTTGTGACGAGGTGATGGTAATCTTGTTTTATAGAGGAGATATACAGCTTTCAGATTAATTATTATTGCAATAGATGGCGATAGTAGTTTTCTTTAAATTTTAAATATTCCGTTATTTTTACGACATTATTGATTTCCGTTTTATAGATTCTTATATTATATTATATTATATATATATATATATATATATATATATATATATATATATATATATATATATATATATATATATATATATATATATATATATAAGTTGTTATATCTATAATATGCCATGTTAACAGCTGTGATTCGTTCATTTATTATGTAGGGTTGTTTTGTCCATTGTAAGCCAAATCCAGATAAGTGAATTCTCTGACTACTTCTGCTGTACAGACTTTGTTATAAGTGATTCGTGTCCATCAATTCCCATATACCTTAAACGTTTATATCCTTACTGTTAACCGTTATACCTAATCGGTCCCCCTGTCTTAATCTAATAGATGTTTGAAATTCATTAGTAAATATCCCTGCAATGTTTACTTGATTTGTTGATCCTAGCATTGTCATCTTGCTTCAATCAATTAGTTTTTCAAATCAAATCAGTTTTTCAGGTATTTAAAAGTCCCTTAGTATCTGATAAAGATATTTCCTGTTGATGCTATCGTATGCTTTTTTTAAAGTCCACATATATCCGGAATATAGGGTATCGTATTCAACTGTATTTTATAATATTTGGCTCTGCAAAAACAGTTCATCTGTAGATAATCTCTCATTCCTAAAACTATCCTGGTATTCTTCCAAAATATTTTTTGCGTATTCTTAAATCCTGCTTCTTATAATTTCTGTTAGCATTATATATGCGACACAAAGCAAATATATTGCTCCGTAATTTTCACAGACCAGTGGATCTCCTTTCTTTTTTGATATGACAGATAATGGCTTTTTTCCATTCTTAGAGCATATTTCTTCTTTTTTCCATATTAGTTTGATTAGTTGGAAAAACTCTTCTGTTAACATTTCACCGCTTTCCTTAATTACATCCGCGGGGATGCCATCTATGTGAGATGCTTATCTTACATGTTATACCCAATATAAAATAGTTTAAGAGAAAATTAAAGAAATCACTTAAACAACAAAAACAATATATATATATATATATATATATATATATATATATATATATATATATATATATATATCATCATCATCATCATCATCATCATCATCAGCCCGTATCGATCCACTGCAGGATGAAGGCCTCTTCAGCATGCTTCCAACCTTCACGGTCCTGGGCTTTCCTCTGCCACTCGGGTCCAATATACTTAAGGATGTCATCAGTCCATCGTGCTTTCGGTCTTCTTCGCGGACGTTTGCGATCAAGCGGTATCCACTCCAGGATTGCCTTGGTCCATCTGTCGTCCCATCGCCTCGCTATATGGCCTGCCCAACTCCATTTCAACTGTTTTACATATATATATATATATATATATATATATATATATATATATATATATATATATATATATATATATATAAGGTATTTTTTTGAGAGCGTCCGAACTTTAAATTCAAATAAAACAACAACCAAATTGAAACCATTTGTAGCAATTTTGGTAATATTCCAAGATATCTGAATGATATTTAAGAATATATTTAATAAAACACTAAATCTCATGGTCATGGATTTAGTCATCAAATATATATTTATTTTTCTTTTGTAAAAAAAAATGAGATAATACTTCTGTTCATTTAACATATTTAAAATGACATATTCCTTTATTCCAGCAGTACGAAACTGTTTTCATGCAAGATAAATTTTACTGATGGGTGACAAAATCTTTGTTATTCGAAATAGTCCATGCGAAAACATGGGTTTAAAGCTGCCTTAGATACGTACGTATTTTTGGAAACTCCTCTTATCAACTACAAACAGATGGGTTCTTCGTAGTATATATTTTAATATTTTATGCCGACAGAGTGGTTCTCTTTTCCCTTCAGTTTATTTATATACATGTATTCTAAAGGAATAGACTTGCTACCCATGAATTAAGATATTTTTGTTTGAATTTCACTGTTTTTTTTAAATAAAATTGCAACATTGAGCATATTATACTGGAATTGAAAACAGTAAATATTATTTTGGCGAAGTAATTTTTGATCAGTTATAGTAAATATTAATGTTTTTTGAACTTTATATTTTAAATTGTTGATATAATGATATTCGTTCTGGAAATTATTTAATTTGTCTGAAATAGTATTTTATTTAGATTTAGAGGAACAAAATGTCGCACTCTCATTTTTGATTGGGTCTTTATGTTCTTTTTTTAACCAAAGTGTTAAAAAGAACGAAAGAGGTGATTATATTTTGGCGATTATTTGAAAATTAAATGTAATATTTTTATAGTCATTTATCCCATATGTTCCAGCATAGATTTGTTTTTTTTTAATACAGAAATTTGTTTGTTTTTTTTTAGAAAATAATGTCAAGTTGAAATTATTTGTTTTCATTAGAATCACTAATTTTTCACACTATGAAATCGCCGTTTTAAACGGTTTACGTCACATTAAGAAATATATGTTTAATTAATTGTTTTATTAAATTAAATGCAAAATATACCTCATTTGAATCTATGCAAGCCTGACACGGTTCTAAGCTAATTTCCCCAATACGCTGGGAAAAGTCCTGGTACATTTCTACTCTTAGAGTTATATTCGCGAATAGAATACAATTTTGGTTTTAAATGGAATTTAAATACCAACCCTAAAATAATTTTTGTCAGCCAACGCATGGGATCATCTTAATTAGTCAAGTATTCATTAGGGTTATGTTGCAACTTCCATTTTTAGGCTGATGTATGGCTGATGTGGTGTGAAGGTTTAAATTATATGGTTACTAATGGCTACTTCCTTTTTTGTGATCATTGTGTGAAAGATATTCTCGACCAAGTAAATATTTTAAGAAAGGTTATGAGGAATTTTTTAAACCACTTTTGTCATGCTTTTATTTCAATCGGGATTTATCGATCATTCGTAGATATTTTTCATTGTTTATTGCTTTTCAGTCAAGATGAAACTAGTAGTATCATTTAATATTGGTATTGTTTTTTACTGGCTATTGTATGGATAAACGTTTGCTTTCTTCTTTTTTGATTAACTTCAAACATACTGCATATGTGTTTATTTTTTAGTTTATGTTCATCACTTTTCTATAATATTGATAGGCACGACATTAACTATTATTGGATATTCTAAGCTCAGATACTTGTTAGAGTGATATATTCTATATTTAAAAATATTAATGGGAGTACATATAGGTTATTTATGGTTGTTGATTCATCCCTTAAATATATTGTGATGTCTACATTTTTTCTGAAATAGGAAATATTTGGTATATTAATAAACATTGTCACAGAATTGCTTTTTGAGAACTATTCAATGTTTAGCACGCGCTAGTCGATAGGTTTATCGAAATTTATAATTAAGCGGAAATTAACGGTTGATAGCCCGAGGAGGGTGCTGACCGGGTTTAATTGATTGCTAATGACATGTTTCAGAGTCCATTTTAACTTGTGAATCCAGACGCTAAATAATCCCAGTGTGTTGACGCACCTCTACTATAAATAATCAAATCCGACCAAAATTATCCGAATAATTTTGTAAAATATATTTTGTGTTTCAAATAGGTTGGAAAATGTAGAAAGGGAATCTTTTAATGTTATATTAATACAAACTACAAATGATTTTCAAAAAAACTATAAAGTGGAATATTAAATTTATTAAGAAGGTGTTTATAGTTATAGAACCGATTTTTCATGAGTAAAAAATAACTATTCATTGGACAGTTTTTAGATAATAAACACATAAAAATATTCAATACATAAAAACATACATATTTATCCATCTTAACTTCTTTTAAAATGAGTGTAGAATGTTAATTTTTTAATGTTAATGGCTAGAAAAAGGATCGAGGACAGATCGAAATCGATCGAAATCGAGGACAGCCTTTGGAGACACGGTAGAATTGTAAATTAGAAGAGAAATGCCTTGAAATTGCGGCATCTCTATAAATGACTGCCAAAATCACTATCAGCTGGAATTAAGAGGAAAATGTCAAATTCTGCCAGAACTTCTTGGCTTCATTCTAATCCAATGCTACTGCTTCTTGTTCTGGAGTAAAGGTCATGTTTAGGACTAAGAAATTATTTCAACAGTCAGAAAAACAAGGAAACAGGTTCGTAAAGTAATTAAAGCAAATTGACGAAAGCGAGCTTTGTGCCATAAATAAAGCCTTGTGGAGAAAAAATAAGAGGATGTTGGATCCTCGAAATATAATTTCCACAATAAAACTCGTGGTCTGGCGGTGAATCCTTAGACTGGGACTGGAAATTTAGTAATTATGATCCGAAATGCTGGGAAGTATGTGGACATACAGCGAGAAAATTTATATGAGGGATGTCTTCAGATTCCAACCTGATAAGGTGAAGGTATACTAAGGGTTGCGAAAGATTTTCTGCTCTACAATATCTGAAGAAGGTTGATTACACTTCCCCAATCTGCGAATATTAATCCGATTGAAACTTTATGCATTTAGTGGATCAAAAAGTAAGAAAAGCCACCTGTACAAATATAAATTCCTAAAAAACCGTATTACTCTCAGAATGGACAAATATATCAATAACAAAAAAATGTAGAATGAATGCCAAGTCGGTTGCAGGCTGTCATAAATAAGATTGGACAAGGTACAAGTTTTTTCCCATTTTTACAAACTTTTTGGATGTTAATATACACAAATGTAAAAATATCCTTTTCTCCTTTAAAATTGTTATTTCATGAACTATTATTTATTGAACTTTTGAGATTTATTATAAAGGAAATTGGGAAAAATCCGTTTGTTCGGAATACTTTCTTCACAAGTTAAAAATTCTTGTAGGAAAAATGTCAAAGCATTATTAAATTCTTTAATTCATTATTTATTAAATATTATATTATTATTTTTCGCACTCCATTTATCATTTTAACCTATAGTAACGTTATTACTAATATATGATAATCCAAAAATTAACAAAATCGAAATAAATTCGACCAGTCAACATACGAGGGTTGATCAATAAGTACTCGTGTTTCATAACAGATGGCGTTGACGAGTCAAATTGACATTACCATCGTGTACTGCAGGCTGTTAAACTATCTCATGCTGAATTTCAGATAAATTTATAGAATAAAAGAGTAATATCGATCCGTAATTCGTTTTTTATTTTTGGATGGAGAAATATGCGAAGAAATAAAAGTGAAGTTGGATGCTGTCTATGGGAACCCTTCACCATCTATGACAACCGTGAGATATTGGTATAACGAGTTTAAGCGTGGTCGTACAACTGTTTTCAATGAAGAACGGCTAGGACGCCCGTCAAACGTGGTTACCGAGGAAATCGTCGAAAAGGTCCATGCTGATTCTCGCTGATCGCCGAACGAAAGTGCGCGAAGTAGTTGAGGTCGTAGGTATCTCGTACAGAACGGCAATCAAGATTTTTAATGATAAGATAGGTGTGAGGAAAGTGTCGGCCCGATGGGTGCCGCGATTGCTTAGGGTGGACAACGGTGTGACTAACAATGTCAAAGCAGTGTTTAGACCGCTTTAAGTGAAATCCGTAGGACTTTTTACGTCGAGTCGTCACCGTTGACGAAACCTGATACATTTTAAAGGAATACTCCTCATGGATGACTCAGGGCAGTACTATAGTGAGTTCTTGGACAGATTCTATAAGAAATTGAAGGAGACACGGCCCCATTTGGCTAAGAAAAAGTGCTCTTCCATCATCATAAAGGAGATTACGTTGAAAAATAAAAATAAATTTGTAAAAAAATTTCGTCTTTATTTTAAACACGGGTATTTATTGATCAACCCTTGTATATCTACAAAAAATATTTTTATCGCGACCAGAAATTCATAAAGATATAATAGGTATATGAGATGATTCTGCCTTTACATATAAAGCAATTAAAAAAAGGTCTTACAGAAATTATATTTGAAACAAAGCATTGTGAAGATGCATCATTTTATATATTGATTTGGTCCGTTATATGCAGCTCGATGAAAAGTTTGCAAAGCAACAAAAATAGTGGGAAAAAATGAGTCAAAGGGTTTTGTTTTAACAAGACAACGCCCCAGGGCATAAGAATTTCATTTCAATGACTGGCATCTACGACATTGGTTCCGATATTTTTAAACAGCAGATTCAGATCTGGCTCCCAGTGATTATTTTGGATTTACTAAGCTGAATGAATATTTAAAAGAAACTCATATTTCTGACGAAGGGCGTTATCGCTTCTACGAATGAATATTTGGCTGGCGGACAATAAAATTAATTTTTTCTAAAGATATCGCAGATATCATCGATACATCACATGTATTAACATTTTCGTAGATTATCTTGCAAAAAATAAAAACATTTCAAATGTTTCGATTAATAATATGTGAAGCTTCCTCGTATATGATATTCTTTTACTTTTAGGACTTGCTTTGCTTATTGAAGTTGTAAAATATGCGATCTCAGCATTGACATGTGTTTTAAATTGACAAGACATTTCATCGTCATAAAGAATGCTTATTGTTCATTTTGAAAGTTACATACCAATGGATATGATTGTCATTGTGATATTTAGAAACACCCATTGTTAACATTCAATATAGGAGTAATATTAAATGGTAATAATAATTATTAAATGAATGATAAAGACAAATTAAATATTTTATTTGATCGATTAGATAGTAACATTATTTCGTGTTTCTGGGAATTAAAGGCTTTTTACGTGTGAATACTTGACTGACTTTTAATTCACAGTTTTTTCTACTTTACCCCTAATTTAATAGATAGGTTTTTTAAAGTTGTAGAACATTGTTTTGACCATTAATCTGTTACCATAAGTGGCAACAACTTGTGAATTATCAAGTTTCTAAGTGGTCTACTTTTGTTAAGTAATTTAATTTATTCACATTGGGGACAGTATATCTTTGAAGAGTATTGTATGAGAGTCACTTCTACACAGTTGTAGCAAAAAGCACTCCATGGCCAGTGAGAAAAATAATTATTTATTTTTAAAAAGTTAAACTTTGCCTGTACTGTTTTAATAGCTGTTTATATGATTTAGTAGTATTTGTCATTGTCCTGGATCGGTAGTTTAAAAGTTGGTTTATTTGTAAATGGTTTGGTTTGATTTGGTCGATAACCGCAGCGAAAGACCTTTTATTCAAAAACGTAATAGGTGAAATTTATTTAACTAGACCTATAAAAGATTCTCATGATATTCTGGTAAACAGAATGAACTCACAATTTGCCACCTGAATCTTTTAACGCTTAAACATGAGATATGCTCACGCTTTAACATGAGATTTAAAAAAAATAGAAAACGAAAAATAGATAACGGAATTGTAGATTATATATTTATTTAACAAAATTATCTGAAAATGTTGAGAATATTTTTTGAAATTTTTGAAAGGCTCGCCTCTAAATCAGCTTTGTAAGGTGAAGATGTGATAATATATCCGCTGCCTGGTTTTCTGCCCCTATTCCCTGTCTGTGTTGTCATTGGTCATATTTGGGAGTGGACATATATCAGTTGGTGTAACAAATTGGCTAGAAGGCCCGGTAACAGCTACATCATGCAAATTTTGCGTTGGCGTCTCTTCGTATCCGTCTGGTATCGTAGGAATTGGCTGACTCGATATAGCGGATAATTGTTCTTTGTTTACTGATAATAGTAACATATCTTACTGTCTAGACGTTGTGAATGGAAAAATCATGAAATCAGCTCCCTGAAAGCATTTTTATTGCAAGGACATAATACTGTTTTTCGAAAAGCGTTTCTATTATTGCAGCTCGATTATAAGCACTGCAGAAAAGGTTCGCAACGTTATATGCCGTAACAGATCTATTAGGATGATTTTGCAACCAATTATCGATCTCTTGTGCACTTTTTAGTGGCCCCATAAATCCAACGTCTAACGGCTGCATTTTATGGGTTGAATGAGGCGGTAGACAAACAATTATTATGTTATTTTCTTGAGCTTTATTAATTATTACTAAATTCCGCGTGTGACTATAATGTACATCTAAAACCAATAACACAGGATCGTCTTTTGTTGGCCTGGTTGAATGAATGAATTGAACCAGTTGAGGCTCCGTCTATTAATTCCTGCTTCATAATCATGCCAAATAATCATAGGTGGAACATAATTAGTAGCTGCCTTCATACAAGTGGTAACAGTAATCAGAGCACCCCTTTCCGCTGACTGTATAGCTGCTACTTGTTTTTTACCTTTTGAGGATATTACCTTGTTGTATTTATGCTGAACAATATTTAAACCTGTCTCATCAACATTGTACAGTTTATGTGGACGACTCTGAATTTTATTCAAGTTGTGTTTATACAGTTCAAAAAAGTTTAGAACATTTTCCGGGTTAAACCCTTTTATCCTTACATACGATATAGCTGGGGAGATCTTACTGATAAACCGGATGTCTAGGTAAGAAGCATCGAAGTCATTGTTTTCCAGCAGTACCTCTAATAGAAAAATTTCCATATTTACCGTTACGAATAGCCAAAGATCTTTGGGAGACTGATATGTATTATTTACATAGCGTTCCACTGCTCGTTTTGGAACATTGAACAATTTTGCTGCACGTTTGCTGCACATCAGGAATGTATTTTGCTGCACGTTTGCTGCACATCAGGAATGTATTTTGCTGCACGTTGATGCACGTTAGGAATGGTGAAATGGGGTACCCATTTCACCATTCCTGATAGCTTTGACAGCTAACACCATTGCATTTTTATCTCACTTTTTTCGTTTCGGTGACGGTGTCATCTACAAAAAGAAAAAATAAATATGTCAGGTAATTGTGGAAAAAGTAGCTTAATATGAAAATAATTATAACTTAATAACTTAGGAACTCCGTTACTAATAACTTAATAACTTAGGAACTCAAAATGTTTCATAATAGGGACTTAAAAAAAGTTTTTGAGGTTAGGCGTCTACAAAAATCTATGAAAATTTATTGTTAAAATATTACTAATAGTTTTAACACTTTTCTATAAAATGTATAATGCATTTTATATTACATTAGTATACAATTAGGCTAAACTTTATTTTGTGAAATAATTAAATTTCTGGACTTCGATAAAAACTTAACCGATAAAACGTAAACCAATAAAGTAGAAAAAATGCATGCGATACCCAGACACGCTAAGTGACAACTTTCAAATCGCAATCTCAATCGCAACAATGCAGTTTTGTCAACATGGCCGACGTATGTTCCAATTTAAATTTTGGGTAAAGGTATTCATATTAGGGTCCACATTTTTATTTTACTTCACCTTTACCTACCTTTACCTACCTTTATTCTACTTCATAACAACAATTCCTCATTCTGTATTGCCATAGTAACTTTTAAAGGGAAAATACGATGTTTATCGATGATAGAGAAGCAGTTAAAGATGGACCTCGAAAATATGACCAAAATCAAGTATCTCATATTGAGAAATTGCCGATTAAATATTAGATACATTATACATATTACTGTGGCAAAACAATTCATTGCATCACAAATTTATTTGCATCACAATAATGCACCTTTGCAAACCTCAATAGTTATACCTTAATTTTTCTCTAAAACTCAAATAAATACCATTCTACAAGTACCATATTCACCAGATATGTCACCGTGTGATTTTTCTTGTTTTCTTAATTAATGAAACTACTTCATAGTAGCTATTCAAGGGAGTTCACTGGCAGCTGTGAAAGAAATATCAGAAGTCAAGTAGAAAAACTGTTTTGAAGACTGAAGAAAACTTGTTGATAGTAGTAGTACTTGTGTATTAATTACAACTCAACAATTTTTATATCAATAAATTGCCTTTGTTTATTTGGCCAAATAAAGAATTTCAAGTTTAGTTGTTTTATTATATCGATGAAAACTTTTTAATACAATTTATTCAGCTCTATAGTTATAAATGGTTTTATGATTTATTTATATTGAAGTTAAATATTAAAAAAATGACCAATGAAATAAATGTTGACAAAATAAAAAAATAAATGTATGACAAAATTCATTTCTTTATTGTAATGTATTATCAATATTATCGTCTATTCTAAATGTTCGTATTAAATCTAATCTGGCTGTATAATTTATTTATTAATTTGAGAACATAATGTCTGAATCGAATCAGAAACTAAACCAAGCCATCGAGAAAAAAGATAATAAAATGCACGTGGAACTAAATCTGGCATATAAGCGTGCCGAAGTATGACTTATCCCAAGGATATCTCTTCTGTCTGGCCGTGGTCTCGGCTGTGTTCCATTCTGATTTCCCTGGATCTATTTTTGGAGTGGCATTGGTGTGTTTACTCTGTTTTAGGTTGTAGTGGATGGGTAAATGTACATCCGGAAATATTATAAATAATAATAATATAAATATAGAAATAATTATAATAAATAAATAACATAAAAGATATTTTAGAGCGTTTTTTTAAAACATTTTTTTTCTACAAAATATCAATACTTATTCAATTATTCTAATTTGTTTTTATACGGTCATTTGGATGATGTTTTTGATGTCAGGTTGCTATTTATGTATCCGGAATAATAAATATGAACAAATATTTATCATTGAAAATGGTTTTATGATTTTTCAAAATATTCTCCGGGATGATTGATACAATTTTGCATATGTTTGAACCAATTTTCATAACACTTTTTTCATTCTGATTGAGGTATCTCCAAAACATGATTCGGCATGCATCAACCGCTTCTGCCAAGTCGTTGACCACGTAGTTTATTCTTCACGGACCGGAACAAAACGAAATCATTGGGTGCCATATCAGGACTGTACGGTGGTTGACCCATCAATTCGATGTTAGGACCGGTTAAATATTGAGTTATTCTGTCCGATGTGTGAGAGCTCACGTTGTCATGATGAAGAATGATTCTGCGTCGTTGGTTGTTTTTTCTTATTTCTTCAAATACTTTTGCTAAACAAATGGTTGTGTACCATTTAGAATTGATCGTTCCGCGATTCTCTAGTGGCACTGTAACAACATACCCATTTATTCCAAAAGAAAACAGGTGATCATTCGAAGTGCTTCTTGTGCGAACAACTTTTGTTGCGTTTGGCTCATTTTGAAAGACTGCTACAGTCGAGTGCTGTTTACTTTTGGACTCATACGCATAGATCCAAGATTCGTTATACATGGCTTTTGACGATTGTACTTTTTGAGCATATCTTTACACCAATTGACACGATCCTTTTAGGAGCGACACAAATCTTTTTTCAAGGCTAAATGTTCATGTAAAATCTTATGTATGCTTGTCATACTAATGCCCACGAAAGTCTCAATCTTACAGTATGTCATGACGATCTTGCCTTATGAGTTCGCGTACAGTATCGATGTTTTCAGCCACAACAACCAATTTTGGACGACCTTCTTTAAATTCGTCCCTGAATGAAAGTCCGCCACGATTGGATGCACTAAATCAGTAATATACAGTGGTTTTAGATGGTGCTTAATCTTCAAAAGTCGAAGTGAGTTGATCGATGCATTGAGTTAAAAATTCTCATGAGTTAATTCCATTTTTTGATTAATATGACATTTTCAAGTCATCACTAAACAACACAAATAGCGTCCGTATGTCAAGCCGTTCTGAGTAAATAGAATCGCAATTGGGTGACAACGTGACTGAACTTTTTAATGAAGGACTGAGGGTTTGAGTTGTGCAGTAGCAAGATGTGAACATTTGTGGTATATTCTTTTAAAAATAAACTTGTCAACTACTAATTTTTCTTCTAAATAAGACAGGAAACATTTTCCTTAATTCAAAATGAAAAAAACGCTCCTTACTGAAAGACATTTATTACATTGATACATTGAATAAAACATTAATTTGATTAATAAATTTGATTTTAAAGAAAAATTAGGCGATGACAAACTAGGTGATTAGGCGAACACTTAAACAAATTAATATAAAAAAGGAATTTGGACGCCAGTATAATTCAGAACGTATGAAGGACCTCATATTTATTTCTATATATAATGTTCTGTAGGTAACATCTTAGTGTTGGAGCTAATTTATTGTATCCTAAATATATGACTAAACTTGAAGAGATTTACCACTAAACACCAAATCAATTTTTTAAACTTCTCTACGCACGTTTTACTAACCATGTTAACAGCTTTCAGGTTTTCTTTAGAACATTCATATAGTTGTTTTTATACTAAATTAGCTCAATTCGTTGAATCGTTTGAGAATTTGCTTGCACCAGTTGACGTGAATTTTTTTTTGAACTTCTGTCGTATCGTGCAGAATCGTGCAGAATATTCGTTGGGATTCAACCCTCCAAGTCCTATATAAAAGCTCGAATATCATTTTTATCCATTTTTCAGAAAATGTCATTCTTTAGAAAAACAACTAAACGCGCTGGTCTGAAACTTCACAGAATATCAAATATCATAGTAATTTGCTCATAATTACACCATCTCTATGTCAGGTCGAGTACCTTTTTGAATGACTCTCATATAAACGAAGCTACTTGGCGTGTTCTTTATATGTCAATGCTATTTATGATAAAAAATGTCAACTTTTACGATGGCGTTCTTAACAAAACGTTTTAATCATCAGGATTACTCGATTGCAGAAACTTTTTCAGTGATCTACACGTTGTCATTTTTGTTTTTTTCAAATTTATTTTGTTTGTTTTTTTTTATTTATATCAAAAACTTTTTAGTTTAATAAAATTATTTTCTAATTATCCCTCTGGTTGCTAAGCCGTTATATTTCTAAATTTAATTAAGGCAAAATATTTTGAATATCCGACTGGATTATTACACGCCGAAAATATCATCGTCATCCACGACTTCAGTTTGTTTTATCTACAATTAATTAGGCTTTTAGTGAGGCAGTTAGCCTAGCGGTCCTGCCTTTCATTCTCACATCTTTAAGACTGAGCGAAGAAAACGAAAATATGACTGGAAGTGTCGAGTCTCGCCTTCGAATTTTTATTTGTTTGTTATCTCGGTTGGGTAATTTTCGGTTGTTTAAGAATGGCACATGTTCGAAATGATAGCAGTTGCTTCTAACCATAAATGCTGTGCTTTACATTTTGAAATCATTTACGAATATAGTTCCTTAGAAGTATCTATGAAATTTGTGATACACGAGAAATGCTGTAAAAAGACTGCTTCTAAACATCATTGAGCAAATGATTCATATAATGGTGAATAATACACTGGTTTGTAAAAGAAAAGAAAGAATTATAGACACTAGGGTGTAATGCTGTAATAACACAGGTCAACAAATTCAATTTTTTTGAGGTAACATTGATAAAAATAGATGTATATGAAGTATTTTGTAGTCCTAATTTCGAAAATGAGAAGTTAATTACTGTAACACATACATTTTTTTTGTTACAGGGGGTCAGTGGTGGGGAAATTTAAATATAATAAATTTAAATAAATTTAATATAAACATGTAAAACGTGTTAAATCTATGCAAAAACATAACTGATAATCAAGTGAATAAAAATATATTACATGAGATGTCATACAACGACAAAAAAACTAACTTTTTCCTCTTGTATTCTGTAGCATATTCTCTTTTTAAAGCCTGCAATACTCGCCCAACATAGATGGGTTCCAGCATCCCTGGTATCTTGCTTCCATCGTCCCGATGTCCTGGTGGAACCTCTCTCCTTGTTTGTCGCTTACTGCACTCAAATTTTCGGGAAAAAAGTCCAAATGGGAGTGTAAAAAATGCATTTTTAAGGACATGCGACACCTTCTTTTAGTTTTGCATCACTTAATTGAGAAATTATTTCTTTTAGGCACTTCTGAATCCATTATCTTCTTTGTTCATGGCTTTGATAAAGTTTTCCGTTAATTCAAGCTTAAAACGGAGAGGCTGAAGAAGCACTTTTTTGAGTTAGCAAGGGGGGCACATTTTATGTTTGAAATATAAGGTTTAAAAGACGTTCTACGAGATCAATCTTTCTGAAAGTAATGTTGTTTTGCTGCCCTACTATCTCAGACACAAAAAACAGCAATACTTTGTAAAAGTTCCTTGAAGTCCTAGCAATATTCCTATCAATTTTAAAACTCCACAAATATCCCACTGATATTGTCATATTTAACGTGATTTAGTATGGTTGCTAAGTTGTCATAGGTTTCTTTCATTGTCACTGAATTGGCTAAAGGAATTGATTGGTTTTTGTTTCCATTATGAAGAAAGACTGCTTTTAGGCTGAATTTCGACGAATCTATGAAAATACCCCACATTAAACAATCAATATCACAACAGACACATAGCGATCCTTTCATTTTACAAAAACTTGAAAATATTACATTCCGTTTTCGGTAAAGTGAAACACTTGTATTTTTATCTAACTGGTTTCATTGTTGAAGGAACCAAGAAGGATTTTCGGATTAAAATAAGTCGTCCGCATATATAACAAAACTTATCCGTTGAATTTTTGCAAAATCAACTACTAGAACTCGCCATTTTATATAAAATCGACATAAACACTTGACTGTACTGTAAACGAGACAGAAATAAAGTAAACTATAGAAAACAATAAAAATGCCCTTAAAGGTTCGTAGAAGACTGTGGGAATACCCTCTCTGCGGTCTTGGGGTAATTCCTACATTGTCCAGTCTAAAGTCAGATACAAATAATTTCAAGTTTCCCATAATATAAAGGAGAAGTAAGTACTTCAAATTGAGGCGTACTAGGCCATTTTTGTGAAAAGGTGTTTTAATAATTACCTAAATGAAAAGTAAAAGAACATTCTCATCAATATTACAAAAAGTATGTCGACATTGTCAATATATTAGACAATATGTACTCTTAGAGACCATGGCATCGGGCGAATACACTTTATGAGCCGCAACAAAAATACAATGAAATAGTTTGATAAAATCTGTAGTGTTGTTAAGATTCAAGTGAGCGGCTCACACTGAGATAATAATGAAAATGGTATATCATGCTAACATATTATTTTGGAAAATGCCCTAACTTTCCGATGCCATATAAAACGATAAATTAACCACTTCCATCAAATTGACAAATTGATTTGACGGTTTCGGATTTTTTTATGGTGATTTTTGAAAGAAAAAGTTTACACAAATAAATCCCAAACCAAACAACAATAAACCAAACACAAGGACAATATCCTATCCTGTCGAAATCGCTGCCTTAACATTAGATATGTTGACAAAAGTTATAGAAATGTGTTATAAAGCGCAAAAAGTTGCTTTGCTGTTAATGGGTGACATTTGATTGATAAGATTTTCAAAAACTTATTAACACAACTTTTAAAGATGAATTAAACATATAGAAAAAAATCTGTCTTGTTTCTTTTTAAGGTTATAGATAATTAAAAATATTGAGCGTGAGCGTGAATATGTGCCCCACCCGCTGTCTATATATATATATATATATATATATATATATATATATATATATATATATATATATATATATATATATATATATATATTGGGGACAAAAAAGAAGTATAACACTCAGTATAAATATTTAATTCAAACTGAAAATATACTCACTGCACAGCATAGAATATCTTGAACATAACAATTAGTTAACCTTTTGTTTGTTTCAGCATGCGATTGCTAAATTTATGACATAGTAAAAGGTTGAATTTTTTTTTGTTTTTACCATGTTGTGAGGTACTTTTGTTATACTAACAAACCAAATAGTATTCTGGCATTTCTTTTAAAAGTGTAAAATTAATACGAGTTTGTTCACCACGTCGTTTTAGACTAATATTCGAATTTGAAAGGGACGTAATATTGATATAAAAGAAGCAGACTTAAGTTTTCAAAGTATATGCTTTTGGTGTAGCTACAAGTAGAACTTTTCGAGGATGAGCATTAATCAACATTTTCTTTTGAATGAATGTGTGCTTATCGCCTTTATTGGGTGCTCTCTCTTACAGCGTACTACAAGACGTGTTGCTTAGGATAGTGCCGAGATAGAAGTGAAAGGGATCTGAAATGGAATTCTATTAGTTTTAGTAATAAGCCTAAATTTCGGTCAGATATCACGGGAAGGGTTCCGAGGCGAAGGGCGAAATTTATCTTTCACATTAAAACGGTATATTGCTATCACTCAATGAATTATGATACAAAGGGCGGAGTTATATACTTGAGAAGCAGGTCATCCCTACTAATCATTAGATGAAGTTTTAATGCAGCTCATTAAGTAACCGAAAGATTGTAAGCTGGCATTTGGTCGTATCTGCGAACTCGCCAAAATTTTATCTTTCAGCAAGAAAACTCTATACCCATATAGCTCGTCAACCAGTGGAGTTTTTGGAAGAGTTTGCATTAGTGACATTCAGCTAACGGGCTAGATTTATCGTAGTAGAATATGTTTGGAATACCTTGCCTTGAAGAAAACGTAGATCATCTCATTTGGTGTATGTCTCGTATAATTACAGGGTATTATAATAACTATGGTGGACCTATTATAACATTTATTTATTAAAAGTAAGAGAAATTTCTTTTAAAAAAAGCTAAAGAAAAATTTTTCGAATCGAAAATAAATATATGGAGATTACTGATATCTCGTAGATAAGTTTTCGTTTAGGTTATTCAACGATGGCTGGAAGAGACTGATGGACTAAATGTATAAAGTAATGAAATGCAATGTTGATGCAGGAAATTATTTATATATTTTTAAACATCTTTAAAATTAATTTATTGGCAAGACAAGGCATATTGGCGTAAAAAGGCATTGGTTGGTCAACTATCTGCTGTAATTGACCAAGTTGTATACCTGGCTATTTTTATTATTATATTTGTATATATTGTATTATAATAACATTCTAGATATTGACACTGCCTTGTCAGCAGTTCTGTATGAAATCTCAGAACAGTCGTCTAACGTGAAATCGTCTAACTTGGAATTTACAATTATTCATTTCGAACGTTTTAATGTTCCAATTGTTCCAAAAGTATAGTTTCTTTTTGGGCAGTATGTGTATTATGAGAAATATTTAATCAATTTTTAATCTACTTTTAAGTTTCAACTTTAAAATTCAGAAAATTAAAAAACTCTCGAGTTCCTGGAAGAAAAGTTTTTACTTAAAACTATTTAATATCTTATCAGCAATGTTCAGTGACTTTTAAAGGATGACTTTTAATATAACATTGTTACCATTTATTATGATTTTTATTACTAGCAGTTTTTAATTAGCATAATCTGGTAGATAATTAACTTTTTTATCTTATTAATAATGTTTTTTTTTTCACAGAGTTTTCTATAAAATATGATTTATCCAATAAAAGTGTTAAACCGTTAAAATGCGACATATTAATATCTATTAGTGATAATCGGTAATTTTTATTTTATGTTGAAGAACAAATGTCCCCTTCGGCTTCGTCTGGTGGAATGCATTCTGGAGACCCAATTTTCGATGACTGTTTCACACATATTGCGTGGTGTATTTTCAATGGTGGTCTGAATGTTTTGTTTAAGCTGAGCAATTATTCGGAGTTAATTTCTGTAAAATAGAAATTTACCATAACCCCACAAAAAAAAATCCAATGACTTGAGATCGCATAATCTTGGTTGCTCGTTCACATTACCATTTTGTGAATTAAAGCGTCCAGAAAGCATTTCTTGTAACAAATCGATTGTCTGGCGAGATGTGTGGTAAGTTTTGTTGCTTGTCTTGTTGTTGTAAATAATTCTGTTGGCACATTCCTAGAGCATTCACCATTAACAGTAACACCATTTACATCATCGTCTTCAAAAAAATATGGTCCTATCATTCCTTCAGCCCTAAAACGGCACCAAACAGTGACTTTCTGAAGATGAACATGTAACTCCTGGATTACTTGAGGATTTTCGTCGGCCAAAATCCTGCAGTTATGTTTATTCGCAAACCCATTAAGCTAGAAGTGCGCTTCGTTGAAAAATATTATTTGTCCCCTAAAGCTCAAGAGTCCGATTTGTGTAACGTGTCTTTTTCCATGTCGAATTGACGCAATATACTGAACACAGCAGTCTATGAGTGACATTTCCAACAGTGTTGCCGCTATTACGTTTCAAAGTTCTGACACTCTTATTGGAAAATTTTGTTTTGTTTTGTTTTGTAAGGCTGTTTTATCTTTCTCTTTCAGGAAAAAAAATATGAATTATTTTCAGTTTTTAGTTTTTCCGTTTTCAAGTCAGTTTCATAAAATTTTACTTGTTTACGGATTGTTCAATTTGAGTTATTATCCCAATAATATTTGCCTAAGTTTTTAAAGGATTTCTCTTGTTTTTAGTTGTATCTGTGTTTTTTGCCTCAAGATTATTTTCCAAATATATTTAATTGCATCATAGAATATCTTACTTGGTACGTTGAATATTTTTATTGTGGGTAATATAATGAATTTGAAATGTGAAATTATTATTTAGGACATTACAGCATTCTTATGAGAATAGTAACTTTATACATTTCTTAAGTAATGTTTTCATGAAAAGGTCCCAGAGTGCAATAAAACAGTTGATGTTTCTCGTTTACTGAAACTTTACGGATGTTTGGAATTTTACTCTTAGATGAACATCTGTTCCTTCTTTATAAGTATTGTTTCCTGTCCAATCTGACCTGTCTAATGGGAAACACAATTTATCATTGATAATTACCAACAGTTTGTTGGAGGACGTTAAAATATCACCAGTACGAATTTATACTGATAAGTCTCTCGGACCGAGCGAAGAGAATATATTTGTGATTGTGTTAGTGGAGTCTCGCATAAGAATCTTGATTTGTTTGTTATCACTGTCGAAGAATTTTCGTCTATTTAGGAGTGCCACATGTTCAAAATGTCAACGAATATAAACAGAAATATCGAGGAGTTCGATGTTCATTTTCTGATTTTGACGGGTGTGATGATAGTTATTCAGAAGAGAAAAAAGATAAAGGTGGAATAGGGTGATTGGTGGAAAAGATACGATTGTTAAGTGACGAATAAAAATGTATTTTTAATGTTTTTTTGTGCTTCTTTTCTTTGTCGTTTTATATAGGGTGTAAGCAGAAAACAGCTGGGTGTCAATAGATTTTTTTTGTTTTAAAACTACTTTATTATTAATTCAAATACAGTGGAGGTCAATTGTATTTGAACCAACAGATTTTTTCTCAACTTTCTTTATTTTAACTGCATAAAATTTTGCATTAATAACATTATATCAACAGGAACTAAGAGGCATAAAGTTTATTTTTATGGGAAAATTATTTCAATACTTGGCTATGTTGTTTTAATCCACATAAGAATATCTATCAGAATAATAAGCATCTTCAATATATAAAAACAAACACTTTAATTCATCTTCATCAGATTGAATCATCTCCTGATGATTCTAACATGGTTAGCGAAACGCTTCCGAGAAGTGCAAAAAGTAATTTTGTGTTTAGTGCCAAATCTTTTCGGGTTTAATGTTTTACACCGAAGGTTCCAATAGAAGTATTGATCATCTTAACTAATTATAGTGATTGATTAAGTGACTGATGTATGTTAATGTTTTAATAATAATGGCTAAAAATAACCAAAAGCTGTCTTTGGGCACACGTGCGGAAATTGTGTATATGGAAAGAAATGGCATGAAATTGCCAAATTATCAAACATTTAAAACCTCATTTATCCACAGTGTGGCTATATTGAACACAAAAAGAGAAAAGGACCACAAACGAAGTTTCACTTAGAATTTAGAAAGCAATGAAAAACTGTGTTAGAAAAAACGGTTTGATTGTCAAGAAGTAGCCAATACGAGGGTTGCTATTTATGTATTCGGAATAAAAACAAATATTTATCATTGAAAATGGTTTTATTGTTTTTCAAAATATTCTCCGCGATGATTGATATACTTTTCCATACGTTTGAACCAACTTTCATTGCATTTTTTCCATTCTGATTGAGGTATCTCCAAAACATTGGAGCATTTTGCATTTTGCATTTTGAACGCATCAATCGCTTCTTCTGGCGTAGAAAATCGTTGACCACGTAGTTTATTCTTCATGGCCGGGAACTAAAAGAAATTATTGGGTGCCAAATCAGGACAATACGGTGAGTGACCATCAATTCGATGTTTTGACTGGTCAAATATTGAGTTGTTCGGTTCAATGTGTGGGAGCTCGCGTTGTCATTGTGAAGAATGATCCTACGTCGTTGGTTGTTTTTTCTTATTTCTTTAAAGACTTCTGGCAAACAAATGGTTGTATAGCAGATTCAGAATTGACTGTTCTACGATTTTCAAGTGGCATTGTAGCCACATGCCCATTTTTCCCAAAAGAAAACAGGCAAACATTTGCTTGTAAGTTCTTCTTGCGGGGTCATAAGCATAGATTTAAGATTCGTCACCTGTGTAGATGTTATACACGGTTTTTGATGCATCACGATTGTATATTTTGAGCATTTCGTTGCACCAATCGTCACGAGCCTTTTTTTGAGCGATTGCCAAATTATGCGGAATTCAAGGGGTACCAATCTCACGGCTAAATGTTTATGCAAAATTTTGTGTATATTTGTCATACTAATTAATGCTGAAGGATGCCTCAATCTCACGGTACGTCACATGACGATCTTGCTTTATCAGTTCGCGCAGAGTATCGATATTTTCTGATAAAACAACCGATTTTAGACGACTTTCTTTAAATTCCTCTGCGAGCGAATGACGGCCACGATTGAATTCACTAAATCAGCGATATATAGTGGTTTAGATGGTGCTTCATCGCCAAAAGTCGAAGTGAGTTGATCGATGCACTGTTGTTGAGATAATCCATGTCGAAAGTCGTAGTAAATCATCACACGAGATGAAATGAGATGAAATGTTCAAATCACTAAACAACTCAAATAGCCTCTGTATGACAAAACGTTTTGAGTACATATACAGTCAACAATGTAAAACTTTACGATGTATATGTCAGATGGCGCATAGCAACACCATTGTTGCCAATTTCCAATACATAAATAGCAAGCCTTGTAATAGCGCTTGTTTTTTTAAGTAAACGTCACGCCTGCGACTGTAAGAAACTATTTACTTAATTTTGGATCAAGGAAGGAATAGAGGGAGGAGTACGTGAAAGAAATCCTTGCATTAGTCAGAAAAATAGGGAAAAAATGGACTTCAGTTCGCTTAAAAGTATGTAAATTACCGGTCAGATTTTTGGGAATCAGCCATTTTTAGTGACGAAAGTAAATTTTGTTTCTTTGTTTCCGATAACCATAAAACTGTGTGGAGAAAAAATATGTAGTCGCTTTGTCCCCTAAATATCATTCCCATAGTAAAACACGGTCACGGTACCCAAAACACGGGGTGTTTTGAACTGCGACTAGAAATTTAACAATGATGATATCCCAATTGCCTGGGTGTATATGGACCAAATGGGAGGAAATTTGTTCTAAAGTGCTTTGAACTTAGGTATCAGGGATGTCTTCAGATTCCAATAAAACAATTTACCGAATCACGCAGCCTTAGGGTTACCAAAGAAGCTACTCTGCTCTACTATGTCAGAAGGTTGATTACATCTCTTTAATCACCGGATATTAATTCTGTTAAGAACTGACGACTGAAAATATGAGCGAGTTAATTCCTCACAGAGGAATCCAAATTCGGATTTGCCACCTGATATCTTTAACCGTTTTTAAACAATCTCAATTTTTCGAAAATTTAGTTTTACTTTCAACACCCTGTATTTTTTAATAACTAAGATTTACCAACATATTTATTGACTAAATCCTCACATTTTGGCTCTACTATCACCAGTTGCTCTATGGCGGATAAGTTATGGGACACCCTGTATATATGATTATATATATATATATATATATATATATATATATATATATATATATATATATATATATATATATATATATATATATACATTTATATATATATATATATATATATATATATATATATATATATATATATATATATATATATATATATATATATATATATATATATATATATATATATAGTATACGTTAAGATCTTATATACAGGGTTGTTGTATATAAGGTCTTAACGTATATATGTATGTGTGAAAACTGTATGGAAACGGTCAAATATCTCGAGAACGCTTTGAGATTTCTTAATGAAACACTTTGTGCACAAGCGTCAGGAAATGTTTTCCACTTTTTGGGTATGTTTTCATTTTTTTTTCTTTTCGCATATTGAAAATCCAAGGCTAACGTGATTTTTTTAATGACAATAGTACTTGAATTTGGCATTGTTGGAAAGAGCATTTTTTCTGAATTCAGCGAGATATGTTTTTTTTTCAAAATAGATTTTAAAAAATGTCTAAAAGGTGTTTATGTCTTTTTTGTCAATATCAGATTAAAAAAAACTATTAATATTATAATTTTTATATTAAAAAACTATTTACAAAAGGTGTTCAAAGTGGACAATGTTAGACATTGTCCACCATTAAATTAACTTCCTGGCAGTAATGGATACGTCGAACGAAGTCTTGAATTGTGTTTTCCCACCAGATAAGAGGTATATCGGCAATTTCTTGTCGAATTCGTAATTTGATATCTTCGAGATTTTTTGGTCTATTAACGTAAACCCGACTTTTTAAACAGCCCTCAAAAATAAAAACTTGGGTGGTACCAAGTCTGGTGACCTTGCCGGCCATTCGATAGCTCCTCCTCGACCGATCTATCGGTTTGGGAAAGTAGTGTTAAGAAAATTTCTAACGTTAATGCCGTAGTGTACTGGTGCACCATCTTGTTGTAACTATATTTCCGGGTTTTAGTTAATTAAATTTGGAAACAGACGCAATAGTTGAGGGATGATGTTTTCTTCCAATAGATCTAAATACTTATCTGCTGTCAAGTTGCCATCAATGAAAAAAGGTCATATAGTATTCTTGGCACTATATACAATCTAAAAATTTAACTTCTGAGGATACTATGTATGAACTTGCCTAACACCCATCCAGTGTGGATTAGTATGAGCCCAGAATCTACAGTTGTGTCTGTTAATTGTTGTTCGAATGTTCGTCATTCGTTTTTGTTTTTTGTCTTTTAATGCTGCCTGTATTATTGGATCTTTTCACCGTTTTTGAAACTTTTTACTTAGTGATGTTTTTATTCGGATGTACTTCATCGAATTCATCGTTCATCGTCACTCGACACTCGTCACTCGACACTCGTCACTCGACTCATTCATTCATCGTCACTCGACAAACTTCAGCATAAGTGCGTTTTCTGTCACCGTATCCAACAATTGTTAGTATTTGAATTCTTTCTCTCTCAGTTAAATATATATTAATTCAATATATCTATTGAAAGAAATTTGAAATTCACAAATTGGCTTCCATAGTTTCATGGCCTACTAAATGAAAAATATATTTACCCTAAAACATAGCGAAACACCTTGTAGTCAATTTTGTTATCTATTTAAAAAAAACCATAAAACATTTGCATCGTTAAATTCATTTACATCGTTCATTATAGAAAAAAAATCCAGTTAGTTTTGGATTTCAAATATGCGGCAAGCATAATAAATCAAAATATACCCAAAAAGTGGCCCAAATATACCCAAAAAACAGTTTCTGATGTTTGTGTTCAAAATTTCATTAAGAAACCTCAAAGCGTTTTTGAGATATTTGATCGTTTCCATAGATAATAGCGAACCTCTATAGTACCTGCATTATTCTTAGAACGAACAAATATACTACGTGATATATCAATAATTAAAATACAATGCTCAGACGGTTTCAGGTTGTTATATAAATTAATGGATACAGTACAAAATACGGAAAATTATTTATCATTCTTAGAACCTTTTTTGGGTGTTGAAATTCATTTTTCCTGTTCAAAATTGTTATTTCACGACCATTATTTATTAAACTTTATATTTTGTTTTAATTATGGTATAATATTTTTTCAGTTGAGAAAAATTGGTTTGTTTAAATACTTTTTCTCCTCACTGTATATCGAATTTAACGTGAAACTTTAAACTTTACATTGTTAATATTCATATATATTTTTAAATCATGCATACTGCTATTTTTGAGATTTCCGATTTTCTTTGATTATTTCTAAAGCGTGATATGATATATTGGGCGCTTCTAAAATTGCTGGTTTCATTAAAGTCGATGGAACGTTGCAGGAAGGGATTATATAGGAATATTTTCGAAGATAATGCTTTGTATTTTGAATAAAACTCACGGGTGTTAAATTTGGTTATAAACACATTAACATTTCAAAGATATCGAAAAAGAACTATCAAAGAATATTTTAACATTTTGTTGAGCATTAAAAATTATAAACTCAAATAGATTTACCACTAAACACCAAATCACTTGTTTACTTTGATTATGTTAACATGGTTAGTGAAATGCACATCGATATTTGGTGTTTGGTTGTAATTCTCTTTAATTTTAGTATATATGTTTATTTGTTGAAAATAGTAACAGAAAAAAAAAACTAAAGGAGGATGTTTTAATGCAAATTAAAAAAGATAATACAAAAAAAACTTAATAAAAGTACATGAAAACTTATCAGTATAATCATTAACTGAACAAACAATGTAAATAACTAAAATTAATGTAATTTTCTAGTTTTGTCATAATCTAAATTATATATGTAGCACGTGTACTGTTATCATTAATATTATTAAAAAAGAAAAAAAATGAAAATGTGAATGCGTCAAGTATAATTGTCCTAACAGTATGCTTTCTAAAGGGTTTATTGTACTTTAAGTTTGGAACTTTAATAGGCTACAAACCATTCGTTCTTGGCCCTTGTAAATTTAACTAGAGGATGCAAATGTCAGAAACTCACCACCCTGCCTGGGATAAAATAGAACGGATACGTATCCGGAAAGTGAAAGATACTTTACGGTATATACCTAGGGACCGACGACTGTTAAAGCATTTAGAACAGGCAAAAGTTGCATTAAAAGAAATATTAAAAATAGAGTTTTCTGCACCAATAAATTTATACGAATATTTTTATTGACTTTTTTATAATTAAGATATAAGTGAATGTTATTAAAATTTCTAAAGGCGTCACTCATTATGTTATTAATCATTTGGTTCATTGTTAATATTAATCATTGAATAAAGTGTTGGCTGGAATCTTTCAATTTATTTTTCATATTCACTAGACTTCGGTTGTTGAATAATTTTCTAAACGGAAAAACTGCCACTGATGTATTAATGTGGACATCTGAATCAGTATTTGGACAATAAGCCTCATATACTTCACGAACATGCCATGTATGAGGGTCGTTCAAAAAGTCTTCGACCTGACAGCGAAAGTACATTTTCCAGATCTTTTTTATAATTTCTCAACGTAGTTACGTTGTCCAACTGTGCAAAGTACGCGGTTATTTCAGCATAGACCTAATCATTTCAAGTGAATCTTCACTCAGTGAGCTAGTTTTTAGGTTCGAGGGATGGAAAAAAAACGCTTGGAGATAAATTCGGTGAATACGATGCATGTGAAAGTACTTCGAAGTGTAGATCATGAATGTTTGTAACAATAACCGGATATGTGTGTGCAAGCGCATTATGGTGGTGAAAGAGCATCTTTTGTCAATTGATTGGGCGGTTGGCTCTTGGTAAAACATAGTAACAATGATAATGATTAAAACACTTGCTATTTGTTTCACAATATATTCGAGATATTCTGTGACATGTTTCAGCTTTACGACCATTCTCAAAGAGAGTTACTTATAAACTAAACTAAAGATTCATAGACCAATGGAGATCGTTTTTATTTGTTTTCTTAAATTTATGATATTTTCAATAATTGGGGTATTTCCGAAATCTAGCTGGGTGTTTGTTAGATTTTTATCATCGTATATGGCTTTTTTAATTTCGGTAATTTCCAAGTATTTTGACAACCTGGTTTTATTGCAACTATTTATCATCAATTTGACATTATTGGTATAATCATCCGATTTATAAGCAATCCGACGAGAAGTCGGCGAAAATATGGGTTGTTTGATTGTCACTATTCCCTACTCTTGACTACTCTCCCTATTCTTGACGAGAGAGCATATGTCGGCACCGTGATGAGTCTAACCACCAACAGACGAAACAATGTGCCCTCCAATGTAAGGGATGGGTGGGGTTTCTTTCCGGTTAAGCAACTAACCATTGCTCATAAATATTTATATATATATATATATATATATATATATATATATATATATATATATATATATATATATATATATATATATATATATATATCATCATCATCAGCCTGTATCGATCCACTGCAGGATGAAGGCCTCTTCAGCATGCTTCCAACTTTCAGGGTCCTGGGCTTTCCTCTGCCACTCGGGTCCAATATACTTAATGATGTCATCAATCCATCGGTCTTCCTCGCGTTGCGATCAAGCGGTATCCACTCCAGGATTGCCTTGGTCCATCTGTCGTCCCATCGTCTCGCTATCTGCCTCCCTGCCCATCTCCATTTCAATTGCTTTACTATTCCAATGATGTCACAGACTTTTGCTTGTTCCCTGATCCATGCGCAGGACTTTCTGTCTCGTCTTGTAATGCCAAGCATACTTCTTATATACAGAAAAAGAAGAATATATATATATATATATATATATATATATATATATATATATATATATATATATATATATATACATATAAATCACTTTTTAAAAACAGTTATTTATTTATGCAGAAAGAATATACAGTCTAGCTTTGATCAATGTTACTACAATAATGATCGATAATTAAAAAATTGGTTCTTATAAGCCCTAATTGCTTAATGGTATCTTATCTTCCAACGAACTAGTCTTGACGATGGATCTTTCAGTTTGAAGAGCCATACAAGTGAGTTGTGGTCGGTTTCAATAAGAAATTTCCTACCGTAAACGTAGGGTCTAAAGTGCTTGCAAGATTCTATTATTGAAAGTATCTCCCGTTCTATCGTGGAATAGTTTCGTTCGGCTGTGTTACGAGAGTACGAGAATAATAAGCGATGGGGTTTCCTTGTTGAGAGAGCACAGAACCCATAGCAATGTTCGAGGCGTCAGTCGTTACTGTAAACTTTTTTTCGAAGTCCGGATGTCGGAGAATCGGAGTATTTGTAAGAAGGTTTTTACATTTCTGAAAGCATTCTTTATATTCCTCGTCGTCAATATCTATATTTGTACCTTTTCTGGTACACTTCGAGAAAGGGTGCGTTATTCGCGCAAAGTTAGGGATGAATCTTCTGTAAAAGCCAATGAGTCCAAGAAAACTTGGACTCATTCCCCGCGGCAGGGCTAATCGTTGGACTGTTTCTATTTTTGAGTTCGGTTTTATGCCTTCTGGTGTAACGATATGGCCAAGGAATGCGACTTCTTTTGTCAGAAATTCGCTCTTGTCAAGTTGGACTTTTAAGTTGACTTGTTGAAGTTTTCGAAAGATTTTACTCAGGTGTACTAAGTGGTCTTGTAGCGATCGTGAAAAAATAATGATGTCATGCATATAGACAAAACAACATTTATAAAGATATTCTTTTAATACGCAATCCATCATTCGTTGGAATGTGGCCGGTGCATTTTTTAAGCCGAATGGCATTCGTGTATATTCGAAGTGACCGTGTGTAACTGTGAAGGCCGTCTTTATTGTTGATTTGGGATCTATTTCGATTTGATGAAAACCTTGTGCTAGATCGAGGGTAGTGAAATAGATTAATCGTCCAAGATTATCTAATATTTCATCTATTCTTGGTAGAGGATACTTGTCTTCAACTGTTTTCTCATTTAGTTTTCGGTAGTCTATAACTATTTGGTATTTTCTCACCCCTGATGCGTCTAGTTTTTTGGGTACGATCCATACTGGGGCTGAGTATGGGGATTCAGATGGTCGTACGATTTTTTTTTCTAATAGTTTATTAATTTCAGAAGATATTTCGGCTTGCATTGTCTGTGGATGTCGGAATGATCTGGTATAGACTGGTTGGTCATCTTGTGTTTTTATCTATTGTTTTATCGAAGATGTAAAAGTTAGATCACTGTTTTCGGAATAGAAAATATACTCCGGACATTGGTTGGGTCGACGGAGTTGAATGTCTTTGAAAATGTTGCTGAGTTTGAGGTTGTTTAAAAACATTAATCGGCCCTTGTGGAAAAGGCTTGTGACTTATAGGTTTGTTTATATCTCCAAAATGTTTTGGTTTAAAGCTTTGTTGAGGCTTTTGTTCTAAAGGTCGTTTCAAATAATTAATATAAGCGACCTATTGTCTGTAATTATCATGTGCGATGCATTTCTGGTATGCATCTTCAAGATAATTTAATGTAAAATGTGACAAATATTCGCAATATGGGTTATTTATCCTTGTGCTAAATGTCTGTAGGGCTAGATTCTGAAAATAGGGGTTTTTAAATGCCGTTGTCGCGGCACCAGCGCGTAAATTTACGTGTTGCAATAAGTCGTTTAGTGCTATATTAATTCTTTAATAATATTCCTGGTAAGTCTCTGTTTTCTTTTGAGCTGTACTAGTTAACTGCGTTATCAAGATAGACTCTGATTGAGTGTCACCGTATTTTCTTAATAGGCTGGGTTTCACTTCGTCCCAAGTAAACTTGTTTTCGTAGTTTAAGTGGTCCCGAATTGGTATCTGATAGAGTTCTAGGGCTCAGAAAGTGCAGTTTCTACGCTATTTATAAACGTAGAAAGATTCTTTCCTACTGACAACTTTGACAGAGTATTACAAAGGTTTATTAAGTCAGCATATGCAATAGTTGCCATTTTTACTTCAATTGTATCTCGTCTTGAAGTAGAATATGGATTTTTACAGGTTTTCTCTTTTACAGAGGTTTTTCCTGGTAAGTTTTCTTCTGTTACGAAGGTTTTATAAGCTCGGTAATCGGCTAGTTGATTTTCGATTATTGTAGACTAGCTTGCGATGGGCATTTCTTTACAATTGCTCATAAATAATAATAATAAAAAAAGGATAATAGGTTCAGTACTTACAGGAAGAGGAAAGTCGTCATTAAAGATGATTTCTTAGGATCTGCTGCTTAACAACTGAACTTGACCGATTTTTCACAGATGAATTCTCGTGCAGCCAAAAATCACTTTTTAAAAACAGTTATTTATTTATGCAGAAAGAATATACAATCAAGCTTTGATCAGTGGACTCTTCAGTCAGTTGGACTCTTCAGTCGAAGCGGACAACCCTTGAAAATGCCAAATGCCTGCGAGCGAACGGCGGTCATCGCTGTAACGTTAGTAACTTTTAAGAAAAAAAATTTACAACAATATATATATATATATATATATATATATATATATATATATATATATATATATATATATATATATATATATATATATAGCGTGACATGTATTATATCTTATGTTTGTTATTATTTAGAATCGATACAAGATTATTTATTATTTTATTTTATTATTTTTTTATTTTATTAACATATATAATATTAATATTTTCTTTTTTTAAATGATTTGTGACTCTGGAACTTAATTTATGAATATAGTTTATAGCATGCCAATTTTTAGAATCTTTTTCGGGTGTTGCAGCATAAAAATATTTGATGTTGTTTTTCTTAGTTTAGTTTTGCATCATTTTATCTATAATGCGGGGCCAATATCTATTATTGTTTGCAATACTTTCGATTATAAGTAATGTCTGTATGATTATGGCGGGTTCATATAGTTCTTTCTTTATTTGGGTTTTTCGCCACGATCTAAAACTCAAAAAATATCAAAAATATCTCTTTATATATAGATATTTTTGTTTTTACCCAATGATTCTTTACTTACATAAGAACAGATATTTTTGATATTTTTTGAGTTTTAGATCGTGGCGAAAAACCCAAATAAAGAAAGAAATAAACTTTAGATTATGTTAAGTTCTTTTTCTTAGTTGTCTTTTTTTAGTGGAATCGTTAGCCTGTGGGTCATACTATGAAAGGTGCATACATTTATACATTTTTACAAGCATGATGGTGATCCTGCCTTTTGCCAAATATTTTATAACACATCACGAGAATCCCAGTTACTTGTAGCTATGACCTTTCCTGGAGATGGAAGTGGTTTTTGCTTTTTTTGGCGTACTTTTTCACTTGCTCCCACCCACTGTTTAGACTACTTCAGTTTCGCTCACTGTATTAAAGCAAAATGAAGAAATTCTAGAAAGCCACCCAAATACTCTTGAGAAATGTTTATTCGAATGTGTCTTTGGTAGATTTTGGTCTATAGGCAATAGGTCTTGGACAATTTGAGTCTTACAGTGGGACATGTGCAAGTCACTTCTCAAAATTCGACATAAACTGTATGTAGAAATTTCCAATTGTGCACCATGTTGTTGAATCGACTTTTTGGAATCCGCCACACCTGCAATATTTTCAGTCCTTCGTATTGTTCTTCGACCTTTGATGCGGGGCCTAGCCGCGAACTGTTCCGAATTCTTGAAATTGTTTGAATAAATGTTAAATTATTGTTTTATAATGCGCTAATTATGATATTTCCCCCTAAATTCGCGTTGAGTTGCAATAATTGAATTAGTTTTTATGTAAATAACAACAATTTAACTGCGTTTTTAGCTGTATTTATCCGTAATAAAACAAAACCCAAACTATCACAAATACCAGGAAAAAAAATCCCCAGCAAATTAGGCCACTTGCATATTTACACACATATTTAATTGGATATTTAAGTAGAAGCCATATATGTTTTGAAAATAATATCACACAAATGTTTATCATATTGCTTTATAAATAGTTGCCAATGTTGTTTTCATCTTTAGTACTCTAGGTATTAATGAGACCTCCAATAAACAAATTGAAACAGTGGCTTTTTGAGGATGTAATTGTTTAATATTTGGCAAAAATAATGCATAATTACATGATGAAATGTTGAATGATCCATAACTATAATTATTTTTTTTTTACTGTAATGTAGAATGCATGCGTTTTTTAATTAGTTTAGTGCATTGAATTGTCTACTGTGTCGTATGACTCGAAAAAGCAGAATAATTGAATACAAATAAAATGTGTAGTGTTCAAACATTTAAAAAAATCATATAACTTTGGTGACAAGATGGAAATTATTAGAGCTTCTCCGTCATATACTCCTGATTTACTATCGTTATATATATATATTATATATATATATATATATATATATATATATATATATATATATATATATATATATATATATATATACATATATATATATATATATATATTTATATATATATATATATATATATATATATATATATATATATATATATATATATATATATATATATATATATATATATATATATATATAAATATATTTGAATTCCCATAAACATTTCAATTCAAAATAGATTAAATCGCATTCTTCACTTTTTTATTAACATTATGGAAACATTACCATTTTCAAATTATTTATTTGTCAATGAATTACTTTTTATAATATATGCTATAAATAGTGCAGCAATTTATTTTGATAGAAAATCAAATGATTTGTTAATAATTAAATTCAGAAAACAGTTTTCCCATCGGTTCTTTTTCTGTCTGCTCGTATTACACCGAAAACGCTACACGATACGGGTGTGATACCTTGTCACCGGCTTCAGAAGACCATATGTCATTCGAAAAAGTTTTATTAGGTTCTGAATACGAGTTTTTGGTAAATCTTGCGAACTTTAATTTTGAGGATGCCTCAGTTTGACATGACGGATATTTCCTTTAAACTTCAGAAACATTACCGGATATTTGACGGTAAGTAAATACGAGCGAATGAAACCAAATTAATGTATTTGTAGAATTTTTCTTTAATATTGGTTTTGTACGAAGGTGAACCTATCATTTTTATATTTTTTAATATAATTTTATTGAAGCTAGGCATACTTAGGCCAACGTTTTTGGTTTTTTTGATTCTCTCCTTGAATTTGCTTTGTTCTATCTCCCAAAATTAATACTTTAAATCCTGGGGCATCTCATTGAAAGACATTTTTTCTAGTTCAGAATTTTGAAGGATTAAGAATATACGAGGTTTATAGACTCGTGGCGTAGTGTTCGATCTGACAATACTGGTAGTTTTCCCATTGGAGGGGTGTTAGGCCAACATCTGATGCGGTTTCAGTACGAGTTTGAACTCTTTAGAGTTACTTGCTGTTCCATAGTCCATCATAATTCTTTTCGTGATCTGAATTTTCTAATGCGTTTTAAAAATGAATGACAACAATTTCGAGCAACGATGCGTTATCATGTTTTTTTTCAGAGTTGTGCACAGGGCTACGGAAACTTTTGTAAAACTTTAACAGACTTATGGAAATATTTATGGAAAGGTTTTTCGGAAGATTTTTTTTCATTCTCAATTCATTGGTAAACATTTGAAAAAGGGCTGTGTGAGTCAAATTCAACTCTTCTTCGATCATTATGATGGTCAACTGACGATTATTAACATACATCAATTTATTAATAAATAAAGCGAACCAACAATTCGGGCACTATAAATTGGTATATATAACAAATAAATTTAAACGTTTTAATTAATTTTAAACATTCAATTCAACAACAAACACAAACAATTAAAAACGTTTCAATTTATACAGTACGCTAATATTTGCAGAAAGGACCGAAAGCTAAGCAAGCTACCACACAGGTTTTATGATGTGTATGGCGACGATATTTAAAAACTACATTACTGTTATAATGGATGCTTTATATAGTCGATCAAAGAGTCATACTTACGAAGTTCAGTTGAAGTTGATGACAAAATAAAGACATTCATTGAAATCAATAGGGATTTAACGAGGTGAGAGGTTGCTGAAACTTATCAAATTGAAATTAAGTGCTGAAAACCTTGTAAAACAACTGGGATACATTACTAATGCTAGGTGTTACCACATGAACTCCATTAATAGCTGTAATTTATTTTTGAAACTCTAATATATTTTTATACTTTTAAACACACGTCATAACAGTCCATAAAAATACTCACAATAAAATAAGATGATATACTTGTTTATTTAATACGAGGGTTGCTAGTTATGTATCCGGAATTGGTAACAATGGTGGTGACATTGTTGACGTACTTAGAACGTTTTGTCATATGGACACTATTTGTGTTGTTTAGTGCCTGGATAATTTCATCTCAGTTAAAAAATGGAATTAACTCGTGAGAATTCTCGTGTCATGATTTACTACGACTTTCGATGCGAATTATCTCAATAATAGTGCATCGATCAACTCACTTCGACTTTTGGCGATGAAGCACTATCTAAAACACTGTATATCACTGATTTAGTGAATTCACTGGTGGACGTCGTTCGCTCACGGTTGAATTTAAAGGTCATTCAAAATCGGTTCTTGTGCCAGAAAACATCGATACTGTGCGCGAACTAATAAAGCGAGATTGTCATGTAACAATCTTGTCATGTGTCATGTGACGTGAGATTGAGGCATCCCTGGGCATTACTATGATGCATAAGTATGTAGATGTATGAAGCATATAAAAAATTTTACATAAACATTTAGCCGTGAAAAAGTTTTGTGGGTGTTGGATTCCGCATAATTTGACAATCGCTCAAAAAAAGGCTCTTGTCAGTTGGTGCAAAGAAATGCTCAACATATATAATCGCAATGCATCGGTTTTTGATGCATTTGTATAACATCTACACAGGTGACGAATCTTGAAAATTAAGCCTAACCCAACAAAAGTTGGTGTAAGAAGGTACCTCGAAGCTTGTTTTTTTGGGATAAATGGGCATGTGGCTACATTGGCACTAGAGAATCGTAGAATGGTCCATTCTAAATGGTACACAACTATTTGTTTTCTAGAAGACTTTGAAGAAATAAGAAAAAATAACCAGCCAAGCAGAATCATTCTTCAACATGACAATGCAAACTCGCCCACATCGGACCGAACAACGCAATGTTTGACCGGTCAAAATATCTAATTCATGGGTTATCCGCCGTATAGTCCTGATTTGGCACCCAATGTTTTTTTTGCGTTCCCGTCAGTGAAGAATATACTACGTGGTCAACGATCTTCAACGCCAGAAGAAGCGGCCGATGCCTTCAAAATGCAGATATGCGGAATGCCTCAATCGGAATGGAAAAAGTGCTATGCAAATTGCTCTAAACGTTTGCAAAAGTGTATCGATCATCGCAGAGAATATTTTAAAAAACAATAAAACCATTTTCAATGCTAAATATTTGTTTTTCTTTATTATTCCGGATACATAAATTGAAATTACGTGAAATTTTAAAGTTACTACTCTTTCTCCGAAGAAGAACGTTACTTTCAGTATTTGCCATAATCGGACGGATAGGTTAAAAATCACTGTCAATCATCGAAAAGTAGATATTGCCTCAAAATATTGCTAGATTATGTGCAAGTTTACGTCCTTACGTTTGGATAAGTTTTACAATTACACGAGCTTATTGCCTAGAGTTGCAAGCATTTTGTTTTGTTTCATTCAGGGCACATTAAATGGTAAAATATTTATGTCTATTATATTAATAAACGTTACATTAGTGTTTGCATATTTTTTGTTGAAAATGTATAAACGACCGTCTGATGCATTTGGGAATATCCAGGCAAGATTCGGGGAAAATGCGTTATATAAAATAAATGCTTTTATTGCTGCAATTTCACGTGATCTGATTAATTTTTATACAATTTAAGTAGATAGTCTTCTATTATTTTGTTACTATTCACGCTGAAATTGAAGGAATAAATAGTCTATCCAATGGAAAATGTGACAGATTGAATTTTCCTATTACCAGTAGCGCTAACTATTATCTCTTATAACGGGTGGAGCAAGTGTCATATTACCATTTTAATTATTTATAATTTTTAAAAGAAACAAGACAGAATATATTTTTTTCTATATGTTTATTTCGTCTTTAAAGTTTGGGCTAAGTAATTTTGAAAATTATGTAATTTAAATGTGGTGCAATTAGCAGCAATGCAACTTAACCTTTTTAATGTATTTTCCGTAACTTTTGTCAACATATCTGGTGTTATATCGTATGCAGCGATTTAAGCACGGATGTTGTCTTTGAGTTACTGTATGATTTGGGGCTTATTTATGTAAACCTTTTCCTTTAAGAATTCCCATAAAAAGTAATCTGGAGTCGTCAAATCGATTTTGTATAAAAATTGTCAATTTGATGGAAGTGGTTAATTGGTATTACACTCTTCTGATCGCTTATTATACTCTATAGCAAACAGGTCTTGAACAATTTGAATCTTATAAGGAAATGAAATATTTTTGTACTATTCTCTTCTGTTGCGGGGCCTATTTCCCACTCTTCCGAATTGCTTGCATAAACGACAACTTGTCGTTTTATAAAGCGCAATTTAGGATATTTTTGCGTACATTCACATTGAGTTGAAATAATATATTTTAAATAATATTATTTTAAATTACAATTGCACTGTTTTCTTTTAGCGTGTATTTATTCATAATATAACTTGCATTTCTGCAACATACACCATCCAAACCCAAACAATCACAAATATAAGGAAAAAAATGGCGCCAATATAAAATGGCAGCGTTTTATTCTCAGTTGAGCAGAATTACTACTGAATCATGTCAAAATGTTCCGTAACTTTTGAAGTGGTTTGAGATTTATTGAAGATTTCACGAAAATAAAGAGAACATTGAAGACGATCCACTCGAGGGTACTTAAAATCCGCTTCAAATACATTCTAATGTCATTAACAACTATTTCTTGGCAAAAAAAATGAATGGCAAATGGTGTTGTACAGTCCTCCATAATCGCCTGATGTAGCATCGTATAACTTCTGAAAATTACTAAGAAAATTACAAAACTAAGACTAATGAAAGAAAAACGTTCTCATGAGATCTCAATTATCCACTAAACTTCGACTGGGACTTTGAGAGCCCAAACATTTGAGCTGGAATGCTGGATTTTTTTGAATATAGTGTTTTTATAATGTTATCAAAAGTAAAACTGTGATATACACAGTATGTTGGAAAAATAACGAAACTTTTTAAATTTAAAGAAAACTACTAGCGCCAACTATTGCGACAATATATAACCTAAAAAGCTGTACATCTCCGCTATAAAACGACACCGCCATTATTAGATTAACAGATTGTCAAGTTATAGTGCTTAAAGTGACAGTGCCTGTTGTCGCGTGATCATTGAGATGCGTGGCCGAGCGTTGTCATGGAGGAGAATTGGTCCCTTTCTATTGACCAATACCGGACATATGCCTCACTGTTTTTGGTCACACCTCGTCACAAAAACACGATGGAACAAAGAGCTAATATTAAATGTTGTTTCAACCTCTGTAGATCTTTTACAGAAACATTTGAATTGGTGAAAAAAGTTTATGGTCATGACTGCTATGTGTTAGAGTAGTATAAGAGCTTCCAGGACGATCGTGATGCTTTGGAAGTTGACGTAAAATAAGGGCGACCAAAAAACAAAAATCACCATGAATTGGTGGAATAGTACGTGAAATGACCAATGAATATTATCTGAGTTTTATGGAGCGTTTGTTGGAGAGAATCGTTCTAGTGAGGACCGAATATTGAGCGCCGGGAAGTTGGTTTTTGTTGCACGATAATACACTGGACAATAGCTGTCCGTGATTTTTTTCAAAAACATCTTTCGCATTCACCTGATTTATTACTGTGTGACTATTACCTGTTCCCGAAACTCAAAACTACTGAAAGGAATGTTTTATAACAGTGTCACAAAAATTCAAGAAACCGTGACGAGCGAGGGTCATTGAGGTGATTTCGAAAAACGACATAAAACAATCTCTGCTAACATTTTAACAAATCTAGGCAGAAGGGATGTGTTATGAATAGAAATAAATAATTTTGGCAAAATAACTAATTGTTTTTTTTATTTAAGTTATGAGATCACATTATTACATAATTGCAATACGTTTTTATGTCACAGACTAGCGGTTGAATTCTTATGTGGAAGTGTATTGTTTGCCAGGATCCACTTATTTTGTAGGCGGTATACCCGCTCCATGTGCAAAATTTAGTACCAGGGATTTTGGAAAATATGCAAATAAGCTTCTCTGGTATAGACTGAAGTCATCGATTTTAGATGAATGTTGTGTGTGTGTTATGATTTTTTAGATTTTACTCATTTCTGGTCAAAATCAGTTGTAAACCAAGGGATAGGAAATTGTTTCAACATATTTTTCTAAAGACGTGACGAGACGAAAGGTGACTTCCGTGTTTTCGTAAATGCTCTTCTACTCTCAATAGCACATTACTGTTGTCCAATATTTCTACAATTTTTTTTAATTCGAATTATTTTTTGTTCAATTCTGAATTTCAGCTTCGCAATATTTGTAGGGTACCAACGTAGACTTAGGTCTTCAAATAATTTCACAAACAAAAATCACATATTTCTAGATTTCATGACAAAACATTTAGTAACTGTGTTTTTCGATATCCTCGCCCTATCTTGCTAAGTCCATGTATTATCATAAAAAAACCTGCTTGGGTGGTGGTTGGCTTCTGGTACATAGCAGGCTGATGTACCAGAAGGCCGAGAATTGACAAACCAAAATGTTTGTATATGGCTGATGTGATCTTGTTCCCTCAATTCGTGAACCACCTGGACTTTATATGGGTGGAACTTCAAATTTTGATGCTAAATATGTCGTAAAGTTCTGTCTTTAACTATTTCTATGTTTGAAGTCTATTGTCTTGAAGCTTCTTTCTTATTAGAGAACCAGTTCCGGATCATTACGGTTAATATTGTATTGGCGATGAAATAACCATTGATCAATCACAATATAATCATTTTTGTTGAAATATGCATTAATGGTTAATGCACTTTGTCTAGCGTTTTCTTGATTAATGGTTATTAATATTAATACTGTGCAAGTAATGTGACGGTAGACGCCGAGCGACACGCGAGAAATTTGATATTGTATGTTTCTTAGCTACACACTTGGTATTCATCGTAATCACTCAGTTCTCTCAATTAATTCGATTAAGTTGTGGCTTGAAAATTTTGAGAGGTGGTAGTGCGAGAAGAGCGCGGACGCGTGAGGGTAGCTGTGGTAATAAGCCCTCGAAGATCGGCACGTCAACAAACGGTTGAGCTCAGATTTTCGAGACCGAACAGTCCGTTGGATTTTAAGGTTTGATCTTCACCATCACCCCTATAAAATCCAAGTGGTTCAGGCCCGCAATGAAAACGATGTTGGGGCCTGATGGTTTTTTGTGAAAGGTTTTTGGCAATGGCTGAGGAAAAAGCGGATATGGTCCACAACCTTTGGATGAGTGATGATATTTATTTGCACCTGTCCGGTGAACTCTAACCAACTCCAGCTCTTCATTCGGTCAAGGTCACGGTTTAGTGCACGATTTCTTCATCAGGAATCATAGGCATTTTTTTTAAGATGAGCGTGGACGAGCGGAAACTGTTAATTCTGTGCGGTATTTTAAAATGTTGCGCACGTTTTTCATTCCTTAGCTCCAGCATTATGAAGTCAACGATGAAACATTATTCCAACAAGATGGGGCCACAAGCGACTCCGCTCGGGTAAGCATGGCCATTCTCAACAACGTGTTTCCGAACCGGGTGATCTCCCGGATTGGAGATATCCTTTGACTTCTTCGATCACCGAATCTTACAACTTGTGATTATTTTTTGTGTGGTTACCCCAAGAATAAAGTGTACGAACACTGACTTCATACACTTCAACTACTCAAAACAACAATCCGACAAGAAATTGCGAGCATTCTTCAAGAAATGTTGCCTGATGTAATCCATATTTTCAGGAGGCACGTGCAAGAATATATCAACCGCGATGGACATCTAACTGATATTATTTTCAAAAAGTGAACTTGTTTCTTAAATGCTATTTGATGTAGAATAAGTTGATGTCAAAATTATGAAAAATACAATACTTTTTTTTCCAGCTTTTTCAAAAATGCGGGATTGACGACAGTACCCTGTATATATATATATATATATATATATATATATATATATATATATATATATATATATATATATATATATATATATATATATATATATATACTGACTTTTCTTTCCTAAAAACTCTAAACTAGATACGAACGAACGTCGTAAGAGAAAAAGAGGAAACATTGTCATTGTAATATACGATCATTGTAATAACGATAGATTTTTTTTTCCTCAAACAATGGTGTTACATTTCTCCCATTCCTCAGGTCTGATGTTCGTATTTTATTTGGGTCAAAAAAGGACCCGGTTAATAAATCAAATTCAAGAGCAATGTATGGTTTCTTGCAATTGTCGTCGGAGAATAAATAAAAACACAAAAGGATTTTCTTTACCACTGAAAAATATAACAATAGAAAATGTCACATGACACGTGAACTGAATTGACTTTGCATAAGGTTGATATCTTTTGTTGCAGAAAAAAGCGATTCTGTGTTAAAATCCGATAAAGTATGAAAACAAATAAAAATAATTCTGTTAATGTTTACATATTGTCAAGTTCTTATGTAACTAGTGAAGAGAGTTCAGTTACAGACAACAGGCCCATTATCTTGGTGAAAGAACACTTTCGTTTTGGGCAGATGTGGAGGAGCGATATACTCCCCAGGGTGATTTTGTTTTTTGACAGGTAGTCCACGAATACGATACCATAAGAATCACAGAAAACCGCAGCCTTGATTTTTCCTGTAGATTATTTTTTTCTACAGTTTCACTTTCTTTGAGGCAATTTCACCTGCTTCTACTCAATGTTTTGATTGCTGCTCTACATCTGGAATTGATGTAATTCATCTACTGTTATAAAATGTCGAGAATAAATCAGCAGAATAGCGTTTGAATAAATGTTAACACTCTTTAGAAGTGTTGATTCGAATGTATTTTTAGTATTAACAAACTCAGTATCGATCGAGTGAAAAGCTTTTTCATGCCCAAAACATCATGTACAATTTAGTGGTGAGGGTTAATCGAGATATTTACAATGTTGGCAAGTTCGTGTACTTTCAGTCGGCGATCATCTAAAACAACATTGTGGATTTTTTTGTGTTGCTTTTATCGGTCGTTGCGGTTTTTGGGCTTACGGGTTAATCATCTTCAATGGTAGATTACGCATTAAATGTACAATGTACGACGTTTAAATTCAGTATCTGACTTTTTACCCTCGAAAACGAAGGTAGAGAATCCTTTAAAGTGAAAACCAACTCTTTTTTTGTATGTCGGTCCTGGTTAAACTGATTGAAATCAGGTATTTTGTAAACCTGAAAAAAAAAACAAAACTTCTTTCTTTTACTCGATCGCCATAAATGACCGATTCACGCATGCTTCTGAAACTTCGCAGCACACCATCTAACGAATCATACTTAACCAATATCATAGTCATATTTGCACAATGTCAGTGTAAGATTGATAATTTTTCGAACCACCCTCGTAGATGCTACCTTTCATTCCTTGGTTATTAACCTAATTAAGATTCTTACAATTTTCTGTTCATCTTTTTGTAGTGAACTTACTTAATAATTTAATTTAATTTAATAATGTTTACATATAACACCTTATATGAGGTTTTATCAAGATGAGAATACCCTGTAATATATTTCGAGACACAATGAGCATTTTTGGGAGACTTATCCTTTCATTTTGTGGAGTTTTCTCAAAAATACAGCAAATGCAAATAAACCGGAGATAAATGAGTAGAATATTAACATTAGGAGAACTTTTGAATTACGTGAAGAAGTTTTGACAAACGTTATCAAATTTGACTTGTCCAGGGTTTCTCTAGTGGTGTTTATTGTCGATTTAAGTCTATGACTAATTCGTTTATGTTTTCTGGTTGTGATCTCTACTCGTTAATGATATTATTGTCAGAATATAATATAATCAACTAGTACACTTTCGAATTCAATAAAAACCTTTTGTTCAATTCAAAATTTTCAAAAAATCTCTTTTGGGAGGCTTTATTTATAATATATAACGACAAAAACATTATTTATTACTTACATGATAGTGTAAAACAGTTTGTTCATTGTGGTTTTGAATAACTGTTAGTACAATTTTAACAACGATATAAAGCAAATGAGTATATGATTTTTTTTTAATAAACATTTTGTTTATTTCACGAAATATATGCAGTTGATTTGTATTGTTATTATTTACATTTGTTAACTACTGAATTTCAATGCAACAATAGAAGGGAACCTTGCAATAATTAAATTTTTTTTTGCGAAACAGTATAATTACTTTGAAATTTGTAACGAAGTCCATAGCTTGGTGGACAGTATGTTATAGTATGTTAATGTGGGCAGTTTGTTTGTATCATATAACATATTTTTATCATCGCTAAAGGGAATTCGTTGTCTTTTAATGGATATTGGATTCTTCTGCTCCTTTACCATTCGACGAAACTTACTCATGATTACTTCAAAATAATTTATCCTGGCTAGATACGCTGTACATTTTAATCCTTTGTATTTCCATTCTAAATTTCTTAGATTCTATATTAAGATGGGTGACCAATTAAAAAGCAAAAAAAGTCCAAATTCAACTGAATTTAATAAGAATATACCCAAGGGGAGGGCATAAATACTAATGGGAATAATATTGAATTATTTCTTCCGGTTTTGTCTTAAGAAATATCTTTTAATACAATTTAAGTAGAAGCTTGATAACTTCGGTTGCATTGAATTTTTTTCGTTGATAATTTATGAGGGTGTCTAGCCCTGACATATAATGTAGTGTTCAACACTGAAAACAAATCAACATAATAGTAACCTTTGAACGTTAATTATGAACTAAATTTAAAGAAATTTGTCATTTATTAATAATATTGCATGTAAAGTTTCAAGTATTTGTTCAATATTAATTTTAATCTGTAGTAGTGTTTGCAATTATTTAATAATGAATATCGGCCATATACATTTATTATATGAAAGATGTACTAGGGTTGCTATTTATGTATTCGGAATTGGCAACAATGGTGTTTCTAGGCGCCATCTAACTTATACATCGTAAAGTTCGACATTATTGACTGTATGCGTACTCAGAACGTTTCATCATACTAATGCTGTTTGGGTTGTTTAGTGACTTGAAAATTTCATCTCAGTTAAAAATGGAATTAACTCGTGAGAATTTTGTGCGATGATTTACTACGCCCCTTTACGTGAATTATCTCAACAACAGTGCATCGATCAACTCACGACTTTTGGCGATGAAGCACCATCTAATCTACTGTATATCACTGATTTAATGAATTAATTCATGGCCGTCGTCCGCTCACGGACGAATTTAAAGAAGATTGTCCATAATCGGTTATTGGGCCAGAAACCATCGATACTCTGCGCGATCTGATAAAGCAAGATCGTTATGTGACATACCGTGAGATTGAGGCATCCTTGGGTGTTAGGGTGATAAGTATATACAATATTTGATATGAACATTTAGCCGTCAAAAAGATTTTTTTTGTTCCCGTCTATGAAGAATAAACTACGTGGCCAACGATTTTCGATGCCAGAAGAAGCGGCTGATGCGTTCAAAATGTATGTTTTGGAGATACCTCAATCGGAATGGAAAAAGTGCTATGAAAATTCGTTCAAACGTATGCAAAAGTGTATCTATCATCGGGGAGAATATTTTGAAAAATAATAAAATCATTTTCAATGATAAATATTTGTTTTTATTTATAATTCCGGATACTTAAATAGCAACCCTCGTATTAAGCGATTCTCCCGCTCCGATGTTGTGTTTCATCATTATTACGTCCAAGCTTTGAACATCTATGTTTCATGGGTGTTATTCTATGTTATTCCATAGACTGTAGGAATATTTGTGGGAAGTTATTTTTCTGGCGACGAAGATGTAATCGATGTTGTGAAGAAGTGCCGGCTATGAAAATAAAAGGATTTCACTACACACTTATTTATTGCAATGGTAGATGAACACCTAAAATTACAGAAAAGTAAAAAATGAATTAAATAACGGAAATGCATATCAATGTAAGTATATTGGGTTGTAAGAATTCATACTTTCTAGGTATTATTAGAATATATTGCAACCGAATGCATATCGTATATTTTAGGCACATCCCAAACAACCAATTAACTTTTAATGCATTCCAAATTACGGAAAGTGCTTTTATTAGGAATTTTTTACAGTTATTTGACATTAAAGCGTTTTCGAAAATTGTCTCGGCAATTCGGATCGTCTAATTACGACCAGATTCTGAAAATACGTCAAACCATCTGTCAGTTCAGGTTTCTATTAAGAGACTATAAGGTGTATAGGAAGTGTGGCGTCTTTTTTAAGATTTCCGGAACCAATTTTGAAACATCTTTTCTTTTTGTTCTCCCTCTGTTTTTCTCTCTCATATGCATGGCTTGCGTAAAAATAACTATCAAAAATTCCCCAATCTTGAGCTACTTTTTCCTGTTTTTATATTTTATTGTAAAAATATCCGGCATTTTTTTATCCAAATTTAATTTGTATTTTAGTTCAGTGATATAACTATCCTCGTACAGAAACTCTAACTATCGTTTATTTTATTTGGGGTGATATAAAAGATTGTCAAATAAGAGTCTCAGAACTTTAAAATGAGGCACAATGATAATTACAAGTGATAATCCGGAAATTTTTATTTTATCTTGAAAAATAAATACTGGCATTATGTTATGAAAATAATGTCCCCCTCGGCTTAGTCTGGTGGAATACATTCTGGAGACACAATTTTCGATTAGTCTTTCAGACATATCGCATGGAATATTTTTTGGTGGCCTGAATTTTTAGTTTAAGGTCAATAATTATATGGGGTTTATTTCTGTAAACCACAGATTTAACATAACCCTTTACATAACCCTTTAGATTCAGGGATAGTACAGGAAGGGAAGCAAGCAAAATATTTTGAACTTAAGTGAGAAAAAATAATAGAAACTATTATCTGTTTTAGTATTTTGTTTAGTTTTATTGTTAAAGGAAATTGAATCTCGATTTTGTTCTTATAAGGACACCTTTTGATTGAAATTTTAAGTTTCTGGTACAGAAAATAGTTACGGGGCCGGGAAATCCATTTGAGCTTGTAATGCATATGTGTAATTGATTTCAGCATGGTTGATTCCAATTGATTTTAAAAATCTAAATTTTTTGTAAAATAAATTTTTTTTTTGTAAAATATCTAAATACTATTCTCCGAAAATATTTTAGGATAAAATCGTTTTGCATGCTATTCTCAAATATCAAACTCTTGCGGGCCATTAGTTAGGGCAATTCTGGGGGAGACGGCCGCATCAGAGAGATTGACAACTCAAAAATAAGCTACAAACATTCGCTAGGTGTCTCTAACTATCACTCAGTTCGCTTCAAGTCGTGCGTACAAACACCTGCGCGCAAACATATTTGCGAATAAAATATCAAAGCAAATAAAATCCACCTGTATTTTTTTGCCTAGTGTGAAAATTAGTTAAGGAGTCCATGTTACAAGTTGTGGTTGTGTAGTTTTTGAAAAATGATGTGTTTTTTAAATAATTTCGAAATGGCTTATGAGTCGTGCTTGAACATAACCTCAAAATAAACATAAGGGCTTATAAATTTTGTCACGTAGCTGGGTGACAATCTCTCCCGGAAAATTAGGAAATATGGCCACATTCGGTCAGGGTGTGATGGCCATAGTATTACTGGCGATGTTTTCATATTTTTTGGATTAAGACAAACATGTTTGTGATCATTTAAGAGGCCAAATAAATACCAAAGAAAAGTATTAACTACCCGAGGAAATAGCAGCGAAGAGCCATTAAAGGCCGCAATATACGTTTTGAAAAATGGTGAAATGTTAGTTTATGCAGCTGCTGAAGCCTATCAAATGCCAAGGAAAATCTTAGAAAGTCGTTTCATAAACAATAATGATAAAAAGGACCCATGGGACCAACTTCCCTTTTTGGCGAAGAAAATGAAAAGAAGCTTGCAAACCAGATTAAAGTCATGCAATCGAAAGGTTTTCCTTTAACGATTGATGATGTCAGAAAGATCGCTGGATGAACAATTAAATTTAAAACAGAGATTCAATAAGGAAACTGAGAAAGCAGGTTACGACTTCGTACAATTGTTTTTGAGCAGACTTGATATTTCAATCAGAAAGTCAGAAGGTGTTTCCTTAGCGCGATCGACTACTATGAACACATCGGAATTAGATGCTTATTTTAAACTTCTGGAAAATGTCTTGATGGTCGACGACGTGATTTTGGAACAAAGTCACATCTTCAATGACGTGACGGGTCTCCAAGTGAATAACCGTCCTGAACATGTACTTGCTGAGAAGGGGTCTAAAGCTGTATCCACATATACATGAATCATATACCATGAAGGGTAAAAATAAAAAAAGTTGAGTTTGAGAACGGAATGTCTCCTGTATCGGAAATTTTTATGTCTCATTCAGAACATTGCTTAACAAAGCGTGAGAAGAAGTAGCTTCTGAATCTGCAGAATAGCGGAGAATGTTATTCTGCAGAGGAAGCTACAGGAGTCAGTCCTTTTAATCCAAGTATAAGCCTAGATTATGCTTTTACATAAGAACCAAGGAAACCCACATCAGCTTCTCAAAATGCTGCCATTCGTGCCAGCTGTGGCAAACTGGAACAAGTTTCAGGAACTTCAGCGAGTAAGTGAGTCTGTTACAGTCTCTGAGCCAATCTTTTGTGCTGAAGAACACCGAATTTCAAATGCAAGCCCTGAAATATTATCTAAAAAAAGACCTAGTAAGAACATGATTAGCAGTAGTTCTGCTGCCGCAGAACTGCCGCAATGTTTTCGTCGACGTTAAGAACTTCACCAAAAAAACGTCCTAAATTTGACTCCAACGTGAAATTTGATGGAAATATCTCTTATTTCACAAAAAGATATCGAAGTATGCAAACTGGCTAAGCAAGTCAGCATACTCCTGACCTCACAACAACACATTCAAATCATGAAATGTAAAGAAAATACGAAGAATGCTAAAAAGTATTGCTAAGAATAACGTAAAAAATGAAAACAAGGCTGAGAAAAACGAAGACAAGACTGAGAAAAGAAAAAAAACAGCAGTGAGAGGTCCCTCCCGAAAGAAAAAATCCTTAAGAAGGATATCTGATAGTGGCGATGATGACGAACGAAGGGAGAGAGCCAAGGGAGATAAGAAGGTAACTGGGTTCAGCTAACTTTGGGTGGAAAATTGCACTGAATTTGATGACATGTGTTTAAAATGTGGACAAAGGAAAATAAGAAACTGAAACAGTAGAATCAAGTACTGGCCAACTTTCCTGTACTACTGAGGCCATCTCTCCCGTACGCTCTGGGAGAGATCGCTAGTTTTATTTTATTTTAAAATTTTACTATTGATCCTATGAAGTGATTATATTTTTGTTAATTTACCTGTAGTATGGCATTCAAAGTTTAATTCAAAATAATAATTCCAATCCATATACATGTAGTTTTATTTGAACTGGACCTTGGAAAAACTATGGCCAACTACTCCGGACTTACTCTAAACCTGTAGTAAATTTATTTACAGTTTCATACAGCATTTAATGTTGGCGTAACTCTACTACGATGTGTGTAAATCAAGGAATGAGGCTGGTGGCGTAGCTTTCGATCTGGCAATATTGTTGGCTCCCATTTGGAGGGGAGGCGGGCCATCATCTGATGCTTCTTCAGTGCAAGTTTGAACTCCCTAGAGTCAGTTGGTGGTCCGTAGAAATCTTTTTCATCAACCGGATTTTTCTAGTACCTTCTGAAAATGAGTGGCACCAGTTTCGGTATGACTTGCGCACAGCGTGACGAAAATTCTTGCAAAACTTCAACAGGCTTCTGGAAACAATGTTGTGTATTCCCAGAAGGCCGAGACTCGATTGAAGATGAACGACGCAGTGGAGTCCTTCAAGCGCAAGAATTGATAAAAATGTCCATAAAATCCGGCATCTTGTGCATTCTGTTCATCAGTTGATGGTCGGAATGATTCGGAAAGGGTTTAAATTGGGGGAACCTAAACCCCAACGAATTGGGGATGAAGAAAATCTGCGCGAAAATGGTTCCGAAAAACCTTTTGCAGGATTAAAAGAACAACATTAAGGAAATCTGTTTTGACTTTTAGAGGCGGATTGAAAATGACGATTGAAAATTCCTCCGAAAAAAAAAGAGTCCTTACTGGTAATGAGTATAACATTTTTGCATATGAAGTGCCAGGGCCAATGGCTCACTTCACCTTCACCACGGTTAAACAGGCCAGAATGAACAAATCAAAGATCAAAAGGATGCTGATTTGCTTTCTTTGATAACTAGATGATTTGGGCTTCAACGTGAAACTGTAAATCAGAAAAGATCAAAAGCATGCTGATTTGCTTTTTTTTGATAGCCAGAGAAATTTCAACTTCAACGTGAAACTGTAAATCAGAATTTTTACCTAGAAGTTCTTGAAAAATTTCGCAAAAAGTGTCATTCGTCTCAGTCCGAATATCAAGAATTGCTGATTTTAATTAATGAGATTTTGGCAAGTAAAACGTCACTTTGGCTCGGCAGCCCCCTTATTCACTAGACTTGAGTCTTTGTGACTTTTTGTTTTTTCCAAGATTTAAAATTAAAAACGGACACCATTTTGGGACAGTGGAGAGCATTGAAAAGACCGTAACCGAGCAGCTGAATGCGATTCCAGTACCTTAGTTCTAGTACTGCTATGAAGAGTGGACAAACCGTCTCCAGCGGTTGTGATTTCCTAGGGCAACTACTTTGAAGGAGACAATGTAAACTTTAACTGGATAAAAAAAAATATAAAAAATCAGTATAATTACTTTACTTACACGCCTCATAAATATTCTTTATTAAATAATTAATTTCAGTTATTTTTATGATTTGAATGGTATTATATTTCGCTTTTATATCCTTTTAGCATTAGAGCTGCTAGACTTTTACATGCTCTTAGTTTAAGTTTGGTGAAATCTATTAAGGCAGACGCAATAGTGCCACGGCATCTTAATACATATAATAATAAATGGAATTGTCAGTCAGAAGTTTTTCTAGGTTTAGAACAGGAAGCTTAATGCACCATCGCGACAATAGCTTTTGCCATACTGTTAGCTTTAAACTTTTTATGTGGAAATAACATTATAGGTTTTGAACATCCACCACTCACTTGATCGCGGAAAACATCTGAATCATGTGAATATAGGGGGCTGATCTAACCGAAGTTGCATTTGCGCACCAGACTGTGACCTTTGTATTGTGCTAGAGTTTTTTATGTTTTATTCATAAATCACGAAGGATAAAAATGTGCTTTATCAGAAATAAACAAATTGTAAATATGGTTTTTTTCATCCAAGAGACCCGAGAGCTGATGATAAAAATGTATATATGTAGTTAACACGATCTTGATCTCTAAACGCATCCTTTACCTCGATTATCCGTGGATGGAACTTCAATCTTGATGCAAAATGCGTCGTAAACTTCTGACCGAAACGGATTACATCAAACAGCGGCTTTGTCTCCCTTTAAGGTTGCAGGCATACGTACAGTTCTTTGTATATTAGCCGGAGGCTTGTTTTTCAGTACGAAGGTGTTAATTAATGAACTGATGTATAATTATCCGTTGTTTTTTAGGCGATATTTATTATGAAAAACGAGACATACAAATACAACAGAAACATGTTGAAATGGATATTTTGAAGCATATTCAATCTCTCCTTTAATAACTGCGTCGCATTTACTTGGCAGACTGTCGATTCCACTAGCAAAATAGCATTGGTTCTTGGAGGCAATCCATACCACCAACACCTCAGAATCATCGCAGACTGTACCCGCCTACCAGTTTCTCAGCGAACGGTAGACGTGGTCGTTCGTGGGAGCTCCGGTAGGAGAGTAATGAATTAGCAGAGCAATGGATTCGCCAATAGACACGACCTCCGACTCGTGGACGCATGCTGTCGTGATGGAAGACCAATTTTTTTTTATGGTCTTTTGACATTGATGGCTTCATGAAGCCGGTCGAGCTAGAATGCATAGACGTCGTTATTGAATTGTTTTTTACCATTTTCATCAGAATTCGCTGATGCTCATCTGGAAAAAAGGCCAAAAAACTTTTGAAAAAAAGTCGTAAACATTTCAAACCATTGTCATTCCACTAATAGCAGCTGCCATTTGCAAGGATCCCCCAGTGGATGATGCCGCTCCTGTCCCATTAAACGTACTAAATTGTCTTCTTAAAGTGAGCATCATTTGGAATGTCTTTCGGTGTTTGACCTGGAGAAATGCAAACATTTTGACGTTTTCTCTCTCCAGGACTCATCTCCAGTAATGAGGTTTCTTCGGAATAACAGTTGCTCATTTCTCTACAGCAAATCGTCGATAACTCGAATAGGGTCGATTTTATTTTTATCGGGGAGCTCCTGGGGTAGATCCCTACCCACCAAACCAATTTCCATACCTTACCTTTTGCGGCGACGGATGATTGTAGACTGGTCGACATTGAAATCTTCGGTCAATGTTTGGGTTGTCAAGCTTTCATTCTCTTCTACGGCTATAAAAAATGCCTGATTGTCGAAATCCTACGGTTGACCTCCTCCTGACTACCCGCTTCAAATCAAGCGGTTATCACTTGATTTGAAGCGGGTAAACTATTCCTGATCACGGGCGTAGCCAGGGGGGGGGGTGTTTGGGGGTTCAAACCCCCCCCGAAATAAGCCAAATATTACCTAATATTATACCGAAAAAATACGAGGAGTGAAGAGAGTTAAATTATTACATTTGAATTGATTATATATCCGAACTAGTGGACGTTGCGCACAGTAACGCAATCTCTTGTCGTAAAAAAACTTAAATTTCATGTAAGTATATTTTTGTTGTTTTATTTACTTCAAACTAAAAACATCCCCCCCCCCCCCCCACCAAAACTAAATCCTGGCTTCGCCCGTGTTCCTGACATTGTCTTTTGCTAAGATCACAAAATGATTGTGCCGTTGTCCATTCTTTGTCAAAACGCATTTTATCAACTAAATATAGAAGAATATTTTTATGAAAAAAAACTAAACGAAGTGTCAAGCAAAAAATGTGCAAAACTAGACCGCGGATAATTATTCATCAACCCAATAGTTTTTTCAAAGTTTAAAATGTTTTCATGTTTTTATAGCATCATTAGGCGGTATTGGATCATAATAATAATATTCAGCTCTACAGGCCTAGTGGCCCTTGGCTTCGAGTTCTTTCACTCTTCTTTTCCAACTTTTTCTGTCCAAAGCATCAGTCTTCCAATCCCTCACTCCTACTTTCCTCAAATCATTTAGCACCTCATCCAGCCATTTCTTCCTCGGTCGCCCTCTTCTTCTCCTTCCCCCTTCGCCTCTCATTAGAATTCCTTTAACCCATCTCCCGCTGGACATCCTCGCTATGTGCCCTAGCCATCTAGGTCGCTGCGCTCTCACCACCTCAACAATGTTTGGTTTTTTGTACAGTTCTTCTATTTCTTTGTTTGTTCTTCTTCTAAATTCATTCAGAACTTTAACTCCTCCAAAAATTCTCCTTAATATTTTTCGTTCCCAGACTTCCAGCTTAGTTTCTTCCTTCTTCGTCATCGTCCATGTCTCGCACGCATAGGTAACCGTGGGCCTTAGTATTGATTGGTACACTCTTACTTTTGCTGCTCTTGTTATATTCTTTGCCCTTAAAATTTTTGAAAACATTCCTGCAGCTTTGCTTCCTTTCGCTAGTCGTTTCTCTATTTCCTTTTCTTCATCCCCTTTACTCGTTAGTGTTACTCCCAGATATTCAGCTTGTTCCACTTTCTCTATTGTATATTTCTTATTTACTGCACAATCAATGACTAAATTAGGGGAGAGTCCTCTGGTGCTATCTTTCATTACCATATATTTGGTCTTGTTCTCGTTAATTGTTAAGCCATATTCTCTCGCCTTTCTTTCCAACATCTTGAAAACCTTTACTACTTCTTTCTTGGATCTCGCCGTATTGGATCATAACGGTCAATATTTAACTGCCGATGAAATAACTGTTGAGATGTCAGAATCATTATTTCTAATAGGCCTTAACGGCGAAAGCACGTTGTGCTCCATTCCATTAATTTATAGTCACTAATGCAAATATATTATTCATAGTCGTTTTACCACTAACTGAGAGATGCGCAGGATATTTGATATTGAAAATAGCTCATTAACCCGTTTCTCTGTCGTACCCTGTATATACTAAACAACATATAATTGACTCTTTTTATAGTATTACTCTATATTCTAGACTATTTTAGCTATTGAAGCATATTTATTGAATTATACTCTACTTTGTTTAATGGCCAGTTGCCAATTTAATATTTTCTTATTTTCTTCGGAAAGAAACATAAATAGTTTTCCAGTAAGATTGTCAGAACTTTCAAACGTAATGACGGCAATACTTGTGTTCAGTACATTGTGTCAATTCATCATGGAAAGATAACCGATATTATTCAACAGCGTGTACAAATTGGAAGTTGGAAGGCGACCTTCACTTTGGGGTAAATCTTTTCCGACAAAGCGCACTTCTGGCTTAATGGGTTTGTGAACAAATATAGCTGCAGAATTTGGGCCGATGAAAGTCCTCAAGTGATTCAGGAGTCACCTCTTCATCTTCAGAAAGTCAAGGTTTGGTGCGATTTTTGAGGGACCATATTTTTTTTAAGACGATGATGGAAATCGTGTTACTGCAATGATGGACGCTATATCTTGACAGAATATCAAGATGGTTCAGCAAGATGGTGCGACTTGTCACACAACTTGCCAGACAATCGATTTATTGCAAGAAAAGTTTCCTGGACGCGTTATTTCGCGAAATGATAATGTCAACTGGCCACAAAGATCATGATATTTCACGTTCTTACCACCACGCGACAACCACGCGATATGCTTGCAAGAATAATTGAAAATTGGGTCTCCAGAATGAATTCCACCAGACGAAGCCCGGAGAGATATTTGAACGATATTATTTACAAAACATAATTTCATAATTTAACTTAATTATACTATAATATAACTTATATTAAACTTCTGACACTTTTATTGGACAACCCTATGTAACTTAAGCTGCATTGTCTACGTTGTCTTTGATTGAACAGCATGCCAAACAATCTGTTAAAACTCAGTTCTAAAAGCGATGCTAGGATTGATACTGTATTAGTGTGACCAACAAGCACCTTGTTATTTTTGATTCATTCCACTGAACGTAGCACTTACGAGACATTCATGTTTAATTTTAGGTTTCATATTGTAGTTATTAGACTACAGCACATATATCTCACGTATAATTAAAACCGCGTGGTTTTTGAGAAAATAAGTATCACAAATATCTAGATTCTGAAAAGATTTTTGAATATAATTTTGTTAGTATATATATAAAAGTGTCTCATTATTTTTGATTGAATGTTATTTTGAAATTGAAGAAATCTATTGCACAATCTGTCTAGAGCAAAAGGTAACTGGCATGAAATATCAAGAATACGATGTATTTAGAAATACGTGTCCAATAAGAGTGTCCGAACTTTAAAATGAGGTATTATGATAACTACAAGTGATAATCCGGTAATATTTATTTTATCTTGAAGAACAAATAACGGTATTTATTAAACTCAAAGAGATTTACCACTAAACATCTAATTAAAATTAAATTTAATCTTAATTAGATTAAATCATCTCCTGATGTTAACATAGTTAACGAAACGTGCGTCGAGAACTTAAAAAAAGTGATTCAGTGTTTAGATGTAAATCTCTTTGAGTTTAGTGTTTCACACCGAAGGTTCCAATAGAAAAATTGATCAATGATATTTACGATATTTCGGCTTTGTCTGGTGGAATGCATTTTGAAGACTCAATTTTCCATTACTTTCTCACGCATAACGCCGCGTGATATATTTTCAGGCCGCGTGATGCCTTGAATGTTTCTTTTATGGTTAAGAATTGTTCGGGGTTTATTTCTTTATAACAGAGATTTAACCCTCAAGAGAAGCACTGGATAAGGGATACCCAGGGGTGAATTAAAAGTGTTTTTCCTTATAAATGGTCACGTTGAGGGGTTGACTTTGAGTGGGGGAAAATTTTTACTATCCTCACTACAGATCCCCACCATAGCCATTTTAAGATGTGAATACTAACAAAAATATAAGCGACCGTAGTCAGTGTATGGGTATACGCCATCCAGTGCTGTTTCCCTGTCGGTGTTTTGTTAATAAATACAAACCGTTAAATAATCTTTTTGCAAAAATAGTGTGTTTTAACACACTAACACAATTTGTGGTAAGTAAATCATAAATATGACATTTTTGTAGTATTTTTATTGAAAACTTTGATTTTTACTTTTATTAACATTTATTTATCGATATTTTTCATTTTCTATTTAGCTTAAAATGAACACGCGTTCTCGTACTCGTTGTGCATCTGAAGTAGAAGCGTTATATGAGGCAGCTGATATTTTCAACGGCAAAGAGAGAAAGCGAGACGAATGGGTTTTTGAAGAGCATCATACCGGTGAACTTTACCTAACTAAATAAATATATTTTTTAGAATAAAGCTAAATTATCTAATAAGTATCTGAAAGTACATTAAGTCCCCTTTTAAATGCCGTTGGAAAAAGTTTTTATCTATTAATTTCGCCTAGATATGATAATTTGAATAAAACACCTTATTTTATTTGTTTTTAAATTTTTGCTGATTTTTTCCATGGTATTAGAAATACTATTATTTTTTGGAACATACTATAGATATAGTCTTTTTCTATAGTGATTGAGGTTTAAATTAAAAAAAAAATATATTAAATTGGATAATTTAATCAAAATATATTAATAATCAAAGACGTACATGTATATAACATATTCATGTGCTCCTGAATCGATGAAATGCTTCTCTTGAGGGTTAATATACCCCTACAAAAAATAATCCTTGGACGTGAGATTGCATGATCGTGGTGGCCAGTTACCTACATTACCCTTTCGTTAAATATCTCCTCTAGGAAACTTTTAATATAATGATAATGAAGAGGTAACAATTGAATGACTTGATAATTTTTATCGGCCCAAATCCTGCTATATAAACTCATTAAGCCAGAAGTTCACTTCGTTGGAAAATATCTGGCGAACTTTACATGGATTTGATAGTAGATACGAATAAAGTTTATCTTTTCATGGTGACACAATGTACTGAACATAGCAGTCTTTGAGTGACATTTACTTTTAAAAAAATTTGGAAAAACTTAGTAGTATTCGTTTTTGGGAATTAGCTAAAAATTCACAATTGAAGTTTACTGGATGTCTCAAGTCATATTAGAGCGTCTTATTTTTCAGTTTTGGGAATAGTTTTATGTTCTCAGGGGCCAAATAAGATGAATATGAGGAATGGTGAAATACCACTATTCTTTTATTAAGATATTAAAATATTAACAAGAAATCTTTTTTACTGGTGTATTGTGATATCGCAAATGTCACCTTGTTGCTAATATGCCCACGAACTGTTACTTCTTGAATACCAGTGAGCTTCTCGTGCCTCTCTTTACCATTCCGAGAGCATCATTTATATATTAAATGTTAGACGTCTTTCCAGTACTCATTGTTCAGAACCGTCAGTCATCTAGTGGATTAGTCTATTAATAATATTATAGCGTATTATTAGCGATTAGTCGCTTATTTGTCTCTGTACATTTTCTTCTGAATTATATTGTTACTCAAGGAGCACGGGATAATGGCTTGAATTCAAGTCCCATGCTTCCTCGGCCAATATGTAACTCAAAGAGATATTCCTGAGTATAAAGAAATTGTTGAGATCAGGGATATTATTCAGCCAATGGGTTAATATGTTGATTTCTTGGTGGACAATACTTTTCTTTTAGAGAAGCAAGTTTAACAACAAGGGCGAGCCGGATCACCTCGAACATCAATTTTCGATAACTGAAGTTAAGAGATGTCGATCGCGGTCGATATCTGGAAAGGTCATCGTAATATAGGCAACCCAATAAACTGACATTTAGCGGTGTAAGGATATCAAAAGCTAAGCGACTCCAAGGTCTGTAGCACTGAATAATAATAAAAAAGTTTTATGACAACGTTTTCTAGTGTTTCCAGTTCAATTCAGTCTTGGACCTCTGTGCCACCGTTCGTTTAGAATGTCAAGTCTAGGTGTACTGCGAATCTGCTAGTTTTTTGAGTGTTATTAGCCAAACATCCACATTCCTTATTGGTGATTATTGGAGATAGTAAACTGATTCAGTTTGGCTAAAAGTTCAATACCTTTAGTTATTGTTAATATAGAGCCAAAATGAGTGTTCGTTGATCATCATCCACGATGAATCTATATCCATGATTATCGATAAAGTCGATATATTTTTCCTTCTTTACATCATATCTCAGTGGACAATATAATGTTATTATTATAATCTCATATGTTTCAGATTTGACACTTACATATATTACCTGCAATATTTAAGTTTGGTAACCGAATTTGTCTATTCTTCTATTGGAACCTTCAGTGTGAAAAATTAAACTCATAGAGATTTATCACCAAACACCAAATAATTTTTTCTAATTTAGATTAAATTATCTCCTGATGATGCTAATAGAGTTAGCGAAACGCGTGTCGAGAAGTTAAAAAAAATTATTGGGCATTTAGTGGTAAATCGTGCACATCCGCCTTTTGTTACTTGATAAGGAGTGATATATCACTCCTTGCTGAAGTGAGTTTCAGAAATGAGAGACATCAATTTTTTCTGGCTCTTGGAAACTTTTTATTTTTGATTCTGATTTCTAATCCATTTGATTGTAGATTCGTTTATTTCGTAGATATGACGGTACGAGGAAGTGAAGCAATAAAACACTTTTTGGTCCGCAATTTATTAAACACTTCTAATTTTATTTTAACAGACATTGCTTTATGAAAATGTTAAATTAATTTATCATTTGATAACATTTTTGATTTGAACGTGTTTGTGTTTCACTCTTAAAGACACACCCTAAATTTTAAAATTGAACAACAGAAACAAACACCGAAAGAAACAAAACCCTTTATAAAAAGCCGTATTATCGTCGCTGTGTGAGAATAATTTAAAATTTCTGACCGCCACTACTGAAAGCATGAATAACGAGAGTAGAGTGTAATTCGAATTGAAATATTTAAATCGATTGGCGATATTTCTAGATAGAGAAAGATTGGTTGGTTGGAAAGAATAGATTCTCAGCGTGACAAATGTCTTATCTTGTTATTTTTGTTTGACCGATATTTGAAACGAAACGTAACCTTTATAAGATATTCATATTTTACTCTTGGTTAACCCTTTTAGGCACATAAAAGAAAACCAAAATGAAAACCACCTTTGAATAAAGCATATTTCTTAATTAATGAAAAAATTTTGCTCTCTAATAATAGCACTATAGCACATTTGTGGCCTTTCTTTGTAGCGAAAATAGTCAGTTTATTGGCATTCGGTGAGCTGCGATACAAAATAAATGAATTTAACACCGAGACATCGACACACGATCGACACAGCAGATCATACAACATCTACATTCGTTGATAGGTTCAGGGCAATATATTTCTTTCACACTGTCACCTTTTTCCCCTCTGTTCACGGTACACATTTTTCGAAGGATCAAAAGAAAATCAAAATCGCAGCGATAGCCTGACATGTTACTAATTTTATATCCTTTTTTTGTCAGTTTTAGGGGTAAATATTGCCTGAAGGATATATGACCTTTGAATTTGACCATTGTTTCATCAACTGCCTATACCATTGAAGGATCAAAGTATTTTTGATAGTTTTAATGTAACTTGTTAATAAATGGTCGAATTTTATACAATTTATCGTACATGGCATTTTCATGGCATGACAGAGTTATCGTTTATATATTCATCCCTGAACTGAGTATATGAGGACCTTTAATGACCTTACCACCTTTAAATTTCGTAGGCGAAAAATTACCTAGTCTTTTTAAATGGAATATAAATTTGTTTGGAAGACAACCTTCTCGATCATATCAAAAAGTTATAAAAAAAAGTCGACGGAATCTTGTAATACATCATGCAGATTTTTAGGAGCAACAACTTCTTGAAAATTTGCTTGCACTTTTTTGAATTCCGTCTTCGTTGGTTGATCAGTTTATCATAGTCATGCTGGTTTCACTACGCAATCACAAAACACACTGGTTTAGCGAAATCATCAAAAAAGACCTTGTCAATTTTGAATAATTTTGTGAAATTTATATAATGTAATATTTGTTGTAATTTCAACAATGCAAATAAAATAATTAGCACTTTAGTTTTGAGTTTTAGGTGAGTACAAGGGTGGTACAAGTTACGTCATACCGGTTTTGCACCGAAACCATAACTTTGACAAAAATACCATACATCTAGCTCCTAATGAATTTATAATAATATAAATACACAAATTAATTTAATACTTATCTATTAATTTTGCAAAAAATCAACAAAAACATCCATTGAGTTCGGCAAAATACCGCCATAGTGAATATATAAAGACCGATAACATGAAATGTTGTAGATTTGGTGAATTTCCATAGGTTATTATTCTTATCTGATAACAGATGTCGCTAGTAGTTCCGCTGGCTACTGTTAGAACCATTGTGAATAAAAAAATAGACTTTTGATGCGATGGTTTACTAAGACACCACTATGCCTGAAAGGGAATTTTGTAGTTATTAGAATAGATGTCGACCATTTTGTGTCACGGTACCATTTTAATGACCTATAACTTTTAGAAGAAACAAGACAAAATATTTTTTTCTATATGTTTATTTCATCTTTCATTTCTGTGAATTAATTTTTAAAAATTATATCTATCAAATGGAAGCCATTAGCAGCAATGTAACTTTGTGCCCATTTTAACATACCTTCTAAAACTTTTGTCCACATATCTAGCGTTAATGCAGCGATTTCAGCACAGATGTTGTCCTTCAGTTGCTGGGGCTTATTTATATAAACCTTTTTCTTCAAAAATCTCCATAGAAAATAATACCGAGCCATCAATACAGGAGATTTAGGCGGCTAAAATAAGCCTTTATTTTGAGAAATTAAACAACTTAGGAAAATGTTGATTAATAAACATGAGGTGTGATTGAGGTGTTGATTAATAAACATCTAGCGTTAATGCAGCGATTTCAGCACAGATGTTGTCCTTCAGTTGCTGGGGCTTATTTATTTAAACCTTTTTCTTCAAAAATCTCCATAGAAAATAATACCGAGCCATCAATTCAGGAGATTTAGGCGGCTAAAATAAGCCTTCATTTTGAGAAATTAAACAACTTAGGAAAATGTTGATTAATAAACATGAGGTGTGTACTGCGGCACCATCTTGCGGGAACCAGATATTCTCCAGTCCTTGATCTTCCAATTGCGGCACCAAAAAGTTTTGAATCATGTATCTATAGTATCCCCTGCTAAGTGTAACTGCATTTTCACTACTGTCTTCAAAAAAAATATAGTCCAATGATGTTTTGAGCATGAATACATACATGTTGTGTCAATTTTCTTCATCAAACCATTTCCTTTACGGTTATTTACTTAAAAAATGGAGAGCATTTGTGCTTTTCCACTTTTTTTGTTATCAAAATATGGTCTATTTGGTTTCTATCTATTGCTCATGTTATCTTATGTTCTTTTATCAGTTCAAATGTTGTGTTCGTAACAAAAATGCTTAATGATGATTGGCGTTGGATATAAATATATCCTCTCCCTGTTATCTTGGAAATACTTAAAGCACTTATCTAGCGAATCTAGCGAATTTTATTTCAGAGTGTTTCTTTTATCAATACTATTCTTTTTTACTTACATAAAGCATTATCGAAGTCGCTAGCATCAAAATTAAAACATACGCATTTTCAACCCTGTAACGTACGTTACTTACTCTGTACCTTGTACATTAATCTCATGAGTACAGTTCATTGATGCATTTGCTTTGAAGTATTTTTTTATTGGTGAAAATATTGAATTAGTTCCATTTTGAAATTATTAATTGATCTAATTGATCTAAGTAATTGCAATAGATTATAGTTATACGTTACAAAAATAATTTTTTAGTACACGTAATTTTACACTATATCAACCGAAGAATCTTTTGTTTTAACGAGATTGGTATGAAGTATCAGGGCTAGTGGACATACATTGAAACAAGACTGAAATGTCGTAACAAAGAGGCACTTGACCTCAGTACAGCACACAGAGTAATCTTAATAGGGGCCATCTGCTCTTATTTCTTTTAATTTAAGAGTCTAAGATTTAAGCAGTAAATAAGGTCATTATCTTATTTGTTTGATAGGCAGTAGAACATACGTATGTATTATCCGAGGACACCGAGATTATTATGTAATTTTTAGTAGTAAATATAAATACATGAACTGAAACTTATGTCTAAATTACTACTATACTTAAAAACTTCTATAACAATTGTTTTAACACACAGTGCCTTTTTCAAATTCGGAACTACAATATTAAAATTTAGAGTAAGAAAATGTAATATATACTAGTTCAATTCCATTTTTCTACGTCTAGGAGGGCAATAGAAGTTTAATAACGGCGAACCATTCAAGTCTACCTGGTTATTTTGCAAAATTCCCACATTTTTCCTTTTATTAATTTCTAGGCACTCTAAAAGATTTAGTTTTTTTATATTTATTATAATTATGTAACATTTAAACATTTTCGTTTAAACTATGATTTTCTGAAATTAAATATTTAACAAAAATTAAATGATTAAGGAACAAAATAATTAACGTTATGCTGATGGGAATTTAAAAATAGGAGAGAGGCAAGATCAAATATCAAATTTTTATCAAATTAAAAATTATAATAAATTTTATACAATTACAAGAAAATTACTATATATTTTATTCATAGACATAAAAAAACCTTTAATAGAATGCTAAGCAAGCGGAGAATAAATGAGAAGGGAACAATCACATACAATCAGAAGTAAGATAGGACTTAAAGAACGTTGTATATTAAGACCTCTACCATTTAATATTATACTAAATGGAGCTATCAAATAATACAAAATAAAACCAGAAGCTATAATGTGAAGACTAACCTATAACGTGGTAAGTATATTGGAAAATTTCAACTGGACAAGGAAATTTGACAAGGAAATTAGAAATATATATTGGGGGAACAACATAAGTAGCCTAATAGTAACTCTAGTTGATGTTCAATATAATTTAGATATAATACATATTGAAAACTCATTAGCATCAATATGGAGATAAATATACAGAAAATGAAAACAATGACAATAACAGAACAAGAAGCGGACAATAACATAAAATTAAAAGATGATGAAATAGAACAAGTTGATAAATTAAAATATTCAGTGGCAACTATAAACACTACACGAATTTATAGAACGGTATAAAGACAAGTTTCCTGTTTAAGAAATAATTTTTTTCACTATCTTACGACTTACGTTCGCAGCAACCTAGATCATGCGAACCGCCGTTATCCGCCAGCCTTGGGAAGAATGGCGCGAGGCGTCTGAGATTACCCCGGCCTTCCAGCAAGGTCAATTATGGTGTTTGGCTCTGATTGTTCCTTCCGACCCTTACGGTCCCATAGATCCTATAGGCATATATTATTATTAGGTGCGTATAGACCCGGTTGGATCACGCAAAGCATTCTGACTCATTTTCGAGTGTTCCTTCTGATCTTCCACACCTCTGTCATCCTTTCTCCATGGATTTTCTTTCTCTCTTCCGTCCACCTTCCCGATTTCCCCGAAACTTTGTTCTCTGATGCAACGTCCCACATGTATGTATTTTGTTACTGTACGTTCTTCTGTCTTCAATCTCTGTCAGGTCTATTTGTGTTGAGGATGGCTCTGTAGGTCTGATATATTTTTCTTCATTCACGTCCCAGTTTATCACTTTATCACTTTATATATACTGTGTATATATACTGCTGTGCAACAAAAAAGAGTGGTGATGGTCCAGCCTTTTCGAAGATAATCTATAATCACTACACTACGAGAATTCCAGAAAACAGTAACCACTACTTTTCCTGGAGATGGAACCGTTTTCGCTTTCTTTGGTGCACCTTCATCTGCTCCCATCCACTGTTGAGACTAGTACTTCGTCTCTTTCATCTAATGTTATAAAACGTCAGATAATTTCATCACAATCGTGTTTAGGTAACTCTAAACATTATTGGGAAATGTTGATTCGAATGCGTGTTTGGTCGTCGTTTCAAACGTTTTCAAACCCATGACATCGTATAAAATGTATGTTCAATCTCTGTCAGGTCTATTTGTGTTGAGGATGGCTCTGTAGGTCTGATATATTCTTCTTTATTCACTTCCCAGTTTATCACTTTACCATTTTCTTTTGCCATTGTTATATTAACTTCTCCGCTTGCACGATGAGTTTGCTTGTTATTTCCTTTATTTTCTGTTAGGTTTGGTCATATATATATATATATATATATATATATATATATATATATATATATATATATATATATATATATATATATATATATATATATATATATATGTATATACTGCTGTCCATAGAAATTGCAACATCAACAAAAAAGTGTGGTGACAGTCCAGCCTTTTCGAAGATAATCTATAATCACTACACTACGAGAATTCCAGAAAACAGTAACCACTACTTTTCCTGGAGATGGAACCGTTTTCGCTTTCTTTGGTGCACCTTCATCTGCTTCCATCCACTGTTGAGACTTCGTCTCTTTCATCTAATGTTATAAAACGTCAGATAATTTCATCACAGTCGTGTTTAGGTAACTCTAAACATTATTGGCAAATGTTGATTCGAATGCGTGTTTGGTCGTCGTTTCAAACGTTTTCAAACCCATGACATCGTATAAAATGTAGTGGACCCAGTCAGTGATTATTTAATGCGAAATTGTGGAGAATTTCCTAGTTGCACTAACATTTTCTTAATTTTTTCGTATATTTGCGTTTATCTCCGAAATGCGAAAATAGTGCCAGTAGATCAAACAGGGTCTGTCACGTTAGGAAAAGTATCTTTTACTAGAAAAACAAATCAAATTTCCTAGTTGCAGTAACATGTTTTAATTATTTTTTGTGTATTAGCGTTTATCTGCGAAACGGCGGGAGACAACTTTGCGAAAATAGTACCAGTAGATCGAATGGAGTCTGTTACGCTAGAAAATGTGCCTTTTGCCACAATACCAAATGCAATTTACGAGTTGTACTAACATTTTTAAAATGTTTTCGTATATTTGCGTTTATCTGCGAAACGGCGTTAGATACCTTTGCGAAAATAGTGCCAGTACTTCCAACGAGGTCTGTTACGTACGTTAGGAAAAGTGTCTTTTACTAGAATAACATATCCAATGTCCGAGCGAGTTAAAGTAACTTTTTTCGGTTTTGAGATTTCGAAGAAGTCGTAGTGGTTTTTGAATGTCTCGAAAAAATCATCCTTTAAAGTGGAATCTAACTTATTTTATAACAGGTATATATTTTTATATAAGGTATTTTAAAACAGCTCGAACTGCTAACAAACAATTTTATCCATTTTTCAGAAAATGTCAAAACTTGCTTTACTCGATGACAACAAGCAAGCAGCAGAACGCATGCACCTGAAATTTCACAGCATGCCACCTAACGAATTACAGACGTTTGATCTCACTTGTTCCATCTCTGTTTGAAACAGATAAAACCTCTAAAAATAATATCGTTTTAGTAAAAAAACCCTCATTCACATTTGATTGATAATTAGAGTTAAATATTTTCAAATATTCGACATTATTTTTCCCTCAGCGGAAGGTTTTGAAATTTGTGCCTGAAATGAACTAGAAAATATACTTTGGGAAATAGAAAATACATTGAAATAGGTATAGAGGAATGTTTTAATAAAGAAAACAACACATACATATGGTTTCAGAACGAATGGTAAATTAATGTGTATGTTTCAATTCCGTTCATTATTAGCAAAAACGTTTATTAAAACGTATGAGTAATTCCCATTGCTTAGTGAGATTTTAGGTAACCCGTGTGGAACTAGTATGTTTTGGTGCACCCTTCCAGATTAATATATAATACAGCTAGTGTGACTAGCTGTTGAAATTTCAGTATGTAGTATCGCCTTGGAGGACAATATGGTAATATAATACGGACAATATGGTAATATAATACCCCTACTCGAAAGCAAATAAATAAATACAACTAATTGAATGAAATAACTAGCAGCGTGTAAAAGTCTCGCAAATATTTAGTAATATTTGTTTAAAGTTCATTTAAAGCCGATGAAAATAGGAAATTCGACAAACAATAGTTCCTATTAGTTATTATGCCAATTATTAACGTTAGCAGTTGTCAAGTGTAATCAAATACATTATCTGTCATCCATAGTTTCATAGCCTACAAAATGAAAAATATATTTACCCTAAAACAGACCGAAACACTTTGTAGCCATTTTTTAAAATCTATTTTGAAAAAAACATACAATATTTACCTCCAAAATGCTCTTTCCAATAATGTCAAATTCAAGTACTGTTGCTATTTAAAAAAAAATCAAGTTAGCCGTGGATTTCAAATATGCGATAAGAAAAAAAAATGTACCCAAAAAGTGGCAAACATTTCCTGATGCCTAATTATTTTCATTAAGAAATCTCAAAGCATATTCGAGATATTTCGTTTTGCTTTCTCGATACATACACTGAAATGAATAGAGTGAATAGAGAGTGCAGCACCAAAAAAAAAACAGATAGATAATTAAATGAAAATTCGAGGAAAAGCTCATTATATAACACGTATAAAATTATTACAATTACAGCCTAATACGTTTTAAGATTAGGGTAATAGAAAGGGCTACCCCCACCTATTTACCGGAATGGTAGCGAACCGCCGAGTTGAGAGGTACGGTGGGGGTAGTATTGCCTTAGTCGCCCTAAAAGATGGCATGTTGCAGACAACGAGTGCCGTATGAACAAATGTCCGATCTGCGAGAATATATATATATATATATATATATATATATATATATATATATATATATATATATATATATATATATATATATATATATATATATATATATATGATTACAATTGTGGGGGCAAGCCATGCTAATACAGGCATATTGTTTGTAACAAAGGAGTTCACAGTTCGTACTACGTGTGGTCGGGTTGAAATCGTTATCCTGTTGAAATGGTAACACTTCGGCGTCTGCAACCTCTGCCAGTCTGCCTCGAATGCGTGTGAAAGTGCTTCGTGATTTATGATTTATAGCCGTCTCCTCGGCTATAAATACATACGGCTATAAATACAGTTCTCCTCTTCCCGTTCCCCCTGACTATGTCGGACAAATACCCGTCCACCGTAGCTCAAGAGTGTGAACCTAGACTCATCAGAAAAGACAACACTAATTGGAATTTTCATTCCTGGTCTCAATTTTGTTGCATTTGACACCATTCCAGACGTCGTCGGTGGTGGGTGGGGGTTAGTGGCAACCTCAATAATGGGCGTCGAGCCCGAAAGCCGAACAGTACTGGCAGTTAGTGGGCGATCGAGGAACAACTCCCCACTGTTGCACAAGAACACGTGATGTGGCTGTAGGGTCCGCGATAGTCATTCGCACCAACAATCGACCTTCCGATGCACTTGTATGCGGTTGAGCACCAGACGCCGGACGACGACTTGCGGTTCGTTTCTCTTGTCACTGACGCCATATACAGAGAATGGTACTGGCCTGGAGATGTAACAGAGCAGCAATGCCCCTATATGAAATACCACCCTCTCGCAGATCCACAATACGACCTCGCTTAAACTCGAACATTTGTTCATACGGCACTCGTTGTCTGCGACATGCCATCTTTTAGGGCGACTAAGGTAATACTACCCGCACCGTACCTCTCAACTCAACGGTTCGCTACCATTCCGGTAAATAGGTGGGGGTAGCTACTCCCTTCTATTACCCTAATCTTAAAACGTATTAGGCTGTAATTATTATCATTTTATACATGTTATATAATGAGCTTTTCCTCGAATTTTCATTTCATTTTCATCTATCTGTTTTTTTTTTGGTGTTACACTCTCTATTCACAGTAGTGTATGTATCGAGAAAGCAAAACGAAAAATCTCGAGAATGCTTTGAGATTTCTTAATGAAAATAATCAAGCATCAGGAAATGTTGGCGACTTTTTGGGTAATTCTTTTCGCATATTTGAAATCCAAGGCTAACTTGATTTTTTTTAAATAGCAACAGTACTTGAATTTGGCATTGTTGGAAAGAGCAGTTTCGAGGTAAATATTGTATGTTTTTTTCAACATAGATTTTAAAAAATGGCTTGAAAGTGTTTCGGTCTGTTTCAGGGTAAATATATTTTTCATTTTGTAGGCTATGAAACGATGGATGACAGATGAAGTATTTGATTACACTTGACAACTGCTAACGTTAATATTTGGCATAATATCTAAAAGGAACTATTGTTTGTCGAATTTGCTATTTTCATCGGCTTTAAATGAACTTTAAACTAATATTATTAAATATTTTACACGCTGCTAGTTATTTCATTCAATTAGTTGTATTTATATATTTGCTTTTGTTTTATTTTTAACTTAAAATCAATTAAATTTTCCACTTGGGAATGCTGAATTTCGAGAGTATTCTAATTAGCCTATTAAAATGTACGTCAAGTAGGCGTATTATATTACCATATTGTCCTCCAAGGCGATACTACATACTGAAATTTCAACAGCTAGTCACACTAGCCGTATTATATATTAATCTATAAGGGTGCACCAAAAAATACTAGTTCCGCGCGGGTTACCTAATATCTCAGTAAGCAATGGGAACTACTCATACGTTTTAATAAACTTTTTTGCTAATAATGAACGGTATTGAAACATGCATATTAATTTACCATTCGTTCTGAAACACTATGTATGTGTTGTTCTCTTTATTAAAACATTCCTCTATACCTATTTCAATGTATTTTCTATTTCCCAAAGTATATTTTCTAGTTCATTTCAGGCACAAATTTCAAAACCTTCCGCAGAAGGAAAAATAATGTCGAATATTTGAAAATATTTAACTCTAATTATCAATCAAATGTGAATGAGGAGTTTTTTTCCAAAATTTTTAGAGATTTTATCTGTTTCACACAGAGATGGAACAAGTGAGATCAAATGTCTGTGATATTTGTCAAATATGATTCGTTAGGTGGCGTGCTGTGAAGTTTCAGGTGCATGCGTTCTGCTGCTTGCTTGTTGTCATCGAGTAAAGCAAGTTTTGACATTTTCTGAAAAATGGATAAAATTGTTTGTTAACAGTTCGAACTGTTTTTAAATACCTTATTTTAAGGCGTTTAATGCCGACGGACATACAAAATAAGTTAGATTCCACTTTAAAGGATGATTTTTTTGAAACTTTCAAAAATGCGACTTCTGCGAAATCTTCTCAAAATTGAAAAAAGTTACTTTAACTCGCTCGGACATTGGATATGTTATTCTAGTAAAAGAAACTTGTCCTAACGTAACAGGCACCGTTCGATGTACTGGCACTATTTTCGAAAGCTATCTAACGCTGTTTCGCAGATAAACGCAAATATACGAAAACGTTTTAAAAATGTTTTTACAACTCGTAAATTGCATTTGGTATTGTGGCAAAAGGCACATTTTCTAGCGTAACAGACCCCGTTCCATCTACTGGTACTATTGTCGCAAAGTTGTCTCCTGCCGTTTCGCAGATAAACGCTAATACACAAAAAATAATTAAAAAATGTTACTGTAACTAGGAAATTCGATTTGTTTTTCTAGTAAAACACTTTTCCTAACGTAACAGACCCTGTTTGATCTACTGGCACTATTTTCGCATTTCGGAGATGAACGCAAATGTACGAAAAAATTAAGAAAATGTTAGTGCAACTAGGAAATTCTCCACAATTTCGCATTAAATGATCGCTCACTGTGTCCAGATATGCTGACTGTGTCCACTACATTTTATACGATGTTTTGAGTTTGAAAACGTTTTCCGTTTGATGGATGTTAAAGACGACCAAAGACGCATTCGAATCAACATTTCCCAATAATGTTTAGAGTTACCTAAACGCGATTATGATGAAATTCTCTGACGTTTTATAACATTAGATGAAAGAGACGAAGTACTAGTCTCAACAGTGGATGGGAGCAGATGAAGGTTTACCAAAGAAAGCGAAAACGGTTCCATCTCCAGGAAAAGTAGTGGTTACTGTTTTCTGGCATTCTCGTAGTGTGGTGGTTATAGATTATCTTCGAAAAGACTGGACCATCACCGGGGAGTATTTCAGTTTATTACTGGGCCAATTGAATGGATTCGGCCTAAATGTCCACATCTAGATAAACAGTGTGTGTTTGTTCACAATGGTGTTATTCAACCTATTGAACCACATTTAGACAAGTGCTCTTTCTTCACGATAATAGGTCTGTATACACTTCTCGGGTGGTTATTACAAAAATCCATGACTTACGCTTTGAAGTACTTCCACATGTACCATATTTACTGAATTCTGGATTCAGCACCCAATCGTTATTGCTTCTTCCCAAACCTGAGGAAATAGCATGCTGGATGAATATTTTTCTTTAAATAATGATGTCAAAACTGAGAGAACTATTTATTTTGCTTAGTTGCAACAACTGCTTAGTTCAACACATCGCATTATAGTGAGGGTATTAAAAAGTTGGAATGTTATTAGTCTAAAATGTAAATTGCAAGGTGACTACGTTGCAAAATGTTTAAAAAATTAAAAAAATCGTGTTTTCTTTATATTTATTTTCGAGAACGAAAATGCTTAGTGAATTTTCCACTGAAAACTTCTCAAACTGCCGTCGTATTATTTGGCAATATATTTCTTCATAATGAAATTAGCTCCAGTACTAGCCGTATTATATATTAATCTATGTCTAGCCTCATGTGTGGTAGCTTTTTGAATTTTCGACCACGTATCTAACCCGGTCTATTACTAAATAGATTTTCCCAGAATGGAAGCAACACCATAAAGTGTAAGTTCGCATAGTCACGGTGTATTAAATTTATGGGGACTTCGAAAGCTTAAATAAAATGTTTTAAATTGCACAACGTGTCATCCAACAAAATACCGAATAGTATTCGACATTATTCTTAAAATTCTTTCTGGGTTTTTTTTTCTTGGCGTGTAAAAATCTGAAAACTATTTTTTATGAATACTTATTTGTTTATCTTGACGAAGTTATTCTCATAGTCAACATTGACTAACAATTATATATTTTTTAGTTACTCAAATTAGTAAATTTCGTTTTCTCTTCGGAGATGAAATTAACTGTATATTTTTTTTTTCATTTTAATTTTACAATGTTTCATAAGTGCTGTTTTAAGCGTTATCAAAAAAACATGCGTTGTTTGAAATATCAGTAAGTTTTTCTTTCTTTTTAAAGCAATGTTTTCAGTTAATTAAGTCATTCAATTGGTTTGCATTGTGTATCTTTTGTTAGCATTTAAAAATATTTTTTAAATTATAAATTGATTTTTATTAAAAAAGTATAAATTTATGTTTTTATACTTGTATGAGACAAATATAAATTTTTGAAATGTGAGTATTTTTGTTACATTGCTTCTACTTTACTCTTTACTATGCTTCAAGGTAAGTGTTATGCGGCAATTTTCATATGTTCATCGCAAATGTTATTGTAAAAGTTTAATGAAGGAGAAATTACTCCCAGAGATCACAATTTGGTTGAACTAGAGGCTAAACTAAAGCCCTGCACGCTACTAAAACCCTGCGGCAGAAAATAATATGATAATCTCCAAGAAGTTGACGAAATGGAATTTTTTTCGTATCCAGCATACAGTCTAGATCTTGTAGCATTTGACTTATCATACCCGAAAAGAAGGGTCTATCCCTCGAAACCGATCTGGTGGAATGACCAGATCAACAATCTCAAGAAAGAATGCTTTAGGCTCAGAAGAACCTACCAAAGAGAGGTCAGCACGGAGGATCGTGCAAGGGGAAGGTCAAGCTACTTGGCAGCTGCGAAGAGGCTGCGCTCGGCTATCAACAAGGCCAAAAATGAATCATTGAGCACTTTGGTCGCGGAACAACTAAAGAAAGATTCGTGGAGCATCCCTTATAAGTTGGCTTCTGGAAAAATTAAAGGTACGGGCAATGTCATAAGCTCCATCAAGACGGGATTTAACGATCAAGCAAGGGCCACGGACTTTAACGAAATAGCCGAGTCGATTTTAAACGAGTTTGTCTTGAGAGACGATTTGACACAAGATTCACCGGGGCAAGCTCTGAGAAGGATGACCGCGGAAGATTGCGACGAGCCGAAAGGAACTGTTGAACACCTAACAAGGGAGGAGGTGGAAGATTATCTGATTGGCATCGACGTCAGGAAAGCGCCTGGGCCTGATGGCATCCCGGGCATAACGATCAGAACGCTGGCGGTAGTCATTTCGGACCTGCTCTGCAGGATCTTTAATGACTGCCTTTTGTTATCTTACTTTCCGATCAGATGGAAAGAAGGAGTTATCATAACCATTCCTAAATTCGGCAAAACCCCGGAGGAGCTAAGCTCTATTAGACCAATCACCCTCCTACCCATTTTGAGAAAGGCTCTGGAATTTTTCATAAGAAAGCAACTCTTCTTCTATTCGGAAGAAGAGCACTTTCATCATCACAACCAGTTTGGCTTTGTGAAGGGAAAGGCCACCGAGCAAGCATTAAGCAAATTCACCGGCTCAATTAGGAACAGTAATACCAGATACACCGCGGCCATCCTGTTAGATATTAAGGGCGCTTTCAACAACGTATGGTGGCCATCCGTACTTCATGCTCTCAAGCCGAAAATACTACCTGGCCACTTGTTCCATCTTATCGTTTCTTATTTTAAAGATAGACACGTCAAATTGGATATCGGACCCGATTCGGCTAGATCCGTTATGAGCAAGGGTTGCCCCCAGGGCTCCAAATTGGGCCCTAATATTTGGAATCTGGTGGTGGACGACCTCTTGATTGAGTTTGACATCCACCCAGACATGGAGATCATAGCGTTCGCGGACGATCTAGCGATAGTCGTAGGGGGCAACAGTCGGCCTGCTTTGGAACTGCTAATGAACCAAACATTAGCGGTGGTGGACTTATGGGCGAGAAAGAACAAGCTCGAGATTTCAACTGAAAAGTCCTGCTATCTCACGTTCGGAAGGAAGCTAACGAGGAACCCCACGGTGAAGATTGGCCTCAAAAACATTAAAAGATCAAATCAAGCCAAATACTTAGGCATTCTGGTGGACGACAAGTTGTCGTTCACAGCTCACATCAAAAGCATCTGCGTCAAGGGCAAAACCTTATTTCAAACCCTGAAAAGATCGCTGAGCCGAGTCTATGCGGTTCCCGTAGATTCATTGGGGACTATTTTCTATGGGGCGGTGATTCCGATACTATCATATGGGCTACAACTATTCGAGGATAGAATTTCCCACGCCAGGAACTTACACCAGCTTGAATCCCTGAGAGGGACCATTTCTCGTACCATACTGGGGGCTTATACTACTACGTCAACGGCGGCGGCTTCTGTTCTGGCAAAGATTCCTCCGATCGAAGATTTACTGTTCGAGATCTCTGATCTGAGAACCCACAGAAGAGGTGCACAGGTCAACGGGTATGAAAAGGTCATCCCTGGAATACCGAGTTTGCCCAAGAAAAGAATTAAGGAAGAACTTCGTAACAGAACTTTAAATAGGTGGCAAGAAAATTGGCTTTCTGGCTCGACTGGAAGAACGTCCTTCGGCTTCGTTCCGGACATCATTGCGTTTCAGGGAGTGCACACGAATTTCAACAGGAAGAGCGTTCAACTGTTGACCGGACATGGGCAGTTCAGGTCGCATTACGTCAGAATCGGTAGATTGGACGATGCAAGATGTTTGGCATGTAACCAAACAGACGACCCGGAACACAGAATATTCAGATGTTCAACTTTCATCCAGCAACGGGAAGAACTCAGGAACCGTTTGGGACCAGGAAGGCCACTCCGGAAGGACCAATTATTGGCGAAGCTTGCACAACTGGACGAGATCAGTCTGCTGGGAGGCTTCGTGGCGGAAAGACTGGAGTAATCCGGCTGTTAGAGGGATTTTTGTTTTTCATTCTAGAAAATTTTTCAATTCAGGTCAGTTAGTTTGTATACTTTATGTCTTTAAGCTAGAAAGATACCAGTTAATTTTATATTCTTTGTTTTAGTTAGGAAATTTACTTAATTCATTATATGTTAACTTAGTTCTCTCTTAAGATTTGTATTTTCGCTGGACGATATTGGATTGGCATTGCATAGAGTTCAAAATTTTTTAGAGCACATTAAACTTGAACATAGATTTAGTTTTCAGGGGACAATCAGGGAAGGTTATTGGTACTTCCCGGACCACGGTCCATCTTGTGGGATCCGCCCTCAACCTTTTTTTTAGCAGTACCAATCGAAGAATCGGATAGCACTATTATTTGTCTTTAATAAATAAAGTAACTAGCAGAACAAGAAGAAGCTAATTTTTTTTAAGATTACCTCGTTCAAGGTCCGATCTCTTTGTTAAACTTTTAGCCGTAATACTGTCAATTAATAATTCATTAATTAATAAGCATATACCAAGAGGGGCACCGTCTGTCCCCACCATAACCCTCAAGCGGTGGTGAGGGTTATGGTGGGACCCCTTTGCTTCTTCTTCTTGACTTATCATAACACAGGTCGATATGATTTTTGCAACATTGATCAGAATGCTCTTTTTGCTTTTAATTTAGGTAGTTTATTTTTCACCTTTTCACAGAAATGGCTTAGCATGTCCCATTTTTAAGTATCTTCTTTTTCTTTATATCATAAGGTCATTGAAATTATTTGTACTTGACTTTGGACTGGACAATGTAAGAATTACCACAAGAGTGTAGAGGGGGTATTTCCACAATATTCTACGACAGTTGGATAATAGGGCAACAAAATAATATTACTGTAAGAAAGATTGTCCTCATAGAACTTCTTCTGAACCTGATACTTCAAACATAAAATATGCACCGCTTGTTAACCCCACCTCTTCATATTAAGCTTGGACCAATGAAATACTTTGTCAAAGCCATGGACAAAGAAGGTAGAAGTACCAAAAAGAAATATTTCATCATTTAAGTGATGTAAAACTTAAAAGAAGGTATATTTATTGGACCTCAAATAAGGAAGCTTCTAGGTGATTTTCGTTTTCAAGAAAAAATAAATGAAAAGGTATTGGTAGCTTGGAAGTGTTTTGTAAGTGTAGTGAAATGATTTCTGGACAACAAGAAAGATGTAAACTATAAAAACCTCATACATGAACTCTTGAAAGCCTATGCACCACTAGTGTGCGCATGTCCTTAAAAATTGCAATTTTTGCACTCCCATTTTGTTTTTTTCCATAAAATTTGGGTGCAGTAAGCGACGAATAAGGAGAGAGGTCTCACTAGGACATCAGGATGATGGAAACAATATACCAAGGGCGCTGAAACCCATCTTTGTTTGGCGAGTACTGCTGGTTTTTAAAATGAGATGATGCTACAAAACACAAGAGGAAAAAGTGAAAGTAATCTCATGTAATATATTTTTTATTCATATAATATAATCCTCAATCCTCATATAATCCTCAGTAATGTATTTGCATATTAGATTGTAAAAAAGAAAGAAGAGCAAATTTCACCTATAATCTAGAATTAAATTAATAATAACAAATAATATGAAAGACATTTTAACTAACTTTTATAGTGCACATGTCTTCATTTTAACTTTTCGGCAAAAACATTTTTGATTTAAATCTTTAGAACAACGAACATGAAATTTTTAATAATACTCAAATATTAATTAAAACCTCTAAATATTATTTATTTTTGATAATTATTAATGATAAATATTTTTAATTTTAAGGATGTACATGTTAAAATGCTACAAAACGTTTAAAACATTTGACATATTCCTTACTCAATGTGCCAATTAAGCCACGGTGAAAATTTCAAATCGATTGACTAAGCGGTTCAAAAATTAATGCAATGATTATGCAAAAGTTATTGCAATTTACAGGTTTTAGGGTTAGAGGCGCATCAGCAACTAAGGCTATTTAGCCAGCACCTCCCTCAGGTTATCAACCCTTGTTTATGTGCTTACCCATAAGTCTATCAGGAAGCCTACCGACTGGCGAGTGACCAACGTAGTATTGCAATTTAAAATTATTATAATTTTATACGCGATCTTATGGAGATTCACTAACATAATAAGTTAAACACGTTACAAATATACAAAGAAAAGTTATCAAGCGTTGCAAACTTTCAGATTATGTAACTTAAACTGTTTGGAACCAATTTTGCAGTTTTATTAATATTCATTTTCAGTACTTTTGCCTCCAATATATCTTTAAATAAAGGTGGTTGCAACACAATCTGGTTCCATAATTATTACTTCAGATATTCATTTAACTTTATAGTATGAATTGATAAAACTTTTATCATGATTAAGACACTTCACGCTAATTATTTTAAGTTGACAATAAATTGCTGCATTAATTAAATATAAAATATTTCTGTCGATTTATATTTACCTGATGAACTTGAATATTTTCATAAATAAAAACATATTGATTTATCATAAGTCCAGTGATATAATTTTGCTAAAGATTGATTGCTTTTTGATGACCAGTTTTATCTTGGAAGGTGATTTGTTTTCTGTCTGAATTGGAACGGTAGAAATAGGAAATTAGTGGAGATGATAGGAGTAATGAGATTAAACATCTAATTATATATATATATATATATATATATATATATATATATATATATATATATATATATATATATATATATATATATATATATATATATATACAAGTTCAGTAAAACTCGGATACAACTTACCGGATGGATCTTAATAATCGGTACGTTATATAAGAAGTTCGTTAAAAAAATGAAGATATGTATGTACCTACATAGATATATGTAATTACATTTTTATTTTTTTTTTAAATTCTTGACAAAAATTTACACGAATTATAACGGAAGCAAGAAGAAAATAATAGAAAATTTCATTTTTAAAACTTAAAAATCTACTCTAAAAATACACAAAAAAACTTAAAACTACTCTGTAAAAAGTCTGTAATATGAGTTTGTTTTTGACAATTTACAATAATATTTTGTCGTAAATACATTTCTATTTCAAGGGCTGAGCTCAAAATGCCATTTTCTGTAGTGCTTCTACATTCTAAAAATCGTTTTATGTTTTTTATCCCTGCTATGGCATCAATAAAAGTTGGGAGCATTTCTTCTAATCGTACTTCTTCATTTTCTTTATCACTCTCAACCTGTTAAGCTCCACCAGTCTGTACTGTAATCTCCTGGTCGGTAGGCATACATGCTGTCGCAAGGTCGTTATCCACATCAACGAAAGCGTCTATTATGGTATAGTAGAGTTTCGTTTTTCCAAGTTAAAATTCTTCTTATTAAGCCAGACATTTAAAGGCAGGTTATTCTCGTCCTCCTCAGCTTGTTTAATAGGCCACTGGGTGAGAGACAAGTCATCGTCCTCATCGAACTCACAAAGGGAGGGCCATGCATGTTTGAAATAATTCTTAATTGTTTTTTTGGGAAACCTGTTGCCAAGCTTTAGAAACAATTTCAATCGACACAACATCGAACATATATATTGCTATAGGTGTGCTATTTTCAATGCACTCGATATTACTAATCATAAGCTGTCGTCGATATAATAAACGTCGGCAATTCAAACTATGAATAACACCTTGATTCATTGGCTGAAGAACGGACGTAAAATTTGATAGGAAAAAATCCAGTTTAATGTCTTTTAGATTCGTAAGATTCTAAAAATTATTGTTTTCTCTTATCAGTTGTTTGTCTCATGATCTTAATTTACTTTCGAAAATATCAGCGGTCATCTAAGCTCGCATGTTTGCTGTATAATTAACTAATTAACTGGTAGTTTTTTTACGTTTTTTAAAACACCTGGGTTTGTTAAATTTGCCAATAACTAAAAGTTTGCGTTTTTCAGTTTTTCGCACACAAGATGTTTGCATGTTTCCGCACACAACAACGGTTATTCTTTCCTTCGATAGTTTTCCCCCAATACATTTTTTATTCTTTAAGCTTATTGGTTGATCTCGAGCAAGTTTGTAAAATAAACCAAGTTCGTCGTCGTTAAAAACATCGCTAGCGTCATAGTTTCTAAGATGTGGAACTACTCTTGATTTAATCCAATCCATCGCATTTTCTAGGTTTATACTTGCTATGAATGAATCCATGAATTGTACCAGAACTTATATTATTTTATATTGTTACCGCTTTTTGAATCTTTGTAACCGACCCGAATCGTAAGAAAATCCAGCAACATTAAAAGTTTTCGCAAACTCTTCAGCCTTTGACTGAGAGGGGCCAAGTAATTGTAGTATTCATGCTTCTTTGATACAAAAACCATTAAAATAATGCTTCATCGGTGTTTTTTTGAACAGGTTTGCGAATTCTTTTACTTTCTATTTCCTGAATTACTGACATTTTTTCTACCATTGTTAAAGTGTTCCGAACCATTTTAGTGGAACCAACTTCGGTTGATTTATCCATGCTTAAAACACAATTCGTTTATAAATCTGCTACGATACGATCACAACAGTACAACTTTAGTATACAACACCAACAAGAAAACTAAAGTTGCTAAATAAAATTATGGGGAATATGTCATTTAATACAAATACATAACTAATTAAAGTAAATAATGCTGGACCTAATCGCAAAAAAAATGCGGTAGCGTTTGTCGGTCGGTCCAAAGGCGGCTCCCTGTCTTTTGCTTTGATTTCTTGTCACTCAACCGCACGATATATGTTATCTAAATAAAAATAAAATTGATGAGGTAACTCCTGAATCATTTAAGGATTTTCATAGGCCCAAATTCGGCTGTTATGATTGTTTACAAACCTATTAAGCTAGAAGTGGGCTTCGTCGGAAAATATTATTTTTTACCCGAAGTGGGGGTTGCTTTCCAAGTGCGCTAGAGCCCAATTCGCAAATGTTCGATGCAGGTGATTATCAGCTGGCTTTAATTGATATAATGTACTGAACATAGCAGTCTATCAGTGACATTTACATTTCAAACAGTGTTGCCGTTATTACGTTTCAAAGTTCTGACACTCTTATTGGAAATCTTGTTTTTTGCTTTCCAAAGCAATCACAGTTTTTATAATAATTCTTATTCTTATAATAATTCTTTTTGTGCACATTTTCAGTTTGGCCGAAATATGTATAGTGGGTGTTTTTTTTTACATAGTGTCATATCAGATGAATATGGAGATCGTGGAATGTTGTTAATTGAATTTTTAATAAGAAGACAAGAGAGGTCTATTGAAAAGTATTACTTGCATTTTTAAGTTCACCGTGTAATCAACTTTCAAATGTTATATTTCAAGTCAAACATTTTTTAAAAGTACAAACTATTTGTTTTCTATCAATCAAAAATATTAAAACACCTAAAGCAGCAAAAACTTTTCTATAATAACTTTATCCTGATATTTTTTTGGCACATGAAATATAGGAACAGTTAATGATATACAAATTGACCTTTTATAGTTCAATAAGGTGCTTGTACACATTTATTCTATAATCACCAGATGGAAGCCTTGTTAAAACTAAAAATTCTAGAGACGTTTTCAAGCTGCATACATGGCCCATCTTTACTGGCACCAACATTTCACTACGTGTAAATATTTTTCTATTGTCTCAAGCGCACATCTGCTAAAGCGAAAGCCAGCCCCGGCTCTCTAATGGATATTTTAGGCCTGCTAATGAACCGTTCGTTTGAACGTTTTTCAGTCGAAAAGCACGAAAACATCTTTTATAATTTCGTTACAGATCCGAGGCCGAACATTTTTATTCAAATTAAAATTTAAAAGGGAATTTAATCGACGTCTCGCCTCGTCTAGGGCATGGAAGACGATGACGTTATGGATTGTTCCGGGTTGACAAGTTTGCCGGTGAAAAAGATCGACCTGAAAGAAAAATCAGTGCGACAAAGAATGGTACGACTTTTTATGGTTCACGCCGATCTAGAACTGATTTCATTTTAATATATTCATTTAAAAAGTGTTCTTATTCAGCTTTTATCGCTTCTGAAGGAAATGTTCCTTGTTTTTTAATAAATAAATATTTTATTTTATCGTGCTATTTTATCCGACTGAAGCAATAAAATATTATTTAAAGTTTTCACTCCTAATAGTGAATCAGTGAGGTTTGTTTTCAATAATTATCAAAAATTAGTTTAAGGTTTTTACTAATAATATATTCTAATACTAACTACTATACTAATACTACTATACTAATACTAACTATTATTTCAATACTAATTACTATATTAATACTAATATGAAAAATTTACAACTCTATCACTAAATGAAAGTTTATTCCACCCAGTGTGAAAATGTTAGACACACTTGAACAGTTATTTTTTAACACTTTTTATTTTTATTATTATTTTTATTTTTACTCATCTTAATTTGAACTTTTCAGTTTCAATTTTTCAAAATATTTCTCAAGGAAAAAGCTTATTTTTATAATTTATTAATTAATATAATTAATAATTTTGAGCCACGTTAGCCGTGGTGTTTAAGGCGTCAGCCTGACCATACGGCAGTTAGCGTGGAGCGGGTTCGATTTCCGTACTAGGTAAGGACTTTTTCTAAAATTCTAATGAATGTTTCTAGGTAAGAGTGCAGAATCTGACAAGGAATCACCTTTCAGTCAACCCAATTCGAGGCCTGGTAAGGCTGGATGCCTTCTGAGAGGTTTTTTACGTTGGTCACTCGCCAGTCGGTAGCCTTTTCGAGATAGTTATGGTTAAAAACAAAACTAAGGTGGTTCGGAACCCACGTTAAGCTGTAGGTCCAGTCGCTAAATAGCCTTCTCAGTTGCTGATGCCTCTAACCCTAAAACATTACTTTTAATTATTAATTTATAAAATTAATAATTTGATTATATTATAATTAATAAATCTTATTAATTAATTAATTAATTTATTAAAATATTATTTAGAATAACTGAATTTGTTTTTACTGGTTATTTAAAATTAGTTTAATATTTCAATTCAATTCCTTTTATTTTAATGCACTAATATCAATAATTTATAGCTCTATCATTGGATGAAAGCTTATTACGTTTACTGTCAAAATATCAGGCAAACTTATGTTTTAAGAATTTCCAAAAAAAACAAATTAGTATGAAAACTTCAGAACATAAATTTTTGCTCATTTTTACCATAGTTGAACTGACGACATTTCTCAGAATGTTTCTATGAAAGAAAACTTAATATTTTAAATTTTTTAATGAATTTTAGATGCGTTAAAATGTTGCCTACTAAATGATGTTTTTAGCGAAAGCTATTCGGGTTAATTTGTGGCCAGTATTTAATACTGGTTTCCTTTTAATTTTTTTTCTTACAATATTTTTAGACTTTTTTAATAATTTTTAGACATTCCTAATTTTTGTTTACACTGTTCCTGTTTGCTTGTAAATTGTGTAAATTTTGTTTGCACTTTAGATTCCTCGGCAATTGCTCTTGCAGCGTTGCAGAAATTCGATGCAATGCACTTAGAATTAGTCTTTTTTATCTTCAATACAGAGGTGGTACCTTCCCAGCTAAACGCTGGGTTCAGTATGTCTAAACGAACCGAATCACCTTGGCAGTCGCTGAAAAAAAACCTTTTAATCGGCGCTCTATGTGCCTATGTGTCTACAACTCATCCCGTCTGCGTGTAATGAAAAAATTAATTGTCTTCCATCTTTTGAAAACACTTATTTTTCCCATAATGAATCACAAATTTTTAATATTTTTCTATACAAATTCGAAAGATTAAACTAAACTAAGCTGAAAAATTATGATAAAACCTCTAGAGGATTACGCGTGTCTAACATTTTGACACTCAGTAAAATGAAATATTTACTAATAATTGTTGTATATTATAATCAAGGTTAATTAAACCTTTTCAATTTTACAATATTTAACTTGTATTTGAAACAAATAAAAAACACTAAAAACGAATAAGACTGAATTATATTTAAATTTTTTGAGATTTCTATTTTTGGTAGGTCGAACATTTTGACACTGAGTGTATATTCTCAAAAGAAATGTGTATTTCTTTGGAACGGAATAAATGGTTTCTGACTCATTGTAATATTTCCCATAAACTTTTGTAAACTTGTTGTGAATTTTGTTTGGCGAACAAGAAAAATGCTTTTTTAACGTTGGTTTTAAGAACCCATAAAACAGAAAGTTATTTTAAGGAGATTGTTTATTGGAATGATTTGCAATCAATTAAATTTGATGGTCAAGGTAGTATCTTTTTTCATCTACATATGTATGTGGTTTTCTTCATATACTGGAGATAACAAAAAAATGCCACATTGTGAAAAATATATTTTATAGAATTCATTTTGTGGTTTCTATATATACACTTACGGTTTTATGGATTGATATTAAGTCAAGAAATTCGAAGTTTTATACAAAATAATTAATAATGGGTAAGTCCACTGTGAATATTTAATGCTAAGTAACCCTGCGAGACATCTTGTTGACATGAGGCGAGGCAAGAGTGTTGTATACATGCTTCAAGTTGGTTTAAAACTACTGGCGATATATATATATATATATATATATATATATATATATATATATATATATATATATATATATATATATATATATATATATATATATGTATTGTGTTTAATTAATTTGCATAAGCTCAATTTAGACTCCCAGAATACATCTAAGTGACGATAACAAATTTAATAAAGCGAATTTAATAAACTAAAATATTATGAAAGTGCATTTTGTATTTCCCTAAATAAACAGAATATGTATTAATTTCACAATAATTTTACTGAATGATAGTTCGAGCAGCAGCTACTAAACCGAAATACATTTTTAATGTTAATACGCATAGACTATAAAAACTTTAAGCAAAACTATCCATCTATTTGTAAAAGCTGAAAACACTTTTTATAAAATACAGTATGATTTATTTATTACTACTATTATCAATCATAACATTTCAACTGATGTAACTTTCAAAACATTTAAATTATCTGTTGGAAATTTTCTTGAATCAAACTATGAACTAAATTTTTGAAAATTCCGATTTTGAAAATTAACTTTGGTTCAAGGTTTTAGTAAGGGTAGTTTAGTTACTTGTTTTTTTGTTGCTTTAGTTAGGTTTTTATGTTTATATGTTTAGTTATGTTAGATGGTATAATGAAGAATATGTATACGTATTGTATATATAGTAGAAGAATATATATATATATATATATATATATATATATATATATATATATATATATATATATATATATATATATATATATATATATATATATATATATATATATATATATGCAGTATTAGTATTAGAATTCTAATACTCAAATGAGAGGTTCAATGAGACCACAGTGCCGAGTGTAATCATACGCTGGGTTCCACAATCACATGTGGAACACTCAACAACCTGCTGTGTCTCCATCTAAATGAGCATTTTAGTGATTGCTTGACCGGGAATGGGCCCCACCCACCCCTACAATTGGAGGGTATATGTTTCGTTTCTTGAAACGTCACAAGCAATCAGTAAGATGCTTTTATATATATATATAGATATATATATATATATATATATATATATATATATATATATATATATATATATATATATATATATATATATATATATATATATATATATATACATACAGGGTGATTCACGGTGGATGGTACATTAGACGTTTGCGGAGAACTACTTAGGGTAATGACTTTAAATTTTGGGTACTTATGTAAATGAACAGGAACTCTCTATTTAATATATTTTGTGTGTGTGTTACCAGATCTAATCGAAGTTGATTGTAACTTTGTTTTTTTTTAATGGAATACTCTATATGTTATTACATTTCTAGATTATGTGAAGCATTTTGAAACTTTTTGTGTAACATATGCTATACCTATCTCGAGCTGTTTCGGAAATAGAAAATATCTTTTCAGAAATTTGGTAACAAAAATTCCAGTCGAAAACCGTTAAAAATAGGTATGTCTTTTCTTAATACTTTTAGATTCTGAATTTATTGCTCTTTTGTGTTCCACTATAAAATATAGGGTGTTCCTTTTAAAATTCCTAGATAACATACATTTTTAAGTTTTATCAAAAGGGCACTATTTTGTAAACGCTCTGTATGTGATAAATTAATTCTCATATCGTATTGTCATAAAACAACCTATTAAGGAACCATATTAAAAAATTCATGTATCTAGCTATGCAGATTCCAAAAAAAAAATTTATTCAGGTTATGGCATGCTTTAAGATGGAGTCAAATGCTTTTTCGTAGTCGATAAAAGCCAAGCATAGTGGCATGGAATATTCGTTGTACCTTTCTATAGCCTGCTGTACAACCTGGATGTGATCCATTGTACTGAATCCACTTCTGAATCCTGCTTATTCTCTTGGTTGTGCGTCATTCAGTTTTCTTAATATTCTTTTAGATATTATAAAGGTAAAGGTAAAGTTAGAGGCGCATCAGCAACTGGGCTATTTAGTGACTGGACCTACAGCTTAACGTGGGTTCCGAACCACGGTCATCAGCTTCCGACAAACCCAGGCCAGCACCCCCCTCCGGCTATGAACCCTTGGTTATGTGCCTACTCATAAGTCTATCAGGAAACCTACCGACTGGCGAGTGACCAAGAGTGACTGAGGGGTAATTCATAGTCGGATTTTACACTCTTGCCTAGAAACAATCACAAACATTTAGAAAGTAAACATACAGAAGAAAGAAAGAAAAACAACCATCCGAGCGGTGGAATCGAACCAACTACCGTTCCAGTGGGGTTTCGACACAACAGCGGCAGGCTGCTGCTCTTACCGTCCGCACCAACGCGACCGGCTTAGATATTATCTTAGTGAAAACTTTGTGCATTACTGATAGAAGGCTATTGGACGGTAGTTCTTTAAATCTTTCTGTGCTTTTTATTTAAGTAAAATAATCACTTCTGCATTTTTCCATAAGTCAGATACTTTTTGTTCTTTGAGGCATTTTTAATATAATTTTGCCAGTGTTTTATGTACCGTCTGACCACCAGCTTTCGACAGTTACACTGTCCTTTCCTGGAGCCTTGCCGTTTTTTATCGATTCTATAGCATTTGCTATTTCCTCCACTAGGATATCTTGCATTTATTCTTCCGTGGGTATTGTTGTCTTTGACTGGTTCTGATCTTCATATAACTGTGAATAAAATTTTCTGACAACCTCCAACATTTGCGTATGCGTCCTGCATACTGTGCCATCCTCACGCAGTAAGGCATACATTTGCTTTCTTTTATTTCTCAGCTTCTGTTTAGCCAAAAAGACTCCCAGCATTTCGCATTATCCGTCGATTCTTCATTAAATCAATGGTATCTCTGGAGATATTTGTCTGTTTGAGACTTGTTGCTTGTGGTGCATTGAAGCAGCCGTTTAATATATATATATATATATATATATATATATAAATATATATATATATATATATATATATATATATATATATATATATATATATATATATATATATATATATATATTTATATATATGAGTAGTTAACAATTGAGTAAATTGTTAACTACATTGATTCTATAGTTTCATACAGCATATAATACGATTTTACAAATTATTAGGTGGTGCATATCACTAAGTAATTGTAATGTTTGTTGATCTATTTTGATGAAGTTAGCTATCTGCAATTCCATTTGACAAGTCTTTATATGCGGTCTGGTATTTAGACTTTTTGTAAACTGTGGGCCTAATCTCTCTATAGAGAGAGCCTATATATAGCCTATAAATGCTCCTTGTCTTCTTTTATGTTTATTGTTGTGTAGCGAGCTAAAAATAGTCATCCATGATAATGCAGCATTGCCAAAAGGTTAATGTATAAACTGTAAACATTCTGTAATACTGTAAAGGTTCATACCTCTCCAAGATTATTAATCTTATTTTTCAAATGTCATAGTATAACTGAATTTCAGTAATCAATTTATCTTAAATTGAATTAATATTTTATCATAAATTATTGATAATTGTGAATTCTATAATATATCTATATTGTTTTATTTTCAACGTCAAAATCCATTAAGGTAATTTCTTATGTCGCGTTTTTCCTTGAACTCAATAGATGATTAAGCATTAAAACTTTAGTTTCGAAAAAGAAAACCGATGATGACAAAAAGTTAAAACCTTTAATCGGAAGGATAAAAAGGTGACATTTTCGAGTGCCACCGAAGTCTTGAAAGGAGAAGAAAAAAATACGTTGAGGCGGGGTAATATGGGTCAAGTGTGCTGCCTTTTCGGTTGGGGAGAATGTCTTTCCGTTAGCTTTTCAAAATTAATTTATTGCATGGTTTACGGTATGAGAAATATTTCGATACTAGAAATTTTATTAGTGGAAGTGGAAAATGATGATTCGAATGTTTGTACAAATTCCTATAATATGTGGATGCTAGATATATTTATTTATTTTATTTATTATTATTATTATAATGGGTGGGGCAAGTAGCACGCTATTATTTTATTTATTTATGACTATTAAATGAAACAAGGCAGAATATTTTTTTCTATAGTATGTTTATTTCATCTTTAAGTCTTGTTAATTAATTTTTGAAAATGTTGTAAAACTAATGTGAGCCATGAGCAGCAATGCAACTTTTTGTCCTTTTTAATACATTTTTCATAACTTTTGTCAACATATCTGGTGTTAATGCAGCGATTTCAGCCTGATATTGTCGTTGAGTTGCTCTTTACTTTGGAGCTTATTTATGTAAACCTTTTCATTTAAAAAACCACATAAATATGTGAAAATTACTTCTTCAAAATTCTGCGTAAACTTCGAGAAATTGCCAGTTGAGCATCACGTTATCGAATCTTCTGAAGACTGGATACTGGAGAAGTTTCTGGAGACTCCTCCACATGTGGAACATTTTCAGCGCTTCACTGTTCTTGGACCTCTGATGCGAGGCCTATACCCAATTGTTCCGAATTCTTGAATTTTCTTTACTTTAGATTATGATTATAGACGCATCGGCTACAATGACCATTTAGCGTCTATCTTCTCCAGTATTTCCTCCAGTAAAGTCGGGCAGACTATATAAAAAATTCATACCCGAATCAGGTTTCGAACCCGAGACATTGGGTTGTCAGGTAGGTAACAAGCTCGCTTAAACATCGCCGTCGATAATTCTTGAAATTGAGGGAATAAATAATAAATTGCCGCTTTATGAGGCGATATTTTGGCTTAAATTCGCATTGAGTTACAATGATTGTATTTTTTTTTTAATGTAAATTACAATATTTATCCACAATACAACTTACACGTCGGCACTCAAATTGTCACAAATATCACGACAAAAAAATGGCGCTAAAACAAAATGGCAGCGCGATACTTACCCCACTCTTTATATCATTTTGTAATTTTAAATTCAGTGTTATGTATTATTTTTTGTTAAATAAAGATATATGTATGCCTTTTGTTTAAACAAGTTATGGACGTTTTTGAGAATCGGGTGCTTTAGTCTGAAACAATAGTTAAGAATCGAAAGGGGTTCATAATTTACACCGAGCAAATGTGACCCATAAAGTGTAATAAAGGAAAAGCTGATCTTCACCTTCAAGTTAATTTGTTATGGTTATTCGATGAATCAGCATTATTATCAATGTAATATTAATTATAATCAGCTAGCATTAGATTATTTACAAAGTTGAACATGTTACAAATTAAACCTCAAAGTAATGTTGTCAGTTGCGGAATGCAAAATTGAACGCTTGGACAAACGTTTCATGTTCCGAATTGTGATTTGCGATGAAAAATGGGGACCTCATTAATTAGAGGAAGCAAAATTAATTGAGGAAACAAAATTAATAACTCGACCCTTGAGAGATGGCGTGATCCATTTGTAAATGGGACAGATTGCCATGTACACTTAATACACCAAACATGCATCTACTTGTTGGGCATAATCCGTAGGTGAGATTCTCGCTACTGGGGTGTTACATTTTTGTTTATAGGCATTGCTTTGAAAATGGCACCACCTATTTGTTTTACAGAAGTTTAGCTTTACTATGTTAAAATGATTATTGAATTATTTCGGAAATTAAATAAGCAATTAAGAAATTGACCTAATATTTTACATTTTGAGCTACGTAACAATAAAGTTTCGAAAGAGTTAACATAGCAAGCACATTTTCACTTGGATATTTTGATATATATATATATATATATATATATATATATATATATATATATATATATATATATATATATATATATATATATATTGATGTACAAGTAACTGCATTAATATGGACTTCGTAGATAAGTAAATTTGTAATTCAAAAATATATGAATGTATACAATAATGCATAGGTCCTAGCGTCTACTATTAGCAGGTGATCAGATTCTGAGATTGATTGACAAATTTTCAATTCAGAGGTTCTCAGATCGTTCATTTTTGTTATATCAGATAACCGTTTCATCTTCATCAATATCCAAACAATAAACAAATCACTAATGGAATTCAAACTATGGAAAGATGTCCCACTCCAGCAAGTAACCAAATAAGAAAAGAAGCGAGAAAGGGAAGCGGAAAGATAAACCAAAAGAAAATGGCTTTTAAATTTACGTAAAATGGAATGCATTAAGTAGCTTTAAGAGAGGCAATTTCTCAACAACAGATCAATACATGTGATTCAAATATATATATATATATATATATATATATATATATATATATATATATATATATATATATATATATATATATATATATATATATATATATATATGAATATATTTATTAGGAGCCACATTAGCTGTGGTGTCTAAGGCGGCAACCTTACGTTACGGCAGTTAATATGGAGCGGGTTCGAATCCCGTACTAGGCAAAAAAGTTTTTCTAAAATTCTTGTGAATGTTCCTAGGTAAGAGTGTAAAATCTGACAAGGAATCACTCCTCAGTCACGCCATTTCGAGGCTGGGTAAGGCCGGATGCCTTCTGAGAGGTTTTCTACGTTGGTCACTCGCCAGTCGATAGGCTTCTCGAGATACTTTCGGTTAAGCACAAAACCAAGGGTTGATAGCCTTAGGGGGGTGCTGACCGGGGTTTTCGGTAGCTGATGACCGTGGTTCGGAACCCACGTTAAGCTGTAGGTCCAGTCGCTAAATAGCCTTCTCAGTTGCTGATGCGCCTCTAACCCCAAAACTTTACTTTAATATATATATATATATATATATATATATATATATATATATATATATATATATATATATATATATATATATTAATATATATTCTTTCAGCAGCCGCCACCGTTCAGCGCCAAGCAAGTGTCTCCCGGCATCGGTTTCTAGCCCGAGTTCAAGCTCAACGCATGTACCCCGGTGGGGATCGGGCCTGGCCGATGACAATCTTGAATTTAATTGTAATTTTTAATCCTCAAATAGTTTTGCCCTTACCTAATATCGAAATTACAATAATCTAATTGTACCAAATCAGATGATTATAATATATGTATCGAAATAGTTTATATAACTTTTAATTGCGGTTTTTTGAAACAGGAAAATAGATAAGAAACTTGTAAAACTCAAAGTGGTCATGATAATATGGAAGATATTTTCCATTAACAAATTCTGATTTGTGCTACCATTCGCTAGAAAAGTATGTTTTAATTCTAAGCAAAATATATGACATCATTAAACGCCACGCCACTGAAAAACTAAATACTACCCATAACGAATCAATAGCATAAAGAAAACAAGAACAATATCCAGAACATCAAATAGTAATCAACAATTCTAACTGAATTCTACGTAAAACTGTGATATAACAATAGAAAATAAACCGCCGTATTACGAAGGATAGGGCAATTACCTAGATCAGAATAGTTTTCATTATTATACGTTTCTGTTGAACAATCAAAACACCAAAAAAACCTCTTTTTCTGGTAGTTGTTGTTTTCCGCTTTGGGTGAATAAACTTTCAAACTCGTGAAATAATAACAGCGTGTTTTGGAACAAAAGATGTCGAAATGATATATTCTCGTGACAGTGGGTCTTTTCGACCTGAAACTCTTTTCAAACGTTATGGTTTTATTACATTTGTTGTTTTATGTTATGAATTGCTACACAATCTTAAACATCAACAATTTATGTTGCCAGCAGAATAACAATTGAGATATTTAATAAAAATTGGATTTTTACTATACGAGGTAGAGTGACAAATCAGATACTTTTGCGATAGATGACGATGCCGTCGCAAAGGTTCCATTAATTTCATACTGATATGACATTTAGTTTTATTTTAACAGACTTCAAAAGCATATCGTCTGCTTAGAGGGTAAATCTGCTAACTCAATATTAGGAAACTTTACAGGACAAACAAAAATGGTTATTAAATTGATTCGCATTGCTTGATAACAAAAAGTAAAATTTCTAATTCAGTTAGTTGTATTATTTTCTATAATTAAGTTTGAAAAAAGAAGCAGATATCAATAATTAATTTTTTATCAGCATTTTTGTGACTTAGCAAGTTTTCTTTAGCGATTTTAATATATTTAAAAGAAGTTAAGTGGATTTTTCATAGTGTGGTAGGTACGAAGTTTTATGTTATGACGTTGTTAGGGTAAATCTTTGATCTCATGATAACAGGAAAATAGACAGCATAAATAATAGGTGAATGTAATGTTTATTTTATTAATAAACTTGTAATAAACTAATTTCATATCAAATTAAACTCCTAATCCAAAACAAAATTGTTCTTGAAATCTTCACTTTCTTTGCTCAAGACACAATTATTAAATTTAAAAATTTATTACTTTAAATTTTTACCAACAAAACTTTGAAAAATTATCAATAGGTAGGTGTTTCCCTTCAGTTTAGCTTTAAAAAGTTAAATAATAATTAGACTTTGCCCATAAAAAATCAGTAACATAACAAAAATAGAAACTTGGTGATCTTCGGGCAAAAACTCCTTTGAGTATTGCAGGTCTTCAAACTTCGTTGCAGTGATTTTTCTTTTATTTTGATGCAATTGTTGTAAGCGAATAAAAGGTAACAGTGTGACCTGCGATTATTTTCTTTGTGGTAATAATTTTCACTCGCTAGGGAATCGCAGTTTGAAAAATATGTCACCAATTGGAGTATACCGTAGAACCCGAATGTCAATTACTTTCGCATCACCTTTTCCACGACCAGGACGAATGCATTTAAAGAACTGAACTTCATTGAATTTCTTAACCACCCATATAATCCGTACTGAACTGAACTTCATTGCATTTCTCAATCACCCACATAATCTCCACGAGTGATGATAGTTTTCTTCCTCAGAGTCCGCTCAAGAAACTTTTGTTCAATTATTGTGTTGTGGTTCATAGCTGTAGAAAGCAAGGCATTAGATATCACGTAGTTTTGGTTCTGATGCGTGCATTCATCACTATAAAAAATTACTTTTTTTTTGGCCTGCTGCCATTGATTCTGTTGATACATTATCTGCCTTCTCGATTGTCTTTTCAATTAAATCGACCCAAACACTTGCAAACTTTCCAGAAATCAAGCCTCCTTCAGTTTTGTTCCATAAATAACAGAATTCGTCTTTGTTCTTTATATTATAAACCATAAGGTTGTGCACTTCAAATTTTGTTCTTTAATACATACTACTGATATTTGACTTGGGTGCCTTTGTTGTCCCTTGTTTAGTCTGTTTAAAATTACATTTATTTTTTGATGTTTTCGGTTCACGTGGAACTTTATAATTCCAAGTGTTTGCTTGTGTTTTTTTTCTTCCATAATATTTCTTCCCAGTTTTTTTTAGATTCCTATTCTACAAACAATTTGATTTTTGTATCTGTGCTCTTCTTTTTTTTTCTTATTCTTTTCTGGATAATCGTCAATGTCAGTGTTAGAATGAAAACCTTCATCACTTTCGTCTGAAATTAAGCCTCCTATTTGATCCAATTTTTCAAAGAAATCAGAAACGAATTCACTTAAAAGTCCATCGATTTGTTTGTTGGATATTTCTTCAGTTCTTTTTGTAAACTCCTGATTAATTAAATTATATCCTCGAATCGACACAAAAAACACTATTTATTGAAATAGTTACGAGAGCCAAACTGTCGGTACTAAATTGCGTCAGTTACGGATTTAGTTGTCAATCAATTTTCACATGTAACGATTTAGCTGTTTTACTCATCACGTGATTTCAATAACTTATGACCGTTCTTGCAAATACCTGTTTTACCTAGCCAATGCATTATCTCTTTCTCTTTCAAACGATATAAAGATGTCATAAAGGACAAAAGATGGATTTAGTAGGTTTACACACCAAAGTTAATAAACATCCTGCTTTTTTCGAAGTCCTTAAGTAGAAAATATAATTCGATATTTTCTTGATTAGTTTTTAAAGTAGCAAATTGAGAATCGACTTTTTTTATAGCTAACATCCGCAGGATATTAGATATTTGCTAATTCGACTACCTAAATTTCAAATTGTTTATTGTTCTCAGTCTTTTTCAGCACCTGATCTCATTTTCAATTTTACTGCGTCTTAACTTTTCCTGTCAATATTTATTTAGTGGAAATTGAAAACGTAAATGCTTACTTTGGCAGTTTTCAGCTAAATATAGAATCAAAATCGGCATTTTCTGTGTAAAAGGGACTCAAAGGTCTCGTAGTTTAATGATTTTGGATTTTGTATACTTATTACGTATTACTTACGCATTACGTATAGTACTTATGCGTATTTTTATTGAAGGGTGGGTTCACGAATTAGTATATCTCGAATATACCAACCTTAGAGCGATAAATGTACTTTTTGTCATGGAGTTATGCATTGGGAATATTGTATATAAAATTTCAAGGAATGATTTCTTTTGTTCAATTTATATTCATTTTAATCAGTAGTGGTGCTTTCAAAAATTGATAAAATTGAATAGGGAGCAGCTATAAAATATCTTAACAAGAAGGATTTATTACCACAAGAAATTCACAGTGATGTAGTAGGTAATTCTGCCTCTTCACATTTAGTAATTAAATCCTGATCTGGGATTGCTTAATTTGAAAGAAGGGTTTGCAAACTTGCATTTGGTGTGGGGCCACCAAAAATAGTCGTGATCAAAGAAAATGCTGATTCAATTTATGGTACTCACTGATCGAAAAATTACTGATTTTGTGCATAAACATGTAGCATTTCAGGTAGTGTTCAGTTTCAGCACCTTTTTTATTTCAAAGTAGCTGACTCGACAGACGTCCTGTTCAAATTTCAATAAACCTGTTTTTGATTTGTTTTGTGAATTTGTGAAAAGTTATTGGAAATGTGCAAAGTAAAAATTTGCCACTTGAGACTTTGCCACTTGAGCAACACAATCCAGCGGTTTCACTTCCGTATTTCAATGTGGGCACAATGTGGGCACAAATCAATTGTTATGTTGTAACGAAATGCAGTTCGATGATTATTCAACGTAACATTTGTTTGTGTTCTTGCACGATTATTCAAATTCATTGTCGCGCGATTGGTTTCTACTGATCGATGATGTCTCATTCGATGCTTATCATCTTCGTTTGCATTTTCTCTTTCTTCTTGTATACGTGCTGAACGTGTTTGTGGTAATCGATTCCCTTCAATTTCATTTCGAACTTCGCGTTGCTCTGCAGCTCCATTAGATCGAAAATTCGTTTGGTTTATAGAATTGCGAGTTCTGCGACCTAAATTGCTCTCAATGTGCGATACGAAGAATCACAATCCAACTGAAAATGGACAATTGATTCACTTTGTTGTTACTGCATAACCGTTTGTCACTTCACAGCTCACAGTATTTCGTAGGTAAATCTGTAAATTATTTTCAGATAAAATGACCAAACTTAATTTATTTCATGAAACCATTGCGATGAACTTACAACAGAATCACAATTCAACTGAAAATTAATAACTGAATCAATTTTTCGTTACTATGTAACCAATTGGCTTGATTTACAATTTCACAATCAGCTGTCAAACGACATTTGCGCAAGTAGAGAAATAAATTAGAATAGAAATAAAATAACTTCATTTTGTGGACAGATCGCGAAACAATATTATACACATTTCCTGAAGAAAGTGACTTACGCTTGGACCTCTCTTTCATTATTCAATCTTTTCCAGAAGGAATTTCATTTTTTCGTCTTCTTTCATGTTAGAACTATGAGCTACAGGTACTGAAGGAAGTATGTTTCCGGTGTATAGCAACACTGCTTTCAAATTAGTTTTTGATAATGAACAATCGCCATTGACTTGAATCGTAATCAAAATTTAACAGATTCATTAGTGCATGAATGTCATTAAAGCAGATCATATCATTTGCTTGAGAAAAATAAGTTTTCAAGTCATCGTCGCGATGGCGAAAATAGGAATTTTTATGTACTGTGAGAAAGTAGATTCCAGCCGTTTAATCTAGATCCCAAAAGCTCAGCCTGTTTTTTCGATAAATGTAAATCACGTACCAAATCATTTAAGTCGCCTTGTTTATAAGTTGGGTCGCACTCTGTCTCTAAGTTATTGTCTTGACTAGGAGCAGCTTCTTGAGTTTCTAATAAATTTGGCGGTGTTGTCACAGGCAGTACGGCACTATGTGGGATTGGTCTTTTTCCAGATGACAGGTCTGGGTACTTTATAGTGTGTTTCGACTTAGTTGTGATACCTTTTATAGCAGTTTTATAGCACAAATATAACTAACGTGATCTGTTGGTTCCTTCCAAATAATTGGCACAGCAAAGGGCATAGGCCTAGATCCCTTAGCCTAACCCAGCAGAAGTCTCACACATGTTACAAAGCAGATATGTGGGATTCAGGATTTATCTTGATGGCGCACAAGAATCCAAAGTAATCCAAATAATGTTTGGTTACTAATGGTGTGAAATTTCGACCCTGAGAGGTAAAAGTTAATTCTCCATACACATAATAAAAACTATCCGGGTGTTTTTAACATTTTGGAGGCATATTTACAGACTTAACAAACATCAATAAATTTAAATTTGTTTACTATGATAGCTATCTAGCTTTAGAAATGACATTATTCAAACATAAGCACGTATATAAAGTGAAATTGAACATGTAGCGGTCACAAAAAAACTGAGGGTGACTGGAAAAAATAACATTGTTTTTGTAATGAGACTAGATAATTACAATCAAATATCATTACAAACTTCGTGTGACAAAAACAGTGTTTATATTGGATATTTACAAGAGCGTTATGTGAGCCTTATTATAGTTATGAAAAAAAAAGGAAAAGAGAAGTTCCAAAGATTTCAATGCTTTTATCAGAAGGAACCAATTTGTCACTAGTAAGATGCTTTTTTAGATGTTATTCAATGTGTCAATGTTATTTAATGTACTTATTACGGATTAGGAAAAATAAACAATCATCAAGGTAGCGAGTAATAGAATAAAAATTAATATAGGAATAGAAGACATTTAAGAAACTTGAGAATGCAGATTTTCTTATGAGATCAATTAATTTATCGCCATTAAGGCATTTAATCTAATGAAATATTTGAGAGTGCTCTTTTTAATTCAGGAGTTATATGATTATGGTGATTAGATAGATATTATGTTAAGGTGCATTTACAAACCATTGTGTTTAGGATTGTTGTTTATGTTTTGTATTTGATTACATGATTGTTTAGAACAATAATATTAACTATATTTGCTATATCTACCATAAAATCAAAATTTGTATTTATCAAGTATTTCAGCACATCAATGGCAAATTCTCTTTTTCAACTTTACAACTGCGTCTCATTTTTTTTATTCGTCGATCAATATTTATTTAATCGATTAAAATCTGCGATCAGCTATCGATTATTTTGACTCCTTTTCCGAATCCCAGACAATCTTAAAGTAAATATTTTAGGCTGGTCGGCGAAAAATTACCGTCGGAAAAAAACGAAATCTATAAAGAAAATTGTTTATTTTTCCGATCGCGATCGTTTTGAATTAATGATATTAGCGAGAGGTCAGACTGCTAATATCAAATAAAATCTTAAGTTAGGTCTGTTTTTCGTCTACTATGTTATATTAGGTTAGTCTGCGATGAACTGAGCACACTTGGATTATATAAGTTTTTTTAAAGTAAAATAAACAGGATTTAACATCTGTTGTTATGGGATTTTGTATTCAGAATGTTGGAGAAGTTTAATATATTTTTAATATATCAGAAATAATTTTTGTTTTGCAATACACACATGTTGTTTTTTTAATGACTTCAAATTATTTTGCATCTGTCCTATAATTGATACTAAGTCAGCATTATGTTTATTTACAATTCGACAAGGGTGCATTTAGTTGCTACAGTTACTAGTGATTTCTGTAAATAGTTACTAATAAAATTACACTATTTTTTTAGTTGGATATGTTGCAGGGACTCAAAATAAACATAATAACATAACGAGCCTTAGCCCAAGCAGTGTTTAATATGTTAACCTATTAATGCAGGCAGTTTAAAAATTATCATTTTTTGTTATTTCTTTCGATAAAACATTTAAAGAGATTGTAATAAGTAGTCAAAAAAAAGAAAAACTGCAATTATCAATATTTATTAACTTGTTACAGGGTGTCCGTTTAAAGGGACTCTTTGCAAAATGAACACATATTTTAGACATAATAGAACTTTATCTCCAAACATAATTAGAATTTTATCTCGAATGATATGTCTCAATGAAAAGCTGAGGATGAAGCCCGCAGTCACATTTTGTGCATATGAAATTGTTTTTCTTCTTGCAAACTTGACATTTCTTGTCTGATTCATTGTACCTTGTTATGTGCGCCATATTGTGAAGTCCAGACGTCAGGTCAAGTCAGAAACTGGATACGGTGATGTAGTTTTTCCTCTGCTTGGCTTTTTGCCATAAGATGTAAGGAAACCTAGTATTGAAGCACAATTAGGATCGGATGGCTTGAGTCTCTTCATAAGAACCAACGCATTTGAAATACAAGCATCAAACAAATGATGCTATCGGCCAATACCATTTTCGTTGCCGCATTCTTGTTCTGTACAATGCTATAAGCCCATCCATTTTGTCAACTCCCCCCATATGCTTGTTGTAGTTTGCGATAATTTTAAGTTGTGGAATCTGTCTTTTATTTTTGGATTCCTTGCATCACCTGGAAGTTGTCACGATATCATTGGTCTCAGAATTCGTACCACCTTATTTTCCAATCAAACATTTTCACATGAAACAAAGTTGGAACTTCCTCTTGGTTTTGATTTCCAGGAGCTGGTTTCAGGAAATCGGCAATTTTCTGTGCGATTTTCCCTAATTGTTCCATTGGCACATATATTATTTTCGGATAAGTGGTCCAACAATTTTAGACTGGTGAAGTAATTATCAAAAAATAGTTTATATCCGTTTTTAGAAGGAACCTGAGCCTTTTCTAGTAAAGTTATTACCACATCTCCACCAAGATCAAAACGTTTTTCAGAGTCGTATTTTCCCGTATAGATTTCAAAAGAAATCATATAACCGCTAGTGGTACAAATAACCCAGTTTTTATATCCTAAACGTATGGGTTTTCCCTTTATATATTGTTTGGCATAATGTTTGCCATAGTAGGGAATCATGCTCTCGTCGATTGAGAGGGCCTCTTCTAATCCACCGTGGTGGAAATTTTGCACATGTCGCTTTGTTTAATTAGCTTTCAGATATTTGATATTCCCACTCCCACCATGGATTTTTGTTTCAGGTAAATTCGCCAGAGAGCGACACTGGATTCTTTGATATAGTGAATGGTCTATGAAACAGTAATTTCAGGAAGCACACCCTACCCTAAAAATATTTCAAAACCTTTAGTACCATGCATATGATACAGTTGGTTTTTTACTTTTTTCATATTCTATTTACTATAATATTTTTATTAATTATTCCCATAACCGTTTCACATTCAGTTCAAATAATCCCGAAACAAAAAATCCTTTTTTCGGCGAAAGATGAATTTTATTTGTATTTAGTGTAAGATAAATGAACTGATTTCATTCCGTAATTGAATTGACATATTAGACAGATTTTCCGAGTCGTTTATCGGCAGTATCCGAACAATCATGATGTCGGTCATTTGAAATGAATTATACATTGCAAGTTCTAGCAGAGAGATCTCTTTGCGTTTTGTTTATAGTTTAACGCATTTTGTCCGACACTAGGATGGCTGGAAAATATTTTGAACTAGGTCGTTCCATAAATTAAATTACGATGAAACGGTGTCGAGTCGGTTTTAAAGCAAAGGGAATTGTTTGAAAGATGGTTTTCAAGCCTTGAACTCAATTTTCTCATTATTTGTTTTTGTTTATTTTCATGTGGCAGATAATTTCGCAACTTTGAGCCCATTTTGTTTATTTAACTTATGGTCAATACCAAAATGATCTTTGTTGTAAGTATATTGAAATATATGATTGGTAATAGTCAAATGGGGTCATTTATTTATAATTTATTATTCGCGTAATAGTCTACGAAATTGGAATATTCTGAAAATGCATTTAATACAACACTAAAACAAAACATTGGAACGAATCCTGAAATAATATTAGTTAACAATGGCGCCATCTAATCATGTCCGAAAAAAATGGACATTTCTCTAATGCAAAATAAATTCACTAACTGCATTCAGCAAGTTGATGCTAATTTCACAAATTAAATAGATTTTCTCTGTGGTTTGTTATCAGAAGAGCGACAATGCCAACCATTCGAAATATATACCTTACCAATATTTTTTTGTTTTTTAAGTTTATACCTTACAAATTCGGACAAAGAGAGAGATATATTTACGTTTTGTCTGGCACAATGACGGCAGGATAATATTTAGAAGTATGTGTGACCTATTATTTTCTCTTTTGAAACAAACTAAAAAATATATAGATCACAGCGACGGAAGCTGTTCGCCGGGAGCACCGGGAAGATGGTCCAGGACAGAATGAAGCCACGACAAAAGTTGAGCGCCACCCGGTTACTTCACATATCGGAAAAGACCCTGGAACCGGGAAGGGGTCTATCTTAAATAAAACGATTTACTAGAATTTTTTACATATATATTATAAAAGCACACTCAAAAAAGAACGACACAAAGCACAAAAAAGGAATAACTAAAACTATCAAACAAAAGACACGGGAAGGTTTAGGGAAGGTGGTTCTCCAAACCTTACCGTGAAAGAAATCAAAAATCAAATACACAGCTCTGAATTACACCAGCTGGTCTCTATGTCCCTATACTTACAAATTAGAGGTTATTTCCTCTGTTCTGACAATAGTAAAAAGATAAATATATAACGCTAGGGTAACCAAGAATGGTCAGACGGCAAATAGATACAAAATATATGGTGATAACGTGACCATTATCAGTATAAGAAATTATGGTAAAAATGCATTGGTGAAAAATAAATGTTAATTGCAATCCTTAACGGTACATGAAAATATAACAAAAAAGTGTTTATCTGGCCTTATTTCCTGAGGTTGTCTATCCTTGCCTGTCAAGGTACTGGGTGTCCAAAAAGACTGAGTACGACTGCGGGCAGTCCGGTATCCCTATGCGCGGGTCCTGAAATAATCTCGATCTGACCAACCGGTTACTCTGCCACGTGGCCCCAAAAAGGTGTAAGGTTTCCACGATGGTCGGGCTCTGTAATAGGTGGTCGTTCAATGGCCTGGTGTCTGTTGATCGGATTCTCTGCTGCCGGGTCGTAAAACCCTCTTGGTCGGAAGGGTAAGGCGCGAAAACGTCCGCTCACCTGGAGATTTGGAGTTAGACTCCCTTGCCTTGTCCCAACGATACCGAAGCTCTTTCAGTTAAGAATTTGTCCGAAATAAACCTACCAGTGGTGATCAACAATGTACGAATGCTACCTGTAGCGATCAGGAATTTGTGAACGCTACAGTATGTTGTACGATAAATTGTTGTGCCGATTTAACTGCGACGAAAATTATTTTGAAAATAGTTTTCGAGCATTGAGTTAAATTCATACTATATTCTTTTTTATTTATCATGCAATTTATAACTTTGAGCACATTTTGTGCCTTTGGCCGTAAATATATTAAGTTTTCGAAGAAGGCAGTGCTGCTTAGTTTTCGGTATGATATATTATTTTATGAGAGTTGGAAAATAATGTTATTCAAGTGATAATCATTTTGACCATTGTACATTTCCAGAAATTGTTGGTTTTTCACGTAATTCACGAGGATTTTTTGGAAGCACAGGAGTGACCGTTTAGTTTGTTAATCGCTTCATTCAACTTAAAATTCGCTTCATCACTCAGCACGATGAGCTAAAATTTTTGTTCTTCGAAAGTGATAAGCATTTTTCTTTCAGCGTATCTTGTATGATCATAACTATTACCACTTCAGCGCGTTTTACTTACTCTGGATGTTCGCCATTTATTTTTTGCTAGTGACTGTACTCCAGCAATATTCTGGATATCGTCTTCATCGTGTTACTGATCCTTTTGAGTTTTTCCTGGTGGTCCGTGGCTGCCATTCCAATACCTTTCTTGTCCATCTATCATGCTATGTCCTCCGTTAGATGTCATTTTTATCCGGCTATATAATTAGCTGCATCTATACCTACCCACCAATCCCACCAATCTTCCCACCAATCTTCCCACCAATACCCACCAATCTTCTTCTTTAGTAGCCTTTTTGCATCTGGATATGGATGTCCCTTTGAATTTAACTGTTCTCTGAATTTGGTTTGTGTTTGGAAGCTGTTCTAAAGGGTGATTTTTTTAGTGTGTCCGAACTTCCGAGAGGCGTCGATGTGAAACGAAATTTGAGCTTGCGCGCAACTCTGTAAATCTGGGTCTCAATAATCTAGCAAATCATCATGGGACGTTTAACGTTCTGTGCGCCAAACTTCGTGAATTTGATGGTGTGATCGCCCAACCGAGCCGAATTATCGACAGATTCTGAAGGCATTTCACGCTGCTCGATATTAAAACAATAACAAGACAAAAACTGTGCGTTTCGAAGAAAATATCGCTGCTGTTGCTGGCAGTATTGATGAATATCCAAATGTATCAATATGCGCCGTTGGCAGGAAGTTGGGCTTGTTATTCGACTACGTGAATTATTTAATTCCGAATTTGAATGGTATTGATCTGGAGATGTGGTTCCAATAGGACGGCTCCACATATTATACAATAGAAGCAATAATCGATTTATTGAGGGAACAATTCGGTGAGAAAATTATGTCGGAGGACGGAGAAACTTAATTCAATTTTTTAACTGAGATTACATTTTCAAATCTCTAAACATTCTGAGTACGTATAGTCAACAAAGTTAAACTTTACGATCTATATGTCAGATGGCTTCTAGCAATACCAGTGTTACCAATTCCGGATACATAAATAGCGACTCTCGTAAATATATATATATATATATATATATATATATATATATATATATATATATATATATATATATATATATATATATATATATATATATATATATATATATATATATATATATAGAATTATATAGAATGTTTTAGAACATTAGTCGTCAAACCACCGTCGAGTAAATGCTTTGAAACGTTTACTATACCCATCCTTTATTATATAAACATACATTTATATTTTGCAAGTTATATTAATGTTTCTGAAGGTTATGTGTTTTCTGAAAGTGTTTCTTAAACTAAACGTAACTTAAAATGTCAAATGTCAAATACTTTTAAATCATTTGTTTCAACTTAAAATCAAATAATTGTCGGTAAGTGTTGTTTTTGATACTGCCTTATTTTGGAGAATTGATTACAGTATAGTTGTAGTAAAGACTAACGAGTTCATTTATACAGTAGAGTAGTATATATATTTAATAATTTTTTTTAATATTTTGAAGAATATGAGCCGTTTATCTCATAGAGTTAAATACACTTATTTCATAACAGAGCTCGTTATTCAGATAACATAATCTCGAAACAAAACATCGTCGTACAAGCAAACAACGGCTTTCGTCTAATCTTACGAGCCTGAACTGGACATTTTCCTATCGCAAAATATGTTCATTGATTCTATTCAGTAACGATCCAACGTTAGTTTTGCATATCAGATACATTTTCCGAGCAGCTTAGTCAGAAGAGTGACAATGTCACTCGTTAGAAATGTTATAAGTAAGTTATGCCAAAAAAGTTATTTTCGCGTCTTGTTTGTGGTTTAGTGCGTTTTGTACCGCACAACGGCAGTTGAATAGTATTTTGAAACAGATCGTGCAATGAATTGGATTAGGCCTTATTATGTTGGTATCGTTCCAGTTTAACTGTGATGATGTTGATGTGATGTGATGTGATGAAACTGTGATCCAGTTTAACATGATGAGGATTGTTTGAAAGTTAGTTTTTACGAGTTGGACTAAATTGACTTATATTCAGTTTTATTTATTCTCATATACAGGGTGGCTCAATAATTGTTGCACTTAATAAAACCTTCTCCTCCGCAAACCAAAGGTGGGGGGACACGGGGTGGGCAGCGGTTTTTGAAATTACCTCCTGGAAAATATACTTGAAAAGGATTGCTCAGTACCACCGTGTTTTGTGTAAAACAATTTTTTAAACATAAATATTCGTTACTGCTTGTGAGTCTAGAATTATACAACATCAATTAGTTTCCCAGCGTGAATTTAATCAATACATGGGTAAGAAAATTCGAGGAAACGGATTTTACTCTAAACAAGAAAGTAACGGGACGACCATGCAAAGTGAGGATCGAAGAACTTTTGCAATTTGCTTATGAGTTAAAATATATCTTTAAGCTGGACATTATATTGCAGCTTTAAAATACTTAGATCAGCGATTTCCAAACTGGAAGGCGCGAACTAGTACAAAATAAGACACGAAAAGTTTATCAGAAATGCAATTTTCATACCCTATACAAATAAAAAATATATACACATATAAATAAACTTTTATAATATAACATTACGTTTTATAACCTATTTTTAAAGTATTTATCGCTACCTATCTCACTCTAACTTCGTTAAAAATATGATATATCTACATGAGAAAATATAAATAGATATCAATATATATTTTTGTGGCTGTGATTACACTGTCTGGCGTTTTTTGCAACCAAGCTTTCATCTTCGGCGGTCTTGCGAATCATTTTTATAGAGGCTTTTATTTTCCCACCTTCCGCTTGTCCTTCGCTGTTTTGAAGTCCAGTGCCACAGCTTTGAGAGCCACCTTCCCGTCTCTATCCTTTTTATGTCGCAGTACCAGCTTAGACATTTCACTTTCACAGTGTCAATTATGTCAAAGCGTAGATTCAATTCTTCCCTTGTTTCGTTTCTAACTTTATCCATAAGAGTCACAGCCTTATCCATAAGCATCACAGTTGCATCGTCAAAACTACATTTCCATAATCTCTATGTATTTCTGTCAAATACTTCCTATATCTCTGTTCCATATAGTGTTATGCTTTCCATCATTGCCTCATATTGCTTTCGTTTGATGTTATTTAGCAAATTTCTATTCCAGATTAACAAGTCTAGCCGTAGGATTGCTAAACTGCTTTTTCCAATTTTATGTCTTATTTCTTCTTCACTTCCACCTTTATTGGACATAATTGTTCTAAAGTATTTAAAGCTTTGGTAATTTTTCACACTACATCCGTTTTATAAGTGTATGTCCATTCCATCTCCACCAACTTTCATGTATTTGGTTTTTTAGAAATTTATTTGAAGTCTCCTCTTTTTATATTCTTCGGTCGCATTCGGTATTCTTTCGCAGCATGTAGAAGGCATCACTTTCATACTCGGCGAAAATCACTTGATTGTTTGCGAAGACTAAAGAAAATAACTTGTCGTCATATATTGTAACTCCTATTTTCCTACACTTTCTTCTCCATAGATTTAACACTTCGTTCAGGTATAACTTGAATAACAGAGGAATTAAGCAACAACTGTATCATAATCAAAGGATTATGACACAGTTGAAGTCACCAAAGGGTGACTTCAAATTCAGGTATGAGTACATTTCCAATTTTGACGGAGCTTTTATATAAAATATATAATGCAGAGCTAGAAAAATTATTTAGAATTTTAGAAAAATAATTAGACCACAGTAAGTGAATATAATTTGAGTTTAGATTAAATAGAGAGATTTAAAATACAAAATTTGTTTTATAAAAAATAGTGAATAAAGCCTTGGCGAACACATTTGTTATTTATAAATGTAAAAAGGTCGTTGCCAAAACGATAAAAAACGATTTAAACGATGTATAAATGTAAAAACTTCTTGTCTTAAAATTAGCAGACCCAGTCGTCTTTAATTCCGAAAATTGGGCAATATAGGTGAACGCTATACCGTAAAACCATCGGTAAACATTATACGATAAAGCCATTATAAAGTAACGCCATCTAGTGGTAGGACTACTGGCGTGTTCCGACCTATAACTTGCGACAGGAGGTCACCTTTGCGGGGTAGGGTTAAATATAAGAGAAGCAAGGTTCTGTCTATCGTACTAAGTATCAATAGATAATAATTAATTGTATTTTTAAATACAGGTAGTACGACTAGACGAACTGTGTCCCGTTCGATTACTAGAAGGAAAAATTCATCCACATTTCAAGACTGGTTTCGTTCTTACATAACTCATTAGTTAAGCTCGGATGCCTTTCTCTCGAAGCAATCGATTTCATACCATTTTATAGCCTGGTTTGTCGAGCTAGACTTTGCGACTCTTACTCTTTAGAATGAGGTTAGCCTGTACGGGCACTGGGTTTTTGTGGACCTTTACATAACCCAGGAAGTCACTGGATTCGATGTTCTGAAAAATTGTTTACTGTGATAAATGCTGGAGCGGCGGCGCCTCGCCCTCTCTCACGAGTTGCCACTGATACTAGCGTATTCCGACCTCTAACTTGCGACAGGAGGTCACCCTTGAGGGCTAGGTTTAAATAAAAGAGAAGCTAAGTTCTGTCTACTTGATCGTACTAATTATCAATATATAATAATTAAGCACTAGCAATAATTAGCACTCCAACCACTAGGTGGCGTTACCATATAACGTTCACCTATACTGTCAAATTTTCGGAATTAAAGACGATTGGGTCTGGTTCGATTGCTTCAGTCTGGTCAATGCCATTATGGAGTGCACACGTATTCTGTAGAGCATCAAAGTGAGGTTATAACCAGTTAGGTGTGGCAAGGTTGCGCAATATTGCGCAATCGTTTGCAATCGTTTGTAAACTTTTAGTGCTAGTTTTGTGTAACGTGAATTGACCGAAGCAGTGATGGCGGACCCTACGGGGTTCACCATAACTCGCGAGGCGTTCGCTCCAACGCTCACTTGAGGAAAGAGATAAGCGTATCGCTGATCTGGAGGGTCAGCTACGTTATATTACAGAGATGACCAAATTGGCCAACGCGGAGCTAAACGAGCTCCGAAATGAGAATCAGTTCATGTCTGAGAACTTGGAAAAACTAAAAGCAGATAATCTTCAGTTAAAGAAGAATCTAAGCATGGTTTCAGCTAAACCCGACGCCTTTTCCAAGGCGAAGGGCAGTGAAAAAATAGGAAAAGAAACCGCCGACATTGACATCCCATTCTGCGGTTCTGACATCGATTTGTCGGAAGTCGGCTGGTCTTCTGCCTCCGAATCGGAAGACAGCTTCCAGTTTCCTAAAAAGAAGAAGAATAAACGTGCAGCCATGGCCGAAAAGGAGGATTTTCCACTTCTCTGAAAAAGCCTGCATCTGAAGGGGCCGCAAAAACCCCAGTATTCAAGAAACCCGCTCCGAAACAGCCGGAAGCAAAGAAGGAACCCCCCAAAAAGGCATCGCAAGGACCTCTACAAGTTGCCAAAATACCGCCGATTGTCATAAGGGACAAAAGCGAGTATTTGCAGATAATTCGTATCTGCAAAGAAAATAATATCAACCTGGGAAAGACTACAACCAAACCGAACGGGGTCATGTTAAGACCCGCTTCATCCGATGATTACAGGGCTGCGACCAAGTTGTTTGATGAGCGTGGCTACAAGTACCACTCTTTTTGTACACCTGAGGAACGTAATCTTCGGGTGGTAATGAGAGGAGTGGTTGAATCCATCCCAGCGGTGACAATAGTCAAAGTATTAACAGACATGGGCTATCATCCAGTCCATGTGGAAAGATGGAAGACAGCCAAAGGTTCCCCGATGGCCCTCGTGCAAGTAATACTACCGAAAGAGGAGAAGAAGATTTTCGATCTGAAGACCTTGTTCGACCAGGAGATCAAGGTTCAAAGTCAGAAGTCGAATGGCCGAGTTGTGCAGTGTTTTAACTGCCAACAATTCGGTCATTCGGCTAAGAAGTGCCACGCAGACCCCGTCTGCGTCAAGTGTGGGCAACAACATCACTCACGAGATTGCAAAAAGGATAAGAAGACTAAAGCGACGTGCTGCAACTGCGGTGGTGCGCATACAACGAGTTTCCAAGGCTGTCCAGCGCGTCCAGAAAATTCGACGAACAGAGCAACACAATTTAAGACCAACAGGGCCCTTTCAGGTCCAAAATCCAATTAAAAGATTCCCCCTCCAACCTTCGTGTGGGGGTCCCAGAGGAACACGGTTCCTCCCAAGCAGCCCGCTCCACAGGTGAATAATCCCTTCTCCGAACTTGTGGGGCAATTAATAGGCCAGCTTGTTAGCCAATTTCAGGCCCAACTGACTGACGCCCTCCAAAACTCCCTTGGATGTCTACAAATCTAAGTCCATTCACTTCGTCATTAACCCCGGACAGCAGACCTATGGAACCCGAACGTTTCGGGTTCCATAGGGTTTCCAGGGTTCCATTCCTCGGGTTTTCCGGTCTGCATAAGTTCCAGCAAGTACCGCCTTCTAAACCCAGATTTCCCGTTTACAGATGGCGGACCTTCGTGCGGTCGGACCTTCCGCGGTCCTTGGCCCGGCATTTGGACGCGGATAAATCGAAATTCCGATGTGACTTAGTCGACATTTTCTAATTAACCTTCGCGAAGTTTTTCTGGTCTTCGCTGAAAACCCAATTCGAATAACGTCGAACCGGACCCTCCTGGAAAAGTTCGACCCTCCAGGAGTAAGAGTACCTCAAAAAAAGGGAAAAGTCAGGACCCGTTTCGGGGTAAATTAATCTAACAAAGGTCAGGGCCTACGGGTCAGCCTAAAACAGAATGAAACAGCGGTCGATTGCTTCATCGAGTCTGATTCGAGTTTTCAGTGTGCACATCTTGCGGCCTAGTTCTCGAAAAGTGCGGTGAACGTTTACTATTCGTATTAAACATTTTGTGGTGAAAGTTGTGAAAATATTTCGCGATTAGTAGGCGCAAAAAAATCGTAAAGTGATCGGAGATACCGGGCTTTCTTATGAAGACCTAGCAAATATTTACACAGAGTGTTTAGATGTGCATAAACAGCAATTGTCTATCCAAGCTAGAGATTTAGAATAAATGCAAACCTGTGCAAACAATTAAAGCGTCCCAAGAATCAGGCAAAAACAGACCCCCCAGACCAATCAGCATTTGAACTGAAAAGAACAAGTCATCAGAACAAAGCGGCAGTACCAGACCAAGTAATGCAAGCTAAGATATTGTCAGAGTTTGAAAGCAAAATCTAGAGGTTTTGGGCCTAATATGATCTGAATTGGGCCCATTCCTTCACAGCAATCAGTAAAAATCTACTAAACCAGAATCTGGCAACGATGGATAATTCATAGCAAATAAATCCATTTTTCCGTACCCAGAAGCAAGAAGACAGAAGCCAGTCGTTTCTTGTCGTGTCAGCTCTTCGGATTTCAGGCCTTGCGGCCTGGATCTGGAAAATCTTCTTACTAACCTCACGAAATCTTTTAAATTTCACACTCAGCCGAGAATATCGGTACATCCATCCAACAATACGTAACTTTGCGAACTATGGGCTGAAATGTGGCCTATGTGGAAATGTGGGCTATTGTGCCAAACTTATCTCAGGAGCGTTGTACACATGCTTCAATCTGCTCAGTCCAACGACGAACTGCAATATTTTGGTTCCATAATGGGCTACCTTTAAACTTTCTCAGATGACCTATTCCGAAGCATATAGCTCCCCATATCATGATTTCTGGAGCGATAGTTGTATGCCGTACCCATGTGAACGTTATATTATTTCGCTTTGAAAACAGCTGATCCTCCCAACAAAACCTAGAATTATCACCAGAGTTAGTAAATTGTGTTATATTTCAAGTCAATTTAATTCTAGCTCGGTACCATTTTAACGTCACGCCTTGTGGTGTGCTATAAGAGGAATTATCTAATAAAGACGACAATTATGTGGATTAGTAGTCATCTTCGAAATAGTCCTAGGTGTAGGTGCACCAAAGACATACACGGGCCGGATATTTTCATGTTGATTTGGAATAATAAAAAGTCTAAGATGCCATAACGAAAAGAACCGCGTACTCGTGCATAACTCTGATCCTGAAGTTATATTTCAATAAATTCTGATAATTGAGTTTTTGAATAAAAAATAATTATTGATTTTTTCACTTTATTTTAAAACTTTATCATAAATAATATTGATAATCGATGCGAAAAACTTTAAAAAATTGTTTTAAAATTTTAATATTTAAAATAAAATTACGTGACTACGAATGCGCTACGATTGGCTGCCATATTTGTGACGTCATTATGTTAAAGTGTTTTCACGTAAGTACTGTCAACGGATTCTACCTGTGTATATTTTCTCAAAATTATTGAAGTTTAATGCAAAACAAATATTGTTGGTAACTAATTTTATTCAGCAAAGTGTGACAAAGGGTTCATAAAGGCTAGTTCTCATAATATACCTGTGTAGATATTTTTTTGGTAACAGATTTTCTCAAAAAATACATTCGGTTCAATTCAGCTGAAGTTCGAAGTACTAAAGCATTAATTTGAGTTTTTTTAAATAACGTAAATGTAAATAAGAAACAAAATATTTCTATTAAATATAATAAAATTATTTGTAAGTTACGGCGAAAGTTACGGTGACAAGGCTATAGGTTATGTTCAATTTAAGCGTAAAAATTGTATTTGCACCGTGAATGGACGTGTATGTCCAGAACATAAACTTCTGAGTAAAGCTTATAAAGTTACCATATTTATTAATGAAAAACTAAGAAAAGTTCAAGACACTCAATGTCATGATTGCGTAGCTTCAGCAGCTAAAAAATACTTAAACATAAAATAAAATGATATATTGTTATAAATAATAATCTTTCGTATATATTTGATGGCAGGTGATTGTAAAAATTTGATGTTGTTTTAGAATTAATACGTTGTGCTGCTTGGAATCATTGATTTCGACGTTTAACATCTTGGCACATTTAAAAAACATTTTTTTCGGGAGTTGTTTTTATAGTATTTTTACAAAGGATAACTAATTAGACTTGGCATTTTCAATAAATTTATCAATACAGTGACAATCAATATCACAATTCAATCAATATCACAATTCAATTCTGAATTCTTGAATTCTTGAATTGAAATTGAAATAGAAGTGGGCAGGTCATATAGCGAGACGATGCGACGACAGATGGATCAAAGCAATTCTGGAATGAACCGAAAACACGATGGACGAATGAAACATCAAGACATCATCAAGAATATTGAACCCGAATGGCAGAGGAAAGCTCAGGACCGTGCGAATTGGAAGCATGCTGGGGAGACCTTCATCCTGCAGTGGATCGACAATGGCTGAATGATTATATCTTTCCATTTTTGACATTTTTTTTTCAAAATCCCAATTAAACCATAGCCTCATAATGGCAGAATCAGCAATGTTTAACCGTCTCGCTGTTTCATGAACATTTAAACTTGCTTCTTTGATACAAATAGCTCACTTGTTTTCAAATTTGTATAATTGCCTGAAACAACGTGGGGCACAAACTCGTGGTATTTTTAATAGAACCACAAGGATACTGCTTAACTTGGTATACAAGAAATATTTCACAATATGAAAAAACACATTTTTTAAACCTATTCTAAAATTCATCCGTGCTTCACACAAATATTGCCCATTCTTTCAGCTGCCAGCAAAACGCCAGCAAGTGTAAGCCTGGCCTGGCCTTAAGATGTCATTAATCGGGCTCAAGCTGTCGTTCGGAAAGTAGCTAAACGAATGACCAAAGGTACGACCATATAGATTGGCCATGTCGGATATAGGCTGTAAGACAATGCAGCTCAGGCCATCCAGTAGGGAACATCCGCAATAGTCAGATTGCGCCTACATCAGACATGGTCGATGTATATGGTCGTACATTTGGTAAGTCCTTCAGCTGCTTTCCGAATGTTTAGTTCGAGCTCGACTTATGACGGCCTAAGGCCGGAAACTCTTCTCGGGAGACACTTATTGGAGGACACTTTTGGAGACACGTTTTAATGGCGGCTGAAGGAATGGGCAATTTTTGCGTGGAGCACGGATGAATTTTCCTTGTTTTTGAATCTTATTGAATTATGAATGAATCTTATTGAATTGAATCTATTCAAAAACTAGTCAAAATATACTATACAGTGTATATATTTTCGATTTAATCCAAATATGTATTCTGGGTGCTGTACTTTTTTTGTTCCCCAATAAATAATTTGACGAAATGAAATGCGATTGAATAACACCACTGTTAAAAATAAACTGTGAGGAAATAACGCCGTTCTTTAATGGAAATTGATTGTTCCTGAATCATGTAGTAATTTCAAAACCCCTTTAATATGACAATGTGTAAGCGGTAAGATAGAGTGGCCATTGTAATAAAATTTCTCCGAGCTGTGATTGGCTCCAGGAACTATCAATTTCCGGTTTAGATTTGCCAGGCGATGAACTTCGAAGTCTGGATGAATCCTCGTAGAGGAAGTTGGAGTTGTTAAACGGCTTTACAGTTATTTTTACAACCGATGGGAACGTTCGTGTAAATGGAAGTTTTGTGTTAAAAGAAAAACACAATGCTTTGTCATAAAATCGCCCGTCTAGATTTACTAGCGAAAACAATGCACACATAGGTGGAATGACGCTATTGTAAATATGTCCGATTCAAAATTTTGGTTATTTCTTGTTATTACCGATAATATTATATTTTTAAAAGAAGTATTAAAAAGAAACATTCAGCAGCTAATGAGTTAGCTATATTTATATATACGGTCAGCTAAACTTATTTTAAAATGCGGCTTCATTATGTTGCTGAAGATTTCGAATGACGATTTTTTTTTAATTGAATAGAAAATATTTTAGTTGGTTTTGAATTACACAGGCCTACAAGAAAAAAAAAATTGTTGCCTAGGATTTTAAAATTTATTTCACCTATATTTGGGGCTCTAAATCAAAATATGAAATTAGGTATTCTCTATCTGCTCTATTTTTTTAGATACATTCACTTATCTATCAATGTTTTTTTTTCAATTTAATACATTCAAGTATGGGTGTCCTAAAATTATTATACAAGGACTGGTTCCTGTATATTTGACCTATTGTCAGTCTGCCGATGAGTTAGTTCCAGGAAAATCCACTAGACGGCATAAGCCTTGCCTTTCCGGTAACTGCATTGACCTTCAACGCTTGAACGAAAAGTCTGAACTTTATTTGTTGCAGTTGTTAGAATTTTTTTGGACAAACGCAAAACGAAAACTATGTTGAACTGGTAAACAAGATGCTTAACAGTTTCAGATACCTTAGGTGTAATATGAACATTAAGATGCACTATTTACACAGCCACTTATACCCTTTTCTGCCGGAGTTTAAAAAGGGACTGTTCTAAAATACATACAAGAATATCACGGAAAAGAAGTTTCCGGAACAGAAGTGTTCAGTGACTAGTTGATTTCATCGATGACTTTTTCCTTTATCTTTGTATATATTAATTTGTATAATATAATAATAAAAATTTCGTGTTTAGTTTTTTTTATTTAATCCTTAAAATGGTTTAATGTATATTTCGCTAAAATGTTATATCTTAGAAATTTGACATTAAAATTAATGTCATATTTGAATTCAGGGTATCAAATTCGCATGAAATCAGCTCCAAATACCCCTTCACCAAAACAACTGGTGGCCTGTGTTATCCTTTCTAAATAAGGTGTGGGTATAGTTTTTCTAACTTTTAGTCCTATTCTATCTAATTATATCCACAAAAGCATTTGTGGATATAATTTCATAATAGTTTCATAATGTTGCTTTAAGTGTTACCAATAGACCACCTATATAGGCTAAATAATTATGGCTATAAAGAATTGTGAAATGGTAGTTTTAAGAACATTTAAAAGTTGGAATGTCGAATCAAGGAAACCTATAGCATTATATACACGAGATATTGTTTTGTATGTTCCAGATGATAACAGAAACATTCCCATAATTCGGACTTCAAAAGGTATTTTGTTTTTGCAGTGTGCTAATATCGATATTCGCACGGTATTTGGTTGATACATTCTTTCCTTTGAATGTATGTTTTGCCTTTTTCATTTTCCGACTAGGTTTTTATCAACTTCTTAGGATATATTTAGATCTATATATAATTCTAATGTTCTACTTATTCACGTTTCTTCAAATACTTTCGAATATACTTATGATATATGATAACTCGTATGATAATAGTTCCTCTATGCTGTATTGCTGCTTATATCACGTTTTAATGTTGAATAAATCACTTTCCTCTGTTAACGCTTCTACATGAAATCCCTTGCCAGTGCTAACAAATGTATTAGCGGTGTACTGAAAAATAATCTCTATAAAGTAGCCATCTTATTATGGGAGCTATGATTCGAATCGTTGGGAATGTATCTCAAAGTGCTGGTGTATTTCTAAAAATATCAAAATAGAAAGAATTTTTATTGTTCCTACTCTTGAATCATCCAAAAATTGTAATCGAACCTTCGAGTTCATACGTGAATGCTGTGGTTTCGGATTTACAATATAGGCTTTTATGAATTTTTATTTATATTTATTTGTCCAACAAAATTCATAAAAAAATCAAAAACACACATCTACTACCTACGAAGGTGAGGTCTTGGTGTCCTTTGACGTATCATCATTGCTTCCGAGTGTACCGATTCCGCCTACCTTGAAATACCTGTGGGAGTTACTTGAGTTAAACGGCTTCAATAACAGGACTGTTTCAGAGCATTTTTCCATAACGAGATTATGTATGAAACAAAAGTGTTCTGTGTTCAATAATAGTTTTTGCGAATCATAAGAAGAAACTGTAATGGGTAATCCTCGGTGACCGTTCTTAGCCAACTTATTCATGAGAAAATTTTAAACCGATGTGAAGGATGAATTTAGTTTCTTTCTGAGGGTATAGCTAATATATCTGGATGACATTTTTGCAATTTTCGATTCAAAAAATAAAAAATTAGAAGATTTTGTTAAGAATTTATATGGTAAATCCGAAACAATAATATTTACGTACGAACTCGAGAATAATGATATATTACCATTTTTGGGCGTTAGTGAGCAGGAACAAAAAGAAAAAAACACCACTACTTCGAGATGCATTCCTAACGATTCGAATCATAGTTTCCAAAATAAGATGACTACTTTAAATTTTATGGTAAATAGATTAATCAATTTTAAAAAGCGATTTAATTAAAATCAATTTACCAAAGAATTAAAATGAATTAGGGAGGTGCCCGTGAATGCTTATACTAAGAATATTGTAGATAGATTAATTATAAAACATAAGTTTAGACAAATATTGAAAGAATCTTCAAGTTTTCAAAAGGAACATAAGAAAAATGAATTCGTGGTAATATCGTCTGATGTCCAATTAATACGAGAGCTAGACAAGATTTTGAAAAAAGTGGACCTTAAGGTAGTCTACAAACCATATAATAAATTAAGAGGTTTTGGGTAATCCAAAGGTTAAAGTAGAACAACATAAAAAATCGAGGATTTATGAAATTAGTTGTCAAGATTGTGAACAAAGGTATATTGGGCAAACTAAAAGATCCATATTAACCAGATATAAAGAACATATTAGATATGGGATAAATGAAAAATTTGATGTTGCCAACATGCACTCGAGCATGGATATTATATAGATATTATATATTTAAAGCTTAGTCCACACCAGGCAACAAAACTGTTGGCAACATGTTGACGGGGATGTTGCTCTCGTGTATCCTGTCAACAAGCAACAAGTTGATGGATACTCGTCAACATTGGGCGGCACACATCAAAGAAATTTGTTGCTTGTTGCTTGTATCCGTATTTTCCATTTCCGTCCAATCCCGCAACATCCCCGTCAACATGTTGCCAACAGTTTTGTTGCCTGGTGTGGACTAAGCCTAAAACTTATTAAAAGTGTAAATAATAATAGGGCTTTGGATGCGTACGAAAGCATTCAAATAGAAAAATGTAAGAAACTCACGAATCATGAAAAGGACCTATTCCTTTCAGTTAACTTTTTCAATTAATAATGTAACACTTAGTTAACTTCATGGTTCATAATTTTTATACATTGCATTAGGTACGGTTGTTATCTAAATACAATATAGTTTAGTTTTAGAATTATTGTAAATTGAATCATCTCCTGACGATGATAACATGGTTAGTGAAACGTGCGTCGAGAAGTTTAAAAAAGTGATTTGGTGCTTAGTTATAAATCTCTTCGAGTTTAGTGTTTCACACCGAAGGTTCCAGTGGAAGAATTGACAAAATTTAAAGACGAAATAAACATATTATATAAAAAAATTCTGTCTTGTTTCTTAAATAGTTAGAAATTTAATTATATTTTTTTATTAGTTAAATAATAAATATAAATAATCAAAATAGGAGCATGATACCTGCTTTACCCATAGAATTTGCCTCACCCTTAGAATTGCCTTGCCTTAGAATGTGTACGGTTCTTCTACAACTATTAAATAAAGTGGTTAGAAATTTAGAGTCATCCAGAATAAATATTACTGGTGGAAAAGAAAATTTAATTTCAGAATTCACAGCGAGCAGAAATTCACAGCGAGTGAAAATCAATGTAAACAATAAGCAACAATTTTGTAATTTTGGTTGATGAATAATCTCATAAAAACATCGGGCCGTCAATTTACATAAAAGACAATGAGTGAACTTTCCTAATTCAAATAAATTGGTAATATGGAAGTTTGTCGACATCCATATAAAGTTGTTTTTAGGCATAAAAAGCTCCTAACTTTCTCACTGTTAGTCAATGGGGCGAAAACATACTGTCAACTAATAAAACCAGTTTGGTTTTCGTTATGCTTTTTTCCCGCCAATTTTACAACAGTTTGCACCGTGAGGTGCGGACATTTTTGTCGTTTGTTTATTTATAAAATTCAATATGCCTTTAAATTTTATGACTGGTACGTGCTTTTCTTGTCACACGTGGAAATTACGAAATGCTTTACGACTTTTTTCCCTTTAAGTCATCCAAATTTAGAATAATATTTATTACTTACGAAGAGCGTTTGATTTTGTGAATTATTAGGTATAGGGAAATTTAAAAATATTTATATTTGTTACAATACGCTTAGTTTAAGTCCCTTCTTTCTATAGATACTAACAATAGCAATAAAATGCTTAAAATGCTAGCGTATTCTTTTGTCGCTAAAGAACTATTTACTTTTATCTATTACCATTAATAATGACATTGAAATAACAATGCCATCAAAATTCATAATTCTTCTGTAGCAGCTGAATCTTGGGTTGTGTATCGGAAGCAAATAAAACAACTAGAGAGATTTCATCAAGACCATTTCTGGAAAAGCTCGTGTTAATTTTTTAACATACTACATTATAATTATATATTATAATGTAATATTATAATTTATTAACCGAACGCGGAAGTCCAACAAGTTTGTTAAATTAAGTTCTGGAGTTTTCAATGTTAATGATGAATTCTGCTCCGGTTCCCAAATCGGTATTAATTCGGGTATTTGAAAAAAGACATTATCAATAAAAATTGATCCCCTTGAGTTTGGAATGTTGTTATAGCTGAATGGTTTTCAAGTTTGCTGGAATACCAAATAAATTAACCGAAGCCAACGTAATCGCTCGCATATTATTCTGTAATTTAGAGAAAAAACAACTCAACTACTGAAGAAAGCAATTATTTTTGAAGTGGATGGTTACGAGTTAAGTCTATTCTAGCTTCGAACAAAAACGGCCATGGTAGAGATAATGTTTCCCAGCAAATAACTCCGAAGGTGGGATTGCACTGAAGAAAATCATGCTCTTTTTTTTTTATTTGAAAGCTGTTGTGAAAAAAAGGTTGAGTGTTGAAAAGTGGGGTTGAAAGGTGTTTCTATTACGAAATAAATACGTCAGGAAGGACCACTGATTCAATCACGCAGTACAACGAAATTGGACCAAACAACATACGCACATGCAACCATACATAAAATTTCAAGAATTGTTAGTCAAGGATACTCGTTTACAACACCAGACGTCCATAACCATCCGAAAACAAATATCTGCTGGGACATTTTACTTTAGCCTTCATATATATCGTATCTGGTACTCCTGGTAATGTGGTAGTAAGTACTAATTAGCACCTATTTTGATTATTGTGGAATTCTTTGAACGGGAAACCTTTTGTTGATGAGAAGAGTTTGTTAGGAAATATTTGTTATTTGTCGTTCATTCATTATCAGATGTTTTAACATCGGCATAATGAAATTGTTAAAAAGGTTCCTAGATGTTGGAAATTACAATGGTTTATGATTAATTAATTAGGATATTATTGGTTTGTCTAGTGAACAAATTATATTTCATTACATTTTAAAAACCTGAACAAACTTAATTGTCAATATAATATTAATAAGTAAAATTTACTGTTAAAAAAGAAAAAAAAAATATTTGAAATTGCTTAAACCATACATATTAATACTTGTAACTTCGTTGATTTTCAATATAAACAAATTTTTCTAACCGAAAAATAATCAGTAATAAATGAAGTTTTGACAGGTATGTATTGATTATTTAATTACAGAAGATTATAAGGAATCCTTCCTGATGTACAGACCTTCAGCCTCTCTTCAAAGTACTGTATCTGCACCCAGGCAGAACTTTTTTTATGTATGGTAACTATCATCTCATCTCCAGTACGACGATTTCAAACGTAGTCGTTCGATGTGAGATAATCCAAAATAAAGAAATCATTGACAGAGAAATCTGCTGAGCTTGAGAGCCAAGGGATATCGGCGAAACGAGATTAAGGGTTGAGAAAACCTTGCCATGTGGGCAGTGGCTTAATCTTGTTGAAGTCAGCTCAACGTGGCTCAAGTGGTAAACGTGGAAGTTGTGGATCTAAAAAAATGCATAATGCTGGGATGGGACTGTTAATATCGCCTCTTCTTCTATAAGAAAGTAAGGCATAACAATCCCTACTTTCGGAATGCCGCACAAATTGCGACCTTGGCATTATGGAGAGGTTTTTGCTTAATTCTAATGATTTCCTGCTGACATAATTAAAACAATGTGCCATTGGATAAAATCACATTGAAGTAGCTTTTGAAGGATTTTTAACAGATGAAACTTCCAACTCAGCATGTAGGATGTCGAAGTTGGAGCACGACACTTAATTGAGCGCCGAGCTCTGTGAGGAACTCACCTTTCCACCCATAACATTTCCTGGAGTATGATATATTGGGGATATTTAGTGAGAACTTTTTGCTTTTTGTTATTGTTGATGAGCGCATTTTTACAATAAAGCATTATATTGAAGAATAAAATAAAAAGGTAAAATTAGAATGAAGAAGAAAAGAAATATTGAAGAATTTCGCTCTGGCAGACCTTCGACATCAACATATGAACTACATGTTAGTGCATTTTAAAATGTTTTACTTTATGATCAGAAATTAACAATTAAACATACATACAATAATACATACATACAATACATAACAAATAAGCCACTAGGAAATATACTACAAAAAATATTTAAAAAAAAATACATTCATAATTTGCATTTCATTGTGTCAGTCATGTTACGTGTTGATGATAATTTGAATAAGTATATTTTCTCTTATCATTTCATTCTATTTTTTTCAGGTGATGAGATATGTATCTTCACCCTGTCTGCTCCTACTAACTGTCATTATTTCATCGGTTCTTGCCTCGATTTGCCCAGATAAACAGTACCTTAACGCGGAATTACAAGTCTGTATGAATTGTTCGGAATGTTCTCATGGGGCCGTCGTACTGAGACCATGCGAACTGCACAGAGACACACTTTGCGGACCTATCAGTGCACTAAGTGAATTGTTCGTTAGCGGAAATCCTCACAGACACCATCACGATCGGCATCGACACGAGAAACACCGGAAGAATGACGATAATGGAAATAGGTAAGTCGTTTTTTCTTTACTTTCTTCGATGGTGGTTCGTGCAAAGATTACTTGTCGATCTGACCAGAATTTTTATTAAAATGTTTATATCAAGACGCTAAGTAAACGTTACTAAAATAACATTGAATATAATCCTAAGAGCATACGCAGGAGGATTGTTCGAAAAATTCTCGGCCTAACAAAAAAAATATAACATTTTTGAGATTTTGCAGCGAAGCATTTTTTACCTTGAAATTCAATACATTTCGACCAACGATGTTTCAGCTTTTTACTTACCATACTCTACCATATAAGCGAGCAAATCTACCAAATCCAGCGAATTTAGTGCATGGAACTAGTTTTGAAGCGTAGGTCATGGAGTTTTGCAACAACAATCCGAGATGTGTATGCAGAGCATTATCATAGTGAAAGAACCCATTCTTTTTGGCCAGTGGACATTTAGCATACTTCAATTTGATAAATAGTGAAGCGTAATCAAGTGAATCGTAAGTCACCCTGGTGATCGATGGTATTGTCTTTTGCCAATTAGTCTATGACCACCACGAGAATCCTAGAAAATCTTGGTCATTAATTTTTTTCAAATTTTGTTAAGCATAAAATATGGCAGAACATAAGGACCATTTTCGACATATTGTTTTTTTATTTTCAAAAAGGCAAGAATGCTTTACAGACACAAAATATACGTACTGTATATGGTTGGGATGTCGTTGGCAATTCTACGTGCCGTAAGCCGTTCAGATAAAAAGCAGCAGGGCTGATGTTTGGGGTCGCATGAATTAACGGAGAAAAAATTAATAGACCGAATTTCTGCTCGCGAATCTCTATTGAAGCGCAATGAAATTGGATGTGTGGAAGTGGATGATTATAGGTGATGAAAATTGTTCGTGTATCATAATACAGGGTTATCCATTTCGTGGTTTGGAAAATACAGCCCCAAAGTCTGATTTGTTTAGTTTAAGTTTTGCCATTTTACAATATGGATCTCTAACCACTGAACAACGGCTTGGGATTGTTAAAACTTTTTACAAAAATGGCGATTTTGCCGTAGTCACGTTTCGGGTCTTACGAACAGAATGTGGTCGCCATAATCGTCCTTCTGAGCGCACAATTTCCAACACAGTAAAGACATTTGAAAATACTGGGTCTGTTACGAATGTGGAAGACATGTACTTCATCGTAACGCTCGCTCGATGAAGAATATCGCTGCTGTTAGTGAAAATGTGGCTGAAGACCCAAATTTATCGATTCCTCGGCGTTCAGTCTGTAGGCCTGGCTTACTTATTATGGCGTATTTTGCATTTGGACTTGCATCTTCATCCTTTTAAAGTCCTTACACCGAGCATACGCCGATTAGGTACTTGAACATTTACCTGATTTTTCGAACAAAGCTTCTTCAGCGATGAGACTCATTTCTTGCTCGGCGGATACGTAAATAAGCAAAATTGCCGTGTATGGGGCTCCGAAAACCCCCAAGTGATTGTGGCAAGTCCATTGTATCCGCAAAAGGTGACTGTTTGGATGGAAAGCTCAAAACTTCTATGAGCGCGAGATTATGTAGCTACCGAAGAGATGGAGAAAGGTAATTAAACCGAACGGCACATACTATATCGATTAAATGTAATTTTTTTGTAACAAAAATTTTTCTTATTTTTTTCTCAAAACATCGGATGAACGTTTGTATCAACGCAATACATGCTTTTAAAACTTCCCATCTAACGAGTCAAACTTGAAAAATATCATTGGTATTTGGTAATTTCTGTGAAAAACCGAGAACTTTTCGAACGATTCTCGTGTGTCAATATTTTTAAGATATTCTTTATAAACTCACTTGAATTTGGGGGCCATTACTTCCTCTTTAATAAATCTAACAAACTAATTATATTAGAGATATACAACCTAATATAAGAGATTAAAGTTTGTAATAATGTACACGGAATATAACGAGATATTTCGCATAAACAGAGAGGGAGTTTGGCCCAATGCGTGAGAGCGGAATGTGACTGAAATATCTAAATCCCAATAGGATATAATGAATTACATGTAGTAATAAGATTATTCTATAAGAATTCATCTTTATAGTATTATTCTGTGTGTGTCTTCCAAAACGAATAATCTTTAACCAGAGAGGATAAATAAATGCTTTTTCTTTTCATAATATTATGTACGTGGGGTTTCCAAATGTTACCAAATGTTTTTGCTAGAAATGTTTACGTAATCTTTCGATCACTGAGGACGATGCGATCGACTCAATGACTGTTTTCGATGCTTCTGCATCTGATGTTTATGCATCTTTCGGAATCTAAAGTCCCAAGATCACTTTTTAATTACTTGAAAAGAAGGGAGATAATTTCCTAATACGTCGGTGATCTCATCAAATTCGTGTGGTGATAATGTAAGGTGGACCATGGTAAAATAAACTATATACTATATATTTACATAAAAATAATCGATGTAACATGCAATTTTCAATGCTTAAGTGCCGAATAATATAATACAAGATATGACCATTTTCAGAAACACATCTTTGGAGCCATTCTCAAAAGTTGGATTGTTTAGTGGTTTATCGTGGGATTCACGAGTATTTTCTGAAAAAAATATGACAAATAACGGTATGATGGATAGTGCCACAGGCTCCCTCTTGCTTGGTATATCGACTACTATCCATTTGAAAAACTTGGATACCGTAAACTATCCTATATATTTTTGCAGAGCTACTTTACGACAGTATTGAAATTTTATTCATTTTTATTATCAGGACATTTGAAAAATATTCAAAATTATTTCTTATCAAGACATTTGAAACATTATATGCAGTAATGTCAATAAATGTATACTACAAGGTAACAACATACAAGTACTTAAAAAAACACAAATATTTATTTTCTCTGTTAAAATAATTATTTTTATTCAAAATAGTTTCGCGTCAATACAACGTTTTGCACGGTCAATTATGTTAACAAATGAATTTTTGAGCTCGGCCTTGTCGATAATGGCTTCGAATAAGTCCTTCAGAATGGCGGTCGACCCTTTTTAAATTGCTTCAATGTCGACATCCTTTCATAGGCCAATGAAGTTTCTCGAAGAGGTATATAGTCGCAGGGAGCAGATAATTCAGGCGAGTATAGTGAATTCTTAATGGTTAAAATGCCATTTTTGATAAAAAAAAAAGCAGTGATGAGCGTCGAGCGATGGGACGGCGTTTGATCAGGTGCAATGAACCTTGTGCATAATTCCCTTCGAATCGCAGAAACAAAACAACATTGTTTTGATTTTTGACTTCTCGAGACGGCTTTTCTTCGAGTTTGGCTCGCTCGGGTGCTTCCATTCGGCACTTTGACGCTTGGTGTCTGAATCATATTGAAAACACCACGTCTCATCACCAGTAACAATGCAGTACTGTAACTGTAATGCTGTAACTTTTCGCCCTTTTTCGACTCTTTATTCAAGTCCTTGCAATGTTGGATTCGGAGCAATTTTTTATCTTCAATCAATTTTTGTGGAATAAAGCGTGCACAAACCTTGCGAAGCTCCAAATGATCGGTCAAAATGCGATGAATCTTTGGACATGTTCGATTTAATTTCCATGTATCGCAACGAAGATTTTGGCTGATTTTCTATAAATTCACGTACAATGTCAATATTACTTTTAGTAACCACGGATTTTTTCGAACTAGGTCCTTGATGTCCTCACGACCTACTTTGCTACCTACAATCCTCACCATGTACTTTTTTTCATTAACTGAAACGTTTCGCTGAATGTTTTACCAAGTTTAAAACAATACTTAATATTCGTCATTTATTCGACCGATGGCATAAACACACTGACACTTTAACCGCGATAACTTGGCTTTTAATGATTCGAATGTCATGAAATTTTGTCAGAACGTGAAGTCAGTGAAGGATGCAGATTTTGTTTGCGTGAGACGCACCATGTGGATGCACCTATGGGAAATTTGCTTGACATTTTTTTATTTGAATTTCCTAACGTAATTTTCTAAACTGTACCCAAAATGTCTTTTAATTTAATTTAAGAGAAATATGACAGTTTATTTACAACTTATTATTTACAACTTTTTGCCAACGTAGTGGTATTTTGCCATATTGCATTTTTGTCAAAAATTAAGATCTTTATTGTCAAAAGTCAATAGGTTATTTTTTAACTCTTCTTACATTTTAAAAGATTTCCAATTTAATTAATTTTGGTGGGAGCGGAATAGTAGGTAATCCGGTGAGTAAGGTGGATAGGGTAAAACAACATAAATTCAATTGAAGCTCAATCATTTTTGCCGGGTCCTGATTGAATTGTACGTTCGTGTTCCTCAATTCGGTTTTCCTCAATTCACTCGATCTAATTGTGAACAGTAGATATTGGTGTTTATGGTTGCATTGCGTAGAAGACGCTGAAAGTATATGGGTCCCTTTCGATCTCACCTGTAAAGCATTCTTTTCTTCGGATGAAGGCCATCATTCATGCTACTTAAATCCGCTGATAACTCCCATGATTTTTTCATTGCACATTGTGGTACGTAATTACAACAGAACCTTCTCCGTAAACGGCATTAATGTTGTTTTTTTTTGGCCAGTGTTGTTTTCCTTTTTTAAATAAAAAAGCAAAATGTGCTATAAGAACAAATTATCTGGCAATATTTTCAATTTGAATCAACTTGACTAACTGAAGGCAAATCATATCGAATCTGAACATAAACCTTGTAAATAACACAGGAATTAATAATATGTAAATAAACATTACTAATTCAATACAAATTTTTGTTTACAAGCGTTAAAAGAGCAATGGAAAATCGCTACGAACTTTCCGAACAACCCGATATATAAAACTAGAAGCAGCTAAAAACTTGAACTTGACAGAAGACAAATGAATTTGTCCTGAAATTTTTAATAACGTGGTGCAGTTTTTATCGTAAAAATTCGTTTTATATATCATGGTACAATATCCATTCAGAACCATTATGTAAACACAGAATCAATTTGTTCTACTCACCTCAAATATTGAAGTTGTGACGTTACCGCCAGACCAACCTAATGACAAAGCACAGCGCCAATAATCGATGTTTTCTTAATTGCCATATTGTTGTTTGGTACAGACTATTCGATACCACTGCCAACCAGTTTGTGCAGTTCGAAAATGTTAACAAAAATTCACAAGTGGGTCAGACTCCAACCCAGTTGGTATTGACGCTGACCACGAATCAGTTGTAAGATATACGGGTTGCTTGGTTGGTTATCGGTGTGCTATGCGGACAAATTGATTAGGTTAGAAAGGTCATTTTAATCATCCGTTGAGTTGAACAGCACTGAAACTTCATGGAAAAGACAATGTAAGTTATTTTAATAAATATCCTGTTGGTTAGGTTAGGTTATTAAATTTTATTAAAATTTATTTTAAAACTTTTTAAAAATTAGCTCAAACTTGTATAGTAGCGACATAAAATGATTCATTATTAAGTTCAATGATTTTAAAATTGTCATATGTATAATAAACATTAAACTGCCCTTATGGCGATATATTAGTCTTAAATTATAACTTTTAATCAAACTAACAGCATTATAAACGGAGAAAAGAATTAATTCTAATCCTTGTTTGATTAATATTTGTATAAAAAGTTAATTATTTATTAAGAAGTATTTAAATCTTTCTTAGCAGACGTTACTGAAAGTCTCTTAATGAGTGAAAAATTGATTCATTTCTTAGATCAAAAAGTATCGAAACTGCCTTAAATATCGCTTTAATTTTATGGAAACATTTTTTTCTACTTTAATTTGATAAGACTGTTATTGTTACTAGACACTTCACATAAAAGAGCTTATTTTAGGGAAGTTGCTTTTCCAAACTAAAGGGGAGGGGGGGCAAGAGTTACGGAGAGTTACGGCAAGGGGGGGGGGGACAAGAGTAACAAGAGTTACCATCTTAGTTATATATAGTTTTTAAAAGAATCAAAACATAATTTTTCTGTTATAATATGTTTATTTCGTCTTTAAATTTTGTGTTAATTAATTTGTGAAAATTATATCAATCAAACGTAAGCCATTATCAGCAATGCAACTTTTGTGCTCTCTTTAAGCCATTCTTCATAACTTTTGTTAACATATTTGGTATTTATGCAGCGATTTCAGCAAGGATATTGTCTTTAAGTTGCTGTATATTTTGGGGTTTATTTATGTAAACTATTCCTTAGCCCTCAAATCAGGGGATCTGATGGCATTACAGTATCCGAATCGTTTATTATTCTATATAGGCAACAGGTCTTGAATAATTTGAATCTTATAAGGTATGTTTAACTTTTGGTCGTCAAGACGCTTGCATCTGTCGAAAGGCTAGACGCATGCGGTGTTGAACGAGAGGCATAAAGAAGAGGCATAAAGAGAGGAATAAAGTAAAAACGCATAACGATGAATCCACATAATTTGAGACAGTATTAGGCCTAGGATAGGGCTGCGTACTGAGTTCACTGGTATTTTCAGTAGTTATTGACGATGTTGTAAAAAATAACAAAGTAAAATGCAAGAATACAAAAATAGGTTTTAGAAAAATGAGAACAGTGACAAGAATAACCGTTCGTTGATGATATGGTCCTAATGGTAGATCCTAAAGGAAAACTACATAACTTACCGATACATAAGAGTTAAGAAAAGTAAATATGGAGATAAATATCGACAAAAGCAAAACAATTGTACTTGATGGGAAGGTAATGGAGCAAGTCAAAAACTATATGTATTTAGGCACAATAATGGAAGATAACGGAAAAATGGATGGCGAAATGAACGAAAAAATGGGAAAAGCAGGCAAACTATACATCACCCTAAAAACAACATTCCTAGGAAAAAGAGAGATACCGAAACAGGTAAAAGCACAGATGTATCAGAAAGTAGTGAGATCTTCAATGATGTATGGCAGCAAATCTTGAACCTTAGCAAAGAGAGACAAAAGTAGAATTACAGCTGCAGAAATGAGATTCCTACGCAAAGTAGAGGGAATTATAGGAAGAGATAGAGTGAGAAATTCGACAGCAATTTTATAACTGGAAACGAAACCAATAGAAGGAGCTGAGAGACTGAGCCGGACTGAGAAAGACAACTGCGCTGGCTAGGACACATCCATAGAATAAATGAAGAGAGATTAACAAAACAAATCTATGAAGCGAAAATACTAGGAAAAAATAAAGTTAGACATCCAAGACTGAAACAGGAAGAACAAGTTCGACAAGCGGCAGAAAAACGAGGAATTCATTGGCATGAGGTTAGAAAATTAGTGGCCAGGAACTCATGGAGGGCTAAAATTAATGAAATACTATCATGCTGAAATGTAAACTGTTAGTCTTACATTTAACGGTAGAACGGACTTTTGGAAAAAGTAATAAAATTGTAAATTTAGTGGGCAAGAAATATTTTTTAGTATATATTTTTCTTTAGTAAATTGTAATTATTCTAAATATTCCTTTATCCATGCAGATTTTGAAAGTTGAAAGGCGCATTGAAACGCATGTTGAACAGAAAAGTTGAACATGTGAATATGACATGCTATAATGAATTATTTTTTAAATTGTAAATTACAACAATTTCATATTCCACATATATATATATATATATATATATATATATATATATATATATATATATATATATATATATATATATATATATATATATATATATATATATATATATATATCCAGTAGTGAAATTGCCCCACTTGCGAAACAAGCAAAGCAAAGCGAACAAAGCGAGCAAAGCGAACAAAACGAGCAAAGCGAACAAAGCGAGCAAAGCGAGAACCTTGCCCCACCCTTTAAAAATTGTTACACAATTAATTTCTATTTTCTTTTAATTTCAATTTGATTGTACTATTTTGATTTCTTAAATAAAATACTTTCGGAACTATTAAATTGATATGTGCATTTTTGCAAATAACCTTTTTGCATCATATGTCATAACTTTAAAACCCCAAACTGGAAATTTACCGGTTATGTAGAATTCGCAGAAATGTTGTTTACTTTTGACTCAATCTTCTGTGAACTTTGATTTTTATAAAAGTATGGTAATGAATATATAGTTGCAATTTTTTTTAATGGTAGTCGAACAGTGATGATCAGAATTAGACGAAAACCCATTTTTCCTGTTAAAAGTAAATGCCTGGTGGGTCGTATTATACCTCAACAAATGTTATATGATAAATATATTTAATTCGGGTATTTTTTGAAACTTTTTCTGGAGACTATTTTTTAGTTCTTAGTTTTTTTAAAAATTCTAAATAAGCTTTAATTATTTGGAGAAAAAGTATAAAAGTCCTATTTTTTTTCACCATCAGTTAAAGCTTGAAGTATTTTATTTCGTATAATGGTTTTTTTGTAACGTGTGTGAAATGTATGGAGAAGGTAACAAATAAATCTTTCTTCCAAATGATTGGGTTTCTGTTAATTCATCCTAGTGTTATATAGCTTTGTACTATTAATGGGTGGGGCAAGTGGGACGTTTTATTTATTAAATATTTCAATGAAATGTGAGTCCCTAGCAGAAATGCGACTTTGTGCCTTTTTTACTAGTTCTAGCTAGGTGTAACTAGGTGTAGCGTATTTCAAAAATATAATGTTCCTGGTACTTAGGGCAATTAGCTAAATATAATGTTTGATCCAATTAAATCTCAATTTTAGTTCAGATGCCGCTTTATGCATTGGAATTCAGTTTTTGTTGCTTTGGTTTCTTAAGGTATTATTTGAAAATAAATTATATTTTTATAGTCATTATTCCATACGTTTCCGCATAAATTGGTGTATTTTGTTACAAAAAAAAAGAAAACTTAGACATTATTCTCCTCTAATTAAAGTTAAAGTTGAAATTAGTTCTTTCACATCTTAATCTTCCTTATCGAGAATGCTTCTTTCACATCTTTAATTAAATAATTCACATCATATCACTTTTTAAACGGTTCACGTCCCACTGAAAAGTATATGATTAATTGATTTATTAAATTAACTCTTCAAAATGTACACCACCCCATCCCTTGTAAAAGAAGCATCGTTGGTTGGAAAATATTGAACAAAAATTTGGAATCCTTTGGTTTTAGCCAATAAATCGTTCACAATATTTCTCCGTCTGAAAAATCTCCAAGTAAGAGTACTTGTATCTTTTGTACATGATGAGGGAGAGCACAATCCAATAGGAAACTTTAACTTGCTGAGCAACACTTCGAGTGCTTCTGATTGAATGCTTTTCAACAAGATATAAAATTTGTTTTTTGACTTCAGGGCTGATTTCTGGATGGTACCCACATTCTTGAAATTTTGGAACCACACTACACGTGTCGAAACTTTTTGATGTACTTGGAAAAATGTCTGCCGATTTGGAAGCCTCTTTTTGGAGAGGTTCCTCGTAAATTAGAACCATAACCTGATATTTACGCAGAATATACTTTTGGGTTATAAATCGAACTTGAATGTACGCACTGAAATACTGAAATAATTTTTGACACAATTTTGAAATAACAATCTTAGTCGTGGCAATATTGCGACGATGCTACATCCTTCAGGGCTGATGTAGGGTAGGATTCTTAATTAAAAAAAAAAGATCTTTTAATAATGTTTATTTGATTATTTGTAGTTTATTCGTTAATAATAATAAATTAATATTTGCCAAATGGACTTTTTTTACATATCTGCTTAAAATGTTAATTCTTTTCATAGCTTTTCGACTGGTGATTTAGTAATTTTTTTTCTTTATTTGGGTTTTTCGCCACGATCTAAAACTCAAAAAATATCCAAAATATCTTTAATAACTTTGAAAGTTTAAATAATAAAATCTCAACTCCAATATCTTAATTTTTTTTTCTCACGGACCCTTAGGTTTTGGATTCTTTTGGTAAGGAACTTTTTTCTTTACAATGATGTGAAGAATCGTTGGCTAAATTTACGAAAGTAATTTCCCCTATATATATACACAAAACATTTTATTCTTATAATTTTTATTATCACTTTATATTCTTAAGTTTTTGACACAAACTAAATTAATGAATGAAAATAAAATAAAATTGTTTACGTTCAAAATATTTTAAAATATATATAAATGAAAGATTTTAATTCAGCAGTAAAATAAATATTACACAATCTGCAAGTTGCAAAAATAGAAAATAATAACGGTATATGACTAGAGACTTTTATAAAAGGTCTACGACCGCGAAGAAGAAATGATGCTGAGGCAGCCTAACACCATACTAATTGTTTTATAATCATGGTAATAATAAATATATAACTGTACAAGTAATTAATGAACAGTATATACGATGACTCAACCATCTCCTTAATACATGGTTTCTCAACCTTTTTAGTAGCGACCCACTAAATAGTCAAAAAGTTATGTAACAAACTTTGCGAGCCCCTCACTACAACATGTTAATTTGACGTTTATCAAAGTTTTACACGGCAACGATTCGTCCTTTTTTCAGCGTCGTGATTTATGAAGAATCGATTTTATTTTTAAGTGGCTTATAAACGCCTTCGAGCGTGTTCACACGCTTACGAATCGTGAAGAAAACGAATAATTTATTTGTCTTTATATTAAAAGACGAATCGTCAATGACGGATATATGTGTGAATTGACCGTTACACTTGTACCGAAATACTGCACCACAGCCACAAATACCGAACTACAAGACTTGAGTAATCCCTTGTTCTTATATTCCTTTTACCAGTTCGAACTTGCGCCCTGCATCTCGTGCCAATCGCCCGCGCAGGGGAGCGAATCTTTCGTCCCGAGTGTGCTTAGAGTGCTTAGAGAGTGCACTCTTAGCACTGTGCTTAGAGTGCTTAGAGTGCTTAGAGAGTGCTTAGACAGATTCGTACAAGTTATGCGCTTTGGTAATAAAAACAAAGAAACGAGACGAAGAGCTTGATTGTTAATTACGTTTTTACGAAAATAAGTACTACTTTTAATAAGTATTTCTTCTCTCCCAGTGTTAAATACTACGATTTCTTCTCTCACTCAGTGTTAAATAAATTAATAACAGTGTGGTAATAAAATAAATTAATACTTTTAAATACAATTGACACATTTTTAACTAAACGAAATGTACCGTTTACAACTGGTGATACAGTAAAGAAAAAGACCAGATTATACAATGAAACATATTTAAAATATGGATTCATTGCCTTGGATGTCAAGCCGCAATGTGTTGTTTGTTATCAAATTCTGGTCTACGGAAAGCATGGACTTCATAATTACTCCGGCATGCTATTCAATTCTATGAGTCAACAGAACTTGGTATAATTAATGTATTTTATCCGATACGCATACGAGGGGTCAATTAAAGAAAATATGATTTTGCTAATCTGCAGTCTACTAATCTGCAATCTTGCAATCTGTGGTCGTACAACTGGCGATGGACTCTGATGCAACACTGTGTGGGACTAATGCAACACAAAACATAAACTTGGACTTTAATAACTGCATTGAGGTATGTACTGATGGCGAGAAAGCGATAACGGGGAAGAGTAGTGGTGTGATCGCAAAATTAAAAGACATTATGCCACATATGGAATAGACGCACTGTTTCACAAATTCGCTTGCTACAAAAAGATACTAGATAATTTACAAAATGTTGTATCAGAAGCCGGAAAAATTGTTTATTTTAGCCGACCTTTGCAGACTAGATTGCTTTCCACGTTGTGTGAAGAAATGGATGCCAAATACTACTCACTACTTTTCCATACTGAAGTCAGGTGGCTGTCGCGAGGAAAAGTTTTAACGGGTTTTTGAATTGCGAGATGAATTAAAAAATCATTTTTACAGATAAAAATAGCTGATTTTCACAGTTTTTACAAGATCGAGAAACTTTACTATTACTGGCTTACTTCAGTGATATACTTTCACATTTGAATGATTTGAATACGCGTTTACAAGGCCGTAACAAAAAAAATATTAATGACAGACAAAGTCAATGCCTTCGTCAATAAGTATTTGGTATTTGGATCATATGCTTCGAAAAACGCAATTTTGATGCATTCACTTTCACTTTGGATTATATTACCAAAAATATAAATTTAGATAATTATATTATTGATCGCGTGTTGGGCAGCATGAAAACCCATATACGCCAATTGAATATTATTTACTGGAATATTTTCCAGATAATGATGATTTGTCGAAAAGATGGGTTCTCAATCGGTTTGATGAAAATGTGTAGCTGCTGAATTACCTATTGAGATTTATAACCAACTTATTGAAATATCGGCCGACAAAACTCTACAACTTGAATTTTTAACTCAAAATTTAGATAGAAGTTTTGGCTTGATGACGATGTGAATACGGAAGCCTAGTAACGGAAGCTTTGAAAATATTGATCCCCTTCGCTACTTACTTATGCTTACTTATGCGAAAAAAAGCTTCTCGACTATGGTGGCGTTCAAAACTAAATATATAAATCGTGTATTTTCACTGGAAAATAGTTTGCTTATGTGTGTTTACAATGATAATCTACATATAGAAAAAGTTTTAAGTGAAAAACAAAATCAACAGTCGCATTAAATTATAATTTAACTACAACTATGACTATTACTTTATTTGAGTTTATTTTATTATGTTGTTATTACCTGGTAATATTTACTTTTCTAATACTTGTTTATAAATTAAAAATACTTTAATAAAATGATGTTTCGTACACGGGTCTTATTTTTTGAACACATTGTATGTCACACATATTCCAGACCCCCAGATTGCGAAACGATGCCTTAATATGTGACTGTCTCTTTTTCAGGTACGAAGATGAGGTCCGAGGCAATGTTCCTTCAACTATCGCTTTGGAAGTATCCAGTTTAGAAGCTCCCTTTTCCAGCACGGAGACCCTGGTATGGGACTGGCAAGCCATTGCTCTGACGTCAGCTGTGTTCGCCTGCATCCTGTTTTTTCTAGTGGTCACCCTCTATTCATTGCACCAGGCGAGGCAGTGGCGGAGGTTAAAGGAAAATTTTGAAGCGGGTAAGTTTTAAAATAAAAAAGTTAGTATAGGAAGTGAAAAAGTTCAAAGTGGTGATTATTGAGTATATATTTCTAATTTTTTAGGGTTCCGTATGGAACTAATTCCATTCGTTGATTTGTTAAAAGGACCATAAAATATAAAAAATAAATATTATATATATATATATATATATATATATATATATATATATATATATATATATATATATATATATATATATATATATATATATATATTCATATTTTTGATAAACCACCTATCACTGATTAGTGAAATAAAATTTGAGAACTTAAAATATTTTCTTTCAATTAGATTAATTTCGAAAATTATTATCAAATAACCTGAAATTTTACATTATCACTATCATTGATTAAAAAGAAAACTTTTTAGTTTGAATTTATTTTGTTCTTATTCTTTTTGTTTCTGTGATATTACTTCGCACAATGTAGAAAGCAATCTAGTCTGCAATGGTCAGCGAGCCCTGATATTTCAACTTTTCGTATTTCTAGACCGGATCTTTTAATTTTCACGTTTATTTCATCCTAGGTCTCCCATACTGATCTTTTCGATCATGTTAAGATGTTCATATCATAAGCATACCCTACAATATGTTTTTCTTTATTTATGGCTATTCCATTTACGTTTATGTCTGTTTCGATGATGATTTTGTTTAATACTATGTTAAACCCGACTGGGGCCAATCGATTCTCCTAACGCAAATTCTACCGTGATGTGTTGTTGGATTTTTACTACTGTCTTAGATTTAAGCATCGTTATTCGGATTGATCTAATATGTTTAACTGGTATTCTTATTTTTTTCATATCCGGCTATGCTACTACTCTTTATATGCAGTCGTACGCCTGCCTGAAGTCTATGAATATCTGGAATAAGAAACATCGAATTCTGTTGTTTTCTCCATTATTGGAATAAACAACTGATCCATTGTTGAGCATCCCAACCCATTCGTTTTCACATTTCAGTTTATCTCCTTTTTCTTCACCATACTATTTCCACTGTTTCTGCTTAAATAACTATATATATATATATATATATATATATATATATATATATATATATATATATATATATATATATATATATATATATATATAAAAGAAAGCACATCTACTGAAATTCGACATGAAAAGGAACAGGCAGTTACATGGGAAAAATTTCACACAAAAAGCACAGGAACTGATCCCATTGAAAAATAACACAAAACACCCTTGGTGGGACTCGGAATGCGAAAGTGCATTGCAGCGACCTAAACGAGCATTTCAGGAGTACAACACTAAAAAATCCCCAGAAAGTCAACAGCTTTTTGACGTGACTAGAAAACAGACCGCAAAGGTTATCAAGCAAACTAAGAGGAAATACATGAAGGAACAACTAGACGAGAATTTCCGCAATTATAACACGAGAAACTTTTATAGGACTTTGGCAAGAGAATTCCGTGGACATACAGCACAAATTAGCGCTAACCAATCAGGAGAATTGTCGGGAGCTGGCACACTATTTCTGTGATCTCTTCAATTGCCCCGAACGCGACACAAGATTCCCCAAGGAAAATTGTATCCATATTCATTCAGAATTACCACCACCAACACAGGAAGAAGTCCACAGGCACATACGCAAACTAAAGAATAACATGACATCCGGTGAAGATGGTATCACCGTGGAACTATTGAATAACCTCGGACCAAATTCACTGCAGGAATTTACGCAAATTATCACGAACATCTGGCAAACAGAAAAATGACCAGATGAATGGAAATGTGCTCTTATCCATCCGCTGCACAAGAAGGGAGACAGAACAGATTGGAACAACTATAGAGGGGTCTCCTTACTACAAGTCAATTACAAAATCTTCTCAGCATGCCTTCTCCTGAGAACACAAAAACAATTAGAACACAAAATTGACGAGTACCAGGCAGGTTTTCGTCCTGGTCACTCATGCACTGAAGAAATATTTAGCTTAAAAACAATACTGAAATACAAAGCTATCAGGAACGTTCCAATCATCTGTACGTTCGTGAACTTCAAGAAAGCATTTGACTGGATCGACCGAAAATCTCTGTTCAATATGCTAGAAGAAAAAGGACTCGACCCCAAAACATTACGATTGATCAAGCAGACACTGACCGACACAACCTCTAAACTGAAATTTATGAGAGAAATTTCCGAACCCTGCCTGATTAAAACCGGAATACGTCAAGAAGATGGGTTATCCCCACTCCTCTTCAACATGATCTTGGACAAAGTCATAAGGGAATGGGAAAAAGAACGGAAGAATCATGAACACTGGCAGCCGGACGACCCAAAAACAACATATAAATCTCATGCCTAGCCTTCGCAGACGACCTAGCAATACTCGCAGACAATGAAACAAGGGCCACCAAACAGATAGAAGTCCTCAAGGAATGTGCAGAGAAAGACGGCCTACAAATCTCCTTTCAAAAAACCGAATTCTTCTGCTCAAAATTAGATGTCTAAAATTTGAACACCTAATACGGCAAGATAAATAGGGTCACTCACTTCAAATACCTGGGTGAGATCCTCGAACCCACAGGAGGAGAGAAGATAGTATACAGGACTCGATTACAGAAGATGAAGAGGGCATACTGCAAGACACACAATATTTACAATATGAAAGGCATATCCACATACGCACAAATAAAACACTACAACACAGTAATTAAACCAGAGGTACTATACGCAAGCGAGACATTTACACTCCATGCAAAAATCGGCATAGAAAACATACTAAAAGAAGAACGCAAAATTATGAGGAAAATTCTCGGCCCAAAACTGACAGAGGAAGGATGCAGACTACATTCTAGAAATACCTCAGAGAGAATGTTCAACGTAACGGCGGATATAAGAAAAAGACACTTTAAATTCTATGGACATATCAGCAGACTCCCACCGACAAGACTCACCAACAGAATTCTTACACACATACAAGCAGTCAAGTTAACAATATCATGGACCGAACAAGTCAGAGCTGATCTGAGAAAGGCACAAATGGGCCCGACAGAGATTGAGGATAGAATAACGTACAGAAACAAAATACATATGTGGAACGTTGCGTCAGAGAGCAAAGTTTCGAGGAGATCGGAGACAAGGTGGACGGAGGAGAGAAAGAGAATCCACGGAGAAAAGATGAGAGAGGTGTGTAGGATCAGAAAGAACACTCGAAAATAAGTCAGAATGCTTTGCGTGATCCAACCGGGTCTATACGCACCTAATAATAATAATAATATATATATATATATATATATATATATATATATATATATATATATATATATATATATATATATATATATATATATATATATATATGTATATATATATATATGTGTATATATATATATATATATATATATATATATATATATATATATATATATATATATATATATATATATATATATATATATATATAATGAATGTTTTGGCAATATTATAAAATATTGTGTTTTCAATGTTGATCCTTATAACAAAAATATTAATATTCTGAATAAGTAAAAAATATATTGTTAAAGGTTGTGAAGGTTTTATCCGGGTCACGTCAAAAAAAATTGGTGAACAATTTATAACGAGAACACGGATATTAAAACCTCATTACTTCCTATTAATGTTTTTAAGTGTGATTATACGAGAGATGTAAAAAATTAAATAACATGTCATTGTCTCCTTGATGTAAATTTTATGGTCTTGAATTTCGATATAAATATTACCCATAGAATATTATTTTAATGTTTTCTTGTTTTAGTATAAGCTTTTCTCTTTTTGGGATTTTCCTTTCTTTATACCCTGAAATATAGTTTACAGGATCTTAAAAATTAAAACTATCAAGAAAAATACACCTTTTCAGTTTCTTGTTCATCTGAAAATCAGATCATTACTTTATATAACTTAGCAAATGTGTTAGAACCATATTGAATTGCTAAAAGGTGGTGCTACCAGATATTTATTTATTATGTTTGTATACCAAATATAATAAAGAACCATCAAATTATGTTGTTTTCTCCATTATTTGAATGAACAACTGATCTATTCTTCAGCGTCTCCTTCTAAACCCTGCCTGACATTCGCCAATTCGTTCTTCGATCTATGGTACTATCCTCTGCCTTACTATGTTTGTTAAAACTTTATAAGTTGTGCAAAGCAAAATGATTGCCATGATAGTTTTCACATTTCAGTGTATCTTCTCTCTTATGAATTGGGCATATAACCGCCTGCTGCCATTGATTCTTTACTTCTGCCTACTTCAACTTCTGCCTACTATTTAAGATGTTGACTTAATTGAAGAATGGTTTAAGTTAATTCTTTCCTTCCAAGCTTCAGTAGTTCTGAAGGTATATTGTCTAGGCTTGGAGCTTTATTACCGAGTTCACTATTCATTAAACTTTCCTCCATCTCCTGCAACGATGGTACTTATACAAGTGGCTATGATATATTCGTTCGCGTCCTTTCAGCGAAGCGAGATTTCAGCGCCTTTAATTTTATTGAACAACGAATTTGTATAATATTTCTATATATATTTCTAGATATAAATAATTTCCTTAGAATATTCTTGTTATTCTTCTTAAAATGTTTTCTTATCTAATTTTAATATTTTCCATTTGGGGTTTTCTTTTCTTTATAACACGAAGTATTGTTTATACGACCTTAACCCTAGAATGTTTAGGAGAATTGCATGCCTATAGTTGCTTAGGCGGGGTTACCTATAACCCCAGTTATAAATTTTTATTTAACGTTTAAAACAAAAAATAAATTTTTATTTCAATAAAACAAGACTTATTTTAAATATTAGCTACATATTTCAGCACTATGGTTATTACAAACAGTTTTAAAACACTTCGCACATGCAGTTTTTCGGTATTATGTACAACAAAAGTAGCACGGATTTGGCTTTCTTAGAGGTGAAGGATACTAACGTTTTTGATTATCAAATCCAAACTGAGATGACATAATTTCTTTTCGTTTATCTGGAAGAAATTATAGAGGAATTTCCTTTCTGAAAGTACCTACTATAGTCAAGTTGTAATCAGCAAGCATTTTGTCAGCTAAGGGGATGGAAGTAAACCAATTGTCCATTGTCAAATCCCGTTCTGTTCCGTGAATGTGTTCTGTCAGTTTTTTTACATAATAATCTGGGAGAACTTGTTTATTTGGCCTGTCTTCTTTGCCGATATAAGGAATCAGTTACCATATAATATATGCGTGAATTACACATTGTTATAACTTTAATATCATATTTGTCAGATTTTGATGAAATATAGATTCTAATAGGGCAATTGCCTCGAAACCCCAACATTTGTTCGTCAATTGTACAATAACTACGAGGAGTATAGTATTTTGTACAGTTAGATATGAATATCTCCCACATACAACGCATTGGAGAAAATTTATCTACTCGGTTTCTTACGGTTTTGTCATCAAATCTGAGGCAACTTACCAGGAATCAAATCTTGTTTCACTCATTATGATCGATATAATTGCGTTCATATGTTTTGACCACATCTCTGTTGTAGTGAGATAGTTATCTCTTCTACATCCTGTTATATAAAGCAATCCTATAAAAGCCAAAATCACGCCGACATCTATATCATTGACGAATTCACAATTAGCAACATAGGTCTCCTTTTGTCGTTGCATTTCCATATTATTATACAGGACAATAATGTCTATAACATCCGCGCTAAAGAATAACTTTCTTGTCTCTAACTCGGTTGTAATATATTTAGCCACATCTTTTGGACCTGGAACACGTAAAACAATATTTTGTTTAGGTGCCCGACTACGACATGGAAGCTCAGTACTCCAAATATGCCCATTTTTTCTTTTTATTACTTTTCCTGGAAGCTGTTGTTCTCTCTCATCCTCTTCACTTTCTTCTGCTGAATATGTGCTCTCTCTCTATCGGACTGGACTGAAACATTGTCTTCATAGTCAGTGTCGCTATTATCCGAATCAGGTTCATTATCCAGTACATCATTCCATCGTAATAGAGTTTCCTAAAAATTTGGATCATCCTGTTGGACAGCCATCTAAAAAATTACGTTATTTCTATTTTTTTTAACTAAAATAAAATTATAGTCAATGCTTACCTGGGGGTACTCGTTACCCCAAATGCAAAATAACTAAAACTATTTTACTGAACAAACACGTGTGACCAATAACACTTCGACTTCTTCAGCCAGGTTTTTTAGTTAGCCCGGAGGCTTCTACTAGTGTCTAATAAGATTACGACCCTAAGATGGGCACTTTTTATATTTTTGGGGGTCTCTAGCTGACCCGTGAAGACCAATAATACATACACTCTAACCTTAAATACACATTGCGAAATCGGCGTTGTTGCCAATTCATTCATAAAAAAACTTATACATATTTAAATTTCTTCTGGGATTACTCGTAACGCCACTAAGCACGCTAGGGTTAATAATTTAAATTGCCAAGAAAAATATAACTCTGTTACATAAGCAAAATTATATAAAATACAATTTTATATAATTTTGTTAATCTATTAGAACCATATTGAATTGCCAAACAGTAGTGATGTCCGCTGTTATTCTCTAATATACACCCAAAATATTGAAAACATTACAACATTTAGCACATATTTTATCCGAGATATTGGTTTACCAGTTTAGTAATGCAACAAATATGAACGAATATTGATTACCACAAGCACCACTTTTATATTAAAATATGCATATTGTAGATAATTATTAAATTTCTTGTTAAATTCCGAGATATATATATATATGTATGTATATATATATATATAAATATATATATATATATATATATATATATATATATATATATATATATATATATATATATATATATATATATATATATATATGTATGTATATATATATATATATATATATATATATATATATATATATATATATATATATATATATATATATATATATATATGTATGTATATATATATATATATATATATATATATATATATATATATATATATATATATATATATATTTATATATATATATATATATATATATATATATATATATATATATATATATATATATATATATATATATATATAGGATCGGTACCATGTAAATATATGTCCTTTACCTAACTAATGATTTTCTTTCATAAAATTGAATTGAAAGTAATGTATTGTGCATATTTGAATAATTAGTAAGAATATTTTTACTATCGGCTCTATGGTGGCAATGTACTTTTCCACTTTATCTCGGAAGGTATTCCAGTTGGCCTTTCTAAAATTCCACCGTGAGACCTTTGCAGTTCTCATAAGGGGAATGTATATACCTAGTGTGATTAGGGAAGGTCTATGTTCGCTGTGTGGGAAGTTTCCCAAAACTTTTCGTGTGGCTGGTATAGGTCTTTTCGTATGATCGAGGAATACAAAATACAGGTCCGGACAAGATGATGTTTGTCACCTTGCTGATGATAGGAAGGATTTATTATCTTTTACGTCATATAGTAGATCGAAGTTGTTGTTTTCCATCCAAATAGAAACTATTGCTAGTTTTTCTTTTAATATATCAAATCACTGCAGGATGAAGGCCTATTCAGCATGCTTCCAACTTTCGAGGTTCTGAGCTTTTCTCTGCCATTCGGGTTCAATATACTTAATAATATCATCAGTCCATCGTGTTTTCGGTCTTCTCCATGGATGTTTGCGATCAAGCGGTATCCAGTCCAGGACCGCCCTGGTCCATCTTTCGTCCCATCGCCTCGCTACATATCCTGCCCACTTCCATTTCAATTGCTTTATTCTTCCTATAATGTCACTCACTTTTGTTTGTTCTCTAATCCATGTGCAGGTCTTTCTATCCCGTCTAGTAATGCCAAGCATACATATTTTCATTCCCCTCTGGCTCCTCGAAGTTTTTGAACTGACTGTGATGTGAGTGTCCAGGTCTCACTTCCGTATGTCATAACGGGCAGGACATACTGATCAAAGACTTTTGTTTTCAGGAAAAGTGTAGTTTTCACTTAAATACTATGGTGAGCCTGCCAAATGCCTGTGAGCCACATTTAACGCGTCGTTCCACCTCCCGGACGGTATCCCCTTCCATTGAAACCCTCCTCCCAAGATATATATATATATATATATATATATATATATATATATATATATATATATATATATATATATGTATATATATATATATATATATATATATATATATATATATATATATATATATATATATATATATATATATATATATATATAGTGAACCACAACTTCCAAATCCGTACCCAAAACAGAAATCCTTTTGTCTTCAGCAAATTTATTGAACATGACCTGACTCTTCTTCTGGTTTATTTTGTACGTGTCTTTGCAGTTCTTCTGGGTCTTATGAAAGAAGAACGATATCATCTGAGAATCTAAGATGATTTAAGTATGCACCATTAATCCTTATTCCATCCTGTTTCCAATCCGGATTATGGAACACTTGGCTGAGAAAAGAAGAGGCGATATTGTGTCACTGTAGCTTCATCATATAACCATCCTAGTAGATTCACATAGGCTTTCTCTACACCCTGATTGAGTAATACATCTATGATGGCCCGCTTTGAGATTGAATGAAATGCTTTTTCATAATCGATAAAAGCCAAGCACAGTGGCATAGTTTATTCGCTGTGTCTTTCTATGACCTGCTGTAGAACCTGGATGTGATCCATTGTACTGAATCCACTTATGAATCCTGCTTGCTTCGTTGGTTGTGCGTCATTAAGTTTTGTTAGTATTCTTTTGGATATTATCTTGGTGAAAACTTTGTACACCACTGATAGGAGGCTTATTGGACGGTAGTTCTTTAAATCTTCCCGTGCTCCTTTTTTATGTAAAATAATCACTTCTGCATTTTTCCATAAGCTGGGTACTTCTTGTTGTTTGAGGCATTTTGAGTATAATTTGGCAAGTGTTTTATGTAAAGTCCTTTTAACATCTCCACAGTTATTCTATCCTTTCCTGGAGCTTTGCCATTTTTCATCGAGTCTATAGCCTTTGTCACTTCCTCCACCAGGATATCCGGCACTTGTTCTTCAGTGGGCATTGCTGTTCTTGCCTGATTCTTGTCCTCATATAACTTTGAATAAAATCGGACAATATATATATATATATATATATATATATATATATATATATATATATATATATATATATATATATATATATATATATATATTTTTTTTTTTTAAGAATGTTACTGTGATAGGTCATGTTCCACTTCGCCTAACGATTTTAATACTTTTGTATCCCAATCAAAAAGAAGGATTTGCCGAACTCTGCAAAATAGATCTCTGATTTACCGATTATCTTTTTATTTGATGTGAATTTTCTTTCCAGCCAGCTATTTTTTTTATTTTTGGAGAAGTCCGGAAAATAGGGTAGATGTGGCATTAATTTGTAGTGCAAATTGACCAACTTTGCTGTTGCAATGGCGGACTAAAAATGTCGTGATGAAACATTACTTTTTTTGCCAAATGCTGGCATATTAGCTCATCGTGAAATTTGACCAATAATACTCTCAATAATACTCAATAGCATAAATCTCTCATGTGATCGTCTTTTCCTTTTCCAAATAATGGATGAAGATAATACCTTGCGAATATCAGAAACCGGTTGTCATGACTTTTCCTTGCCATAGTAGGTCTTTGTCTTCTTTGGGGCATGTGCGCCGGATTAAACCCACTGCTTCGACTGTTCTTTCATTTCTGGTGTTATAGTAATAAATTCAACTTTCATCAGCAATCACGAATCCCGCAGAAACTGCTTTGGATTGAGTTTGTGGGTGCAATCGCGCTGATAGGTTTCTCATGCCCAAATGTTTGGGAGAAATTTTTATCATCTCAACAATCTGTTTAAATTTCACTCTACGATCGACCTTTACGATATCATTGATTTTGCTGATTATTTCGTTTGTAGTGACCTCAACAGGGCGCCCCAAGTGTGGACCGTTACTCGCGCTGGTTCGATTCCATCGAAACTCGGTAAACCACTTATGAAATATGAAATATAAAGGAGTATAGTATAATATGTTTTCAACATATGTCGGTTTGCATGATGGTTTTTCCATGCAAAAAGCAGTGTTTAATCAACAAACGAAATAAGCTTTTTTTAAATAACAAGTATAATCATTCAGGTTTAATATATTGGAGTTGTCCATAAGTTTTTTTTATTATAAATTGAAATCATCAATAAATTTTCAAAACTGCAACTATTTGTTTCAAAGCCTTTTATAAGCAGTTCGTATTTTTAGAGGCAAAAAACTTAAGGTACTTCATGTTGACTTTACCGCATATTATTAATTTCAGTCAAAGCAAGAAATATGACAACGAATGAAACCGAAATATGAATCTCAGAAGCTTTTCCTTCGTTTGGGAATGAATGGTTTGCTGAGGTGCTACGCTTTTTTGTTAAGCAACACGAGTATTATTATTGGTTGAGCAGTGAAAAGGAGGGGTTCACATAATTGTGTGATTGTTTGGAATCAGCTCAAAATATACTATGCATTTAAACATTTACCAAAAGCAGAAAAACGCCCACCTCAAGAACTTGTTCTGTTTAGTCACATGTCCTGTATCTGGAATTATATAATTGCTATTGTTTATCGGAGTTATTAAATAACATAGTCAAGAAGGTGCCGAACTTCTAAAATCGCATCTAAAACCAAAAGTTTGTATACTTTGCATTATTTATAACAGCTAAACGTTAATAATCTGTGTATAACCATCTAAGCTTGACTGATTTCCGAAGGTGGCCCCTTATTCATTAATTCTTTTTGAATTAGTTATATTTTGTATGGATTGAGAATGTCCTTCACCTTTCAGTTCGTAGGATCTCTCGCTGCTGTAAATTTCTGTTTCAGTATAGACGCAAAATCTATATTATCTTAACAATGGTTTTCATTTTTGTTTCGCAATCTTCATATATTTTTGGTTATGAGATATGTTTAATCACATCTCATATCATATTAATAAGGCTATAGAAATATATGTTGGGCTTTTTCCTCTCCACTTTATTCCGCTGACATTTCCATTTCAACCTGGGCTTTATTATTGATAATGAGCTATTCAGAGATGCCATTGCCATTTCTTTCAAAAGTCCAAGACTTTTATTTCAAGTAAAAATATAATTTTCTGAACAACGTGATTTATTTTTGTAAAAGATTAATTTTAATTATCGGGTTGTTCTGAAAATTCGCAGTGATTTTTTTAAGAAAAAGGGAAACGCAGAGAGTGTATGTTAATATTTATTTAGTCTGGCATACTTATTGCCAAAAAAATGTTAACAGGTTATTTTTCCTTTTAAAAAGATTTCCCATTTAAACAATTTTGGAGGAGGCGGAGTTGATAGTAGTCCGAGGCAGGGCAAAACATCCTAAAGCTAAATAAGGCAATACATTCCAAGTGAAGCTCAAAACTTTTTGCCGGATTCTGATTGAAACGTGTGGTCGTGCATTGTTATGATGAAACACGATGCCATTCCTGTTTGTTTATTCTAACCGTTTTTCTTCAATTGCTGTCTTTAACCGATCTAATTGAATCTATTCAAAAAGGGCTCAAGTCACAGTTTTTTCAAATATAACTTTTTGGCGCCATTTTGTTCATTAAAGTGTTGTACATATTCCCTGTGAAAAGAACACACCTTCATGTACCACACACCAACTTATATAACAATCCAAAATTAAAGTGTGTATAAACAGGACACTTATGCCACCCTTTCAAGTGAAACGCAACTCAGCTGCCAGATTAATTAGTAGTTTAGTTTAGTTTATCGTTATCAAATGGAGAAAAAGAGTGTCTAGTCTAAGGAACATTCAAAACTATAAACATAATACAATAAAAAAAGCCAAAATTGCTGGAGGGGCTCATAAAAACAATTAAGGGAAAGATGTGGCACCACGACAACCGGGAGCTGATTGCACGTTAGGTTTTTTTCAATATTCGTTCTCAACATTATGTTTGTTTCCTCGCGATGTTACAACTATAGCACTTATTTTATTACTTAATGTTTATCGTTTTCTTTATTTACAGATGTATATAGGATATATCTGACGATGTCATGCAAATTACTATCCGTTTTATTAACAATTTTGATAGTAAAAATGCCCAAGACACTTACTTGCAGGCATTGACTAAAAAGAAGGAAACACAGAAAAAAGCGGCCCAGATCTGAGGAACCTAAGAACAGAAAATTTGCCTTCATGTATTACATTAAGATAGAAGGTGTAAAAAAGTGTGCAAAAAAGCATTTTGCAGCATTCTTAGAATTTCTGAGAACTAAGTTAAACGTTTATTTAAAACAAATGAACAGCCCATAGATCAGGTAAATCAGAAGGATCACGGAGCAATGCAGAATCTACTAAAATACGGGAGTATATAAAGTCATTTCCTGTTAAATATATACACTACTATATATCACAGATGCATCATCCTATTATTTAGATGAAAAACTCAATGTGAAAATTATGTACACATTATATGAACAAAAGTATACAAGTATATGAAATACAAGTATTCTTAAAATATTTCCAGGAAAACTTTAGCTTATCGTTTGGTAGAAAGCAAATTAATGTTAGTGCATTGGGGAAAGAGTTAAAGATTAAACTGAAAAATCCACATCTTAATGCAAAAAGGATCTATCAAGCAGAAAGTGAGATCCACAAAAGACTAGCAAATAAATGTTACCAAAAAATACTGGTCGATTGCAAAAGTGGATTGCATTTGATTATATGCAAAATTTACCACTTCTACATATTCCAGTGCAGGAGTTTTTTTTTTATCTACGTCAACTATGGCTATATAAGTTTTGCATTTATGATCTGAAAACTGTTAAATCAGTCTATTATTCTTATTGTGAAGGAGTCGCTAATAAAGCTAGTACCTTTGTGCTAGATTATATTAAAAGGCATATTGGTAATGACGCCGAAGAGCTGCATCTATTTTCAGATGGTTGTGCCTGCCAAAATCGGAATCATGCTATGAGCCGTATGCTTTTATCACTGGTAGCTGAAAAAAATAACAATATAAGCGAGATAAAATATTACAATACCCTAAAGAGGCCATTCGTTCTGCCAAACGATGGAATGTTAGGGACAGCAAAGATACATATTCGAAAAAATGACAGGATTTACACACCAGCTGAGTAGGAAAATCTTATAGTTGAGGCTAACGAAAATTGTGAAATAAAAAGGCCCAAAACTGACGATATTATAGATATAAAAAATGGTGGCCGAATCAGTATAAGAAACTGGTGCTATCTGTGGATTCCTATGGCAGAGACGTACCCAAGGACAAAAAAATGACTTTTGCTATTTCCAAGGTGTCACAATTCACATTTTCCAAGTCAACACCAGGTCTTGTGACAACACGTGAATCCATAGATTTTTTAATCAGTTATGAAGTCCAGCTTTTACACAGGATGGATGGTCAGATTGCCCTTACCATTAAGTAATACTTCTACATATGCTGTTGTAAAGGGCCAATCAATGAAAAGAAAATGACAGATTTGAAAAAACCAGAAAAATATATTTCAGAGAAGTACAAAAATTTCTATACAAAGGCCTTTGCATGGCCAACAACTTCAGCAAACAGTGAATATCAAGAAAATCATGATGATTAACTAACATTTCTTCTGAATAAAATATCTTTGAAATTTGTGTGTACATCTAAGAAGTTATTTCGGAAAAGGAATTACTCTAAAAATTTTAATTAATGATATCTGTATGATAAATGTTTATTATTAATATATAAACAATGCCAAGTTTACTGTAACTGTGTTAATAATAATAATAAAGCTGAAAGAAGTTACTGTAGTGGAAAATAATATACTATGTCGGTGTTTGTTCTTTATTGCTCGCTGGCATTCATCTAAATTAGTGACATCTTGGCGGGTGTGACCTTTCTGGCATGTGTCCCATTAGTTTTTGTTCCAGTATGGAATTTCATGCTTGATTTATTATACTAAACACCAGAACAGCATGCCGACAAATTGTTTTTTCCAGGTTTATAAGTTAATTTACTACAAGGCATTTTAAAATGATCAGAATACTATACACTATATTTCAGGAAAATATTTCCATAGTAAATCAGACAGGTTCATTTCAGTTTTGTCCAATAGTTTTTTTGTTGCTCTAGATTAGGATGATCATTTATGTTTTACATTTACTTATTTTATTTGTGTTGTGTATATTTTTGTTTTTATGTTATTACTATTATTGGTTGACATATCAGCAGTTTAAACAGTTTCTTATGATTTTCAGTAGATCAGATTTTGTTAAGTAAATGCTTATTTTTTTTATCAAAAACTGCTTTCTAAAAGGAATTACCATCTGTTTCCAAATACTTGAAGAATATAATACCTTGCGAATCTCTGTTTTGATGGTTCCTTAGTTTCTGGCGTGCACGTAATTATGATTCGAAGTGTCATCAACAGTTCAACATACGAATTGCCATAGAAACTCCTTCGAATTGGTATTTACACATGTCTAATCACTGCTGTGATCACCCATTGCGTTGATAGCATTCTTCTCAAATGTTCATATAGAATTTTCTTAACGAGTTCTTCCGAGATGTTTATCATGGATCCAATCCAATGTCATGGATTTTCTTAATCATCTTCTTAGTAATGATCTCAACGGGGGTCCTGAGCGCAGAGCGTCAGTCATGCTGGTTCGATCACATGGAAACTATTTATGAGTCCCCAAATAGTAGCGTTTAATCAACATCAAAGAAATTGAAAATATTTACAAGCAATGAAAATTCATCCGTGCTCTACGTAAAAGCCTGAATGATGATGGCTTAAATCCAGAAAGCGGTCTCGGGAAACACTTGCTGACGTTCTGGTGGCGGGTGAAGAAATGGGTAATTTTTACGTGGAGCATCGATACATTTTCATTGCCTTTGAATATTTTTAATATTTTTCTCCACGTTGATGCAACTTTCATTAACGAAATTAGTTATTTTTGTTAATTATCTGTTTTTAAGAATATCAAAACTACTTTTCAGAAATTAAGTCACATTTGCGATATGTCCTTATAATGTATTCCGGGTTATACTGCCTTCCCCCTTCAAAATTTGTATAAATTGTGAGTCAGATGATTCGAAATGCTGAAACATGGACAGAAACTATTCGCTAAAGTGATATTTAGTCTTTTAAAATACGGATAGGTAGATTGTGAATTGGTGTGCGTAGGTCTACCAATCCCATTCCGGATTGCTGCTGCGAAACCTGATGCGAGGTGTGTAAATATAGTAATGAGATTCATTTTTATTCATTTTAAAGTAAAATTCTACATTATCTTTTTCAAAGTAGTTGGGAAACAACTAAGTAGTAGCTTTGGGAATCCGCGCAGCGCTGAAGATGATTCAGCTGATAGGTTACGATTTATTCAATGTTCTCAAATGTCCGAAAATGGTGTCTTTGGAGGTGATGGTGTCTTTTCGACTTGGGAAAAGAAAGAGGTCTAGGGAAAAAAGGGGCTGTGGAGCAAAAGTAATATTTTTATTTGCCAAAAACTCGTTAAATGAAATCGCTGAATCACACGGTTGTGTGAATCAAACTCAAATCTTTCCCGATCTTTCTGATTTTCAACCAATGATCATAATGCATAATATCTCGGATTCTTCAGACATTTTCATACAGTTTTGCAGTTCCTTGCGATGTTCTACTTCAAACGAGTCTTGACCTTCTGCGAATGCTTTAAACCACCTGAAAACCTGGGCACTTGACAAAATAAGCCTATTGACCCTATAAGCCTATTGAAGTATTGCAAAAGTTTCAGTCCAACTGTACCCAAGTCTGAAACAAAACTTGGTAATGCACTGTTGCTCGAAATTATTGTCGTTTTCAGAACGCACGAACGCACGCACGAAGTCAAGGCTTACTAATGGGCTGTAGCATCATAGGAAGAAGATTGTGAATTACATAAGCATTGCTTTATAAAAAACATGAAATCAATTTCTTTAAACCTCTTTCTATATTCTGGATTAATTTTACTTTATGTATCTGACCCAATCACCTATAGTTTCATTTTCATACTTTTTGTTGCAAAATAAGATGTTTAGAGTTGTTCTATTAAATTTATTCAGAATTATATTTCTGTGTACTTGTAGAAGTTACTAGAGAATTTTTGAAGTGGAACTTCTTAGGTTGGACTTGGACTTGGACGAGAATTGAGAGTGAACTTTCAAGGACGCGTCACGTTTAGGCACATTTCTTTACATGAGAGAGAAGAAAGATATAATGTAGAGAGAAGGAGAAAGAGAGCTATACATTTCGACGCCACGAGAGTGGAGCAAAAGAGAGCGACGTATACACAACGATACAAAGCGATAGAATAAGATAGTGTCGCGCATGCGCGCGTTATAGATATGTAATTAATATTGTGTAATTAATATTTATCATTGTGTTTTGTGATTATTTACGTTTGTTACGTTTGTGTCCTGTGACTATTTGATTATATTCGTGAAGAGTTATTACGCAATTTTATTTTTGAGAAGTTTCACTTCTACCACGTGTACGGTGCTGCACTCGCAAAGTTTTTTTGAAGATTATCTCCAGCATAGAGATTCGCTGTACGCCAGTATTCCATACCGATTATACCGCGACATCTAACGGAAAACTATCTAACTTTTCACTCAATCCTCGTAATAATGCAATTTATTCACTCGATCATAAACAACCACATTCACTCTGCACAGAACTTTAAATGGAAGATTAAAAATAACTTTCTTTAATATTTTTATTAAAAAAATTATTACTATGGAATATACTGAAAGTATATTTACAAATAATGTTGGGAGGTACATCTGAATAAAAAAATGGTCTTTCATTTGCATGTAAATTGAACTTAAACAACTTATCTTCTATAATGTATCGTTCTTTACACTCTCGCTGTTAGCCATGTCCTCTGACAAATTTTCTCATTATTTGTTTTCTTACCCCAATTTGCATGATATTATCCAGAGAATTTGTAGATGAAGGGAATTATTCTCGACGGCCATTATAATATATATGAGACGTTAAAATGTTTCTAAAACAGTTTTTAGCCGATTATACTAATTAAAATTCGTTGTTACTATATTAATCAACTTTATAATCTTTATTTTGATATATGGTATATAAAATAACGCCAGGCGTAAGAGATTGTTGAGCTGATAACAGCAATTGCAACGATTGAAAATCTTTCGAAAATCTTTCTGATAAAGAAATTACATAATTTTTCAGAATATTTTTTTAGATCATTTTGCAATTCAATGCGCTTAAATCAAGGAATTTCCAATTTTTGTGATACCCTCACCTTTAATTTCATCATTTTAAGTAAATCTTTGTCTAGCGGGTAAAGTTTGGGATGATAAAGTAATCCCTGAAAGCCAAATCCATCCTATATAGCGCATGTATAAATGCACGAAAATGTATGGGCAAGAACATGTTATGGAGTTTTGCAACAACAACTCGAGACGTGCATGCAGGCACATTTTTATGCTTAAAGAGCAAGTTTATTTTGGCCAGAGATTGTTTAGCTTGTATATCACCATTTTTCAATTGACCCGGTAGTGAAGCGTAATAGTCCTCGGTGATGGCCCGGCCTTTTGCCAGGTAATCTATGAGCACCACTACACCACAATATCAGAAAACCGTAGTGATGCCTTTTCCTGCAGATGGTTTGGATTGCTGCCTCTTTGGCATGTTATGGTGTATCCCAGTTTCATCTACTGTTATAAAATGTAATTCAGCAGAATCGTGTTTTAATAAGCCTAAATATTTTAGAGAAGTGTCCATTTGGCTTCGTCCGTGATCGACTGTTGACAAATACAAATATTGACATATCCAAAATATTTTTTAAGATTAACTGTTCGAATTGCTCTCGAATTTTGTGTACGGCTTCAATCTTAGTATGATATACCATATATAAGTTCTAACTAAAATAGTCTAACCAAAAATTATTAGCTTTTACTTTTTCAAAGTTTGGAAATGCAATTGACCACAGGTGTCTTCTTGACTAGAGAACTTCAGCCACATCCACAGCGATTCTGATACCACTAGATTACTTTCTTTTATGTTATGTTGAAAAAGAGGTATATACTAATAATAAGGGTATTCGACATGTAATAGGGAGTTATACCTACAAATATGATCTGCAACAAAACAGAACAATTTCTACAGACTTACTTCTATACTTTTTTATTTGCGTTTTCTCATTCTGCTTAAGAGAAATACTCTATTTAATCGACAAAACAATTATAAATCGACAAAAGATTCGTGCAGTTTTTAATATTAGAAATATAATTATAAAAAATATATTATAATCAGAACAGAAATATTAAAAAATTATTCATGAATGTATTATTATAGCTAGGACTATTTTTCAAGAGGTCTTAAATTTTTAAAGTGCTATTTTTATAAAAGGATGGGTCTTTAGAGGCAGACAAACTTTTTGCCTATTTTAGAAGTTTATAGTTTTAATAAAAAATAGTACGTCTTTATGTTCATTAACTGTCAAAAGTCTCTCTCACAATAACAATTAATTTATTTGTCAAATATCCTAACGAAGACAATACAGCTGTCAAATATATACTATACTAGCTGTTACCCGCCCGCTTCGCTGGGCGTAAATTAAACTTTAGTAGTAATTAATTTATTTATGATTAAAATTACCTTTAGAATTCGCTAGCTTTTACCTACTATGTGATAATTTTTCTATAAATTTGATGAAGACAAAATTGCGAGGGATTCACAACGATACAATCCCAAATTTCAAATTTTGGAGTACTATATTTGTTTCCGCAACCCCCCTTAGTAGTTGATTTTTATAAACCCTCCTCCTTAGCGAACATCTACGACACATGAGGAACATTTCTGCCAAATTTTAAGTTTGTAGGTCTTATAGTTTCGAAAAATTATAAATATATGTTATAAATATATAAATAACTATTTATAAATAAATAATTATTTATAAATATATAAACCATCCTCAGAACAGCTATAATTTTATAATATATATAGTATAAATTTATATTTTAACATATACCTTTTTATAATAATTTAACATACTAAATTTCCGTTATAGTATTAATTAAGAAACATGTTATTTTTTGTTTAGTTTTAAGTTGACATATTTTTTTGACTATAACATATTTTTCAAATTTTTCACCTTTAATTTTTTTTAAGATAACTCTTAGTTTTAGTTAACTAGTTGTATAGAAGCTCGTCTTAAACTCTTTTTTGATCGATGTTGAAACTCTTTTTTAATCGAACTTTAATGGGTTACAACATAGATCAAACCGATGTTGTGATTCCATAATTAAATATTTATGAAAAAACACTTAAATAAAAAGTACGCAACTGACCACAACAAAGCCAAAATTTTAATAGTAAATAATGTGACAAAGATATGTTTATAATCTAAATATCAAAATATAATAAAAACAATTTTCTTAGTTCCGAATTTTCTTAAATTCCTCCCAGGACCGGTTTCTAGCCTCAACGAAACGAACAGAGCTGAAACGAAACGAACAGAGCAAGACCAAGTCAACTGGTCATATCGTATATATATATATATATATATATATATATATATATATATATATATATATATATATATATATATATATATATATATATATACGAAAAGGGAAATATGATCACAGAAGTATATTATGCTGCATTATGGTTAACATTTCATGAAGTGTTGATTAAAATGCTCTTATGTGGTGAAAGAAGGTGAAGACTCTTGGTGAAAGAAGGTGCTGTTTCTCTACAACATAGTACCCTTTCATTCGTTCGCAGTTCCAACAACGATACTGATCAAGTTGCGCTGCGAATTGATGTCATATTCACCCTATTCTCTGGACATGACCCCCTCTGACTTGTTTCTCTTCCTAAATATGAAAAAAATTACTGACTGGAAAGAAATTCACATCAAATGAAAAGATCATCGGCGAAATAGAGGATTATTTTGCAAGTTCGACAATTCCTCATTTTTGAGGACACTAAAAAGAGACTACAATGAAAAATAAATCGATTTTCTACTAGCAATATATCATTTAAAAAGTACCTGACCTTTTACTAGATTCTCATATGTACTATCCTCTGGAGTTAGCAATAAAAACTAACTGCAGTGGACAGTGAACTGCAGTGACAATTAATATTGTATGACCTATATGGTCAACGATTACCATAAAAACTATTTTTATTACTAAAGAATAATAACTTAAAATTTGCATTTACACAATGACACAAGTTCGGGATTTAATTTAGTGGCATCAGATAACGATCTGTTACCTTGAGATTGCTCGATGCTCGTTTTGCTAACTAAGTTAGTATTTAACCATTTTCTGATGATTCTAACTTGGTTAGCGAAACACGCACTGAGTAATTTTAATGCGTTTTGGCATGTGTACCCAGTTTGGCATGTGTGGCGAAGTCTAGTAACGGAAGCTTTGAAAACATTGATCCTCTTATCCCTACTTATGCAAAAAAAGTATCTCGTCTATGGTGGCTTTGAAAATTGTTTTTGAGTTATATTGTTTTTGACTTGTTTTTAAGTTATAAATAAATACTACTCTTATTTTTTTGAACATATCGCGACCCCTATATTCTTGAACGCGATTCCCATGTTGAGAAACGATGGTCTAAATAATTTTTCTCACTGTTTTCGTGATAACGCTGTGAATCACACAAGTGTGATGGCTCACTAGAAATTCTTTATAAATGACTTCTTATTTTCGTCTAAGAAAACGAAGTTATTTTTTCAAATGGCCCAGTAATTGTGTTATATTGTTTTCTAATATTGTTTTAGTATATAATTAAATATGTTGTATATATAAATTTTTTAGTAATACAAAAGTTTTTTAGTCGAATTTGAATTAAAAGATATGGCATTTTAAGGAATGAAGGATCTAAAATAATATAATGAGACAAAAGTAATATAATCACATGGATTTCTAAAATATTATTCCTCGTTTTACCAATGTGCCGTGCCACTATTTCAGAATACTAAATACGGCAACGTCGCTTATATAATTTCCTCTGCCGTTTGGCGTACGAAAGGCCATAAGAACTTCATTTCCGGTTTATAGATTTAAACAACACGCGTCCTACGTGTAAACAATCATTCATATTTTCAACATCTGGCATCAGTCGATGGACAGATTTTAAGACTACAACTCGTCATATACTGGGTTGTACGAAACATGTTTAACTACTTCAGTTGTTTTTCATATTTTGTTAGAAATTTTACTATAAAGTAATCCACAAAATATAGACATTATTAAATGGACTACTTTTAAATTCCATTAGGTTAATGGCTAAGGGCATAAGTTGCTCTTTGACATGTCTTCAAAAACTTTATCTAGACATTGTCGTCTGTATCAGAATGTTCTGACAGCTCTTTTTTGTTCCTTTTTGCTCTTCTAATCTAAATCACCAGAGTCACTAAATCTGCTTCTCTTTTTAGCCAACTTTTTTACATGTTGGTATATCCTAAACACGATAAAACGTTTAATGTTCAGTTTCATCTGGAAAGTTAGTTGACGTTAGTTTTTACGTATTCATATTTTTATTCATGTTTCCTCGAAACAACTTCTTGAGTATTTACAGAGTTTCGGTACAAAAAGTAATAAATATTTTTATTATATCGGAATAAGATATTGTATGCAAGCTTTTTGTTCAACAAAATTCTACATTGTGGTGTCAACTGTAAAGTATAGAATTTGAAAATCAAAACTCTTCAGGAGGCTCATTTAATTGATTTAAAGCTATCTTCAAGGTCATCCTGTTGACTTTTTAAACTTTTATCACTGATCTAATGCGTTATTGATCGTACTTTCAGACTGCTAATAGTATTTTATCAATAATTGTCAATATTTAACAAAAACGCACATTCGATACTTTGCTGTATACAAGTGATCCACGTTTTGTTTTCAAAAATTTTAGGCATAAACTATCAAATATGCAATGACACATTTTCGGTTTGTCTTTTGAAATAGGACCACAACAAAGAAGTCGTCTTTGAAAATATTTTATTTTCGTAATATGGAATATAAATGCAAGAAAATCAACTTTTTTATCTAATTGATTAAACTTAAAAAAGGAAGTTTTTTTTGGAATGCACCGAATAAATTTCTGAATGGCTCGGCTCAAAAAATACAGGATCAGTTAATACTAAGTTTAGATTAACTTTAATTTCGTGAAGACACATGGGAGGAATCTGCACTGTGTAAAATTTCTTTCGGTCAGCTGTTGCACAATCATTATTTTGTAGGGACAAAATTTCAAGTCGTCATGCAGAATACGTTATAGCGATTGATGGGACATACCCAGAGCTGAATCTTAGCCTCTAGTGGAACGGTGAGTGGAACAGAACGTGGAAGACTACGTGGTTTCCTCTTGATCACAGCTCCGGTTGTTCGAAATGCTTCAACAAATCGGAGCATCGTGTTTTGATCTGGAATTGGCCCTCGGCATTCAATGTTAAATTGTCTACGGAGAAGACGTTGCACGGTAACTACAGAATCACTTTTTCTAAAAAACCGCTAGACAACAAATACATGATGTTCCAAGATCCACGGTGCCATGCCTAAAACTGCATTACCTGAGCTGTCCGTTGGCGGCGCGGCGAGTCCCCTCTTTTTGCAATATATTAGTCGTTCAAAAAAACATGCGTTTCCTCTGCGCCACCGTACCCACACACATATACATAATATATATTAATGTTCTAAAATTTAGAACTAAACTGAATTATCTTCTGATGATGCTAATATGGTTAGCGAAACGCGCGTTAAGAATTTATAAAAACGTTGTTTAGTTTTTAGTGGTATATCTCTTCGAGTTTAAATTACTGTTTACTTAATGTTTGAAACCTTTTTTAAGAGAGCATTATAATGATTTTAAAAAATTATGAAACAAAATATTTGGAGGTATAATTGGAGTTTCCTAAGTTTATTTGAGTTGATATTCCACTAGAGAGTTATCCTACATCGTTAATTTTCCACATTTAAATTATTGGATTATCATACACAATGTGGATAACTACTTTGCTCTTAATGTCCACACAGGGAGTTGTTTGTTGAGGAACTTGGTAAATTGTAATGAATAATAATGATTAACAATGTACGAAACATCAGAGGAAACTTTTAGTATATGGTATATGAGAAGGTTACCAAAGGTAAAATAGATGTAGAAAACTTAATTAAACATTGTTGAGTCGCATAAATAATATGCGACCTCGCGTTGACGTACTGTATAATCACTTTCGGAGATGTGTTTAAGTAAATTTTGTTGGTCCAGTTATACGAGGTTCATTCTAAAATTTTTGAGATACGCTAAACCAGATGGATCGAAGAATTATTTAGTATTATATGCCTTAAAGTTTGACACATTATACATCAAAATAGTTGCTTTCCGGCAGCACTAACATAGAAGTTGAGATATACAATTTAGTTATAGAAAAGACTATTAACTAGACTAAATATAATTTAGTTTAGTTAAGAATCATGTAATAGAAAAATAATGTTTTGCACCGGTTATATTCAGAATTTGATTTCGATTATTGTTTATGTATTATTTGACTTTGATTTAGGTTATTTACTAAATTGTGCAAGTACTTTACGGTCTTCTGGTATGTTATACATCATATAGTGAAGTACGAGGTGGGTAAATAAAGTAATGAGACTAGTTGCGTGGCGTTCGATACGTCAACACTGTTGGATTGCCCTTTGCAGGGGAGGTAGGGCAAAACCTGATGCGTCTTCAGTATGAGTTGAACTCCCTAGATTCATTTGGTAGTCTGTAGCAATTATTTTCGTCAACCCGTTCTTTTCTAGTGCGTTTTGGAAATGAATGACAACAATTTCGAGCAACGCTGCGCTGTCAAGTTTTGTTTCAGACTTGGGCACAGTGTGGCTTAACCTATTGGAAACAACATGTTCGATTTTGCGAAAGGTTTTTCGGAAACATTTTCGCACAGATTTTCTTTATCACCAAATTGTTGGTCATATCTGATCTTATGGTTAAAATCTGTGTGACTCAAATTCAACTATTCTTCGATTATTCTAAAAGTCAACCGACAATCAGAATGCGCATGATCTCGAACCATGCAAACATTTTTATCATTGTTTGCAGTTGAAGGCTCTCCTCTGCACGGTTCATCTTCAATAGAGCCTCGGTCTTTTGTGAATGCCTTAAGCAACCTGATCACCTGGTCCTTTGGCAAAGCACTGTTTCCATAGGCATGTTGAAGTTTTGCAAGTTTCCATCACACTGTGCCAAAGTCTGTCACTTATTTTCAGAACGCACTAGAAAAAGTCGGTTAACGAAAATAATTGCTACGGACTTCCACCTGATCTTAGGGAGTTTTAAACTTGTATTGAAGACGCATCAGATATTGCCATGTATTACACTGTCTTCTTTTCAAAGGCAATGCTAACAGTAGATTATTATGCCATCAATCTCATTACTATATTTATACACCTCGTAGTTCACTGTAGAACATACCGAAATACCCTCTACCTACATTTTTAGACATTTAGATACTTTTTATGATATATTGACTGGTTAAAAATTCCAAAGGATAAAGGGTTTTGAATTAGAGGCGTATCATGATTTTAACTTTACGTGGTTAACCACGTTTTTTTCTTAACGTGATTTTTAAACTATGGTCATAAGCTACCGATTAGCCCTAGTTAAGGAAGACATCTCAGAAGACATCCGGCCATCCCCAGTCTGGAACCTGTATGATTGAGGGAGAATTTCTTATCGGATTCTCCACTCTCTTGTCTGTACTGAAATGCAGCACGTAAGCCTGATTTCTTCTCAGAGGATTATCTATCCAGTATTTGAATGACTGACATTCAGTCAAGATGGTTCACTGCGTTGTAAATCCGGAGTTATCAGATTTCAGAAGATATCAGCTAACTCTGATCATAGTGAAAATAAAACGTTTATTGCAAAAGTAATATCCTCTGTTATTTTCACAAGTATAAGGTTATCGACATTTTTTAAGTTAGAATGCCATTGTGCCAAATGGGCACATTGACATTCTGGTTTACATTATGTTTCCTGATTTTAGGTCTTTAAGGCTACTATTCAAGAATGTGGTAACTGTGTGCTTCTTAAGGGAAAGTGGTAACTTTTTAAACCTGATGTCGGAAACTGGGAATTCCGATTATTCTTAAAAAACATACTGAATATTGCATCAAGCTTTTTATACCTCTAGTTATCGTAGTTTCTTAGTAAGTTTTCTGGCAGGTTCATATATACGTAGTTGACAGAAATAATATCAAGTTATATGTGAATTAATAATAGTTTGTGAATCAATAATATATTTACATACTAGTAACAATTATTTGCAGGATTTACGGATGGTTTATCTAATTCTAATAACTTATTAATAATTTCTAAACTCATTGATTTCTTCATCGTCTTCTCTGCGGCTTGGTAGGCCATCAAGGGCCGTAGCCTCCCTTAGAGGTCCAGGTCTTTATTTTTTATATGAGACAACCGTATCCATTACCTCAAAAATTTAGTAATAGAGAAGTACCGCTTTTTGTTTTATTGTTTTTTACCTCTTCCATTATGCTTCTCCACTCCTTTCTATCTTTCACCTTCTAACCTATTCTTTCCATCTATTGCAGATGCCGTTATACTCCCTCTACACTTCCCTCCATATTCATTCACCCCATCCTTTTCTCGGTCTTGATCTCTCCATGTTCCATGTTATTTTCAACATAAAAAAACATTTAAAGAATGTCGTCTAAAATCGGTTGTTGGGCTAGAAAACATCGATACTATGCGCGAACTGATAAAGCAAGATCGTCATATGACATACCGTAAGAATGAGGCATCCCTGGGCATTAGTATGATAAGCATGCACAAGATTTTACATGAAGTTAGTAAGTAGTAGAAAGTAAACAGCAGCCGACTGTATGGGTCTCAAAATGACCCAAATCCAACAAAAGTTCTTCGAGGCAAATGGTCGCCTGTTTTTTTTTCTTTTTGGGTTAAATGGGCATGTGGCTACAGTGCCACTAGAGAATCGTAGAACAGTTAATTCCGTATGGTACACAATCATTTGTTTACCAGAAGTCTTTGAAGAAATAAGAAAAAACAACCAGCGACGTAGGATCATTCTTCACCATGACAACGTGAGTTCTCACACATCGGACCGAACAACTCAATATTTGACCGGTCAAAACACCGAATTGATGAGGCATCCGCCGTACAGTCCTGATTTGGCGCCCAATGCTTTCTTTTTGTTCTCGTCCGTGAAGAATAAACTGCGTGGTCAACGATTTTTGATGCCAAAAGAAGCAGTTGATGCGTTCAAAATGCATGTTTTGGAGATACCTCAATCGGAATGGAAAAAGTGCTGTTAAAATTGATTCAAACGTATGAAAAACTGTATCGATCATCGCGGAGAATATTTTGAATAAAATAAAACTATTTTTAATGATAAATATTTGTTTTTATTTATAATTCCGGATTCATAAATAGCAACACTCGTATACACTTTGGAAAGTTAGTATATTTTTAATTTTAGAGTGGATAACACTGTGTTATTTGTTGGAAAGTTGGGAAATGAATTAATTAATTAATTAAAACAAACGAAGAACTACCAACAATCTTTAATATCCCAAATATAATAAAATAAATCCGGAGCAAACGACTGAATTGGAGGAGATACATCAACCTGATAGACAGTCTAGAGACCGGACAAAAAAAAATTATTCGCTAAAATTATTATACAATAAAGACTTTCATTGACGGTTAATCGTTAACCCAAATATAAATAAATTTCTGTACCAACTTGATACCGTACTAAACTCGTATATTGACGAATGGCTGTTCAGGAGGTGTATAAGAATGCCGTAGTAAGCCATATACTGTCATACGCTCTTATGTAATCAATATCTATTACCAAAATCAGAATCGATTTGAGGTAGGTAATAAATAACTACCATAAAAGTTGTATGAATTTGTGTCGATTGCTTTCGAACTAGGTTGTCTGTCGAGATGGCCTTCGTCCGTTTATGGATATGTCGGTATGAAACTCCAATGTTGTTCAAGTCCTGAAGCGTTGCTATTAATCGACTTTTTTTCTCTTACAATAGTTGCATATACAATACAATGCTTTATATATTATTCAAATATGAAAATATTTGGACTGACGTCTTAAAACAGAAACTACAATTTATTCATGCACATATTTGGATTTGGACATTTTTATTTCGCTTGTTCATAATTATACCCTCCCAATGCAACAGACTAGGGTATAACAAAAGTAATTACATTTTTTCTTTGTTTTGAGAAAAAAGAAATCATTTTCGTTTTGTGCATTTCATTGGCAATATTTTCCGTAAAAAATCTAGGTCATGTGCATCTCTTCTTTTTTTCTTCCACATTTTTTTTTACTTTAGGGTAAAAGTAATGTATGCCCGGTCAAATATTATGTTTATTTTCATTATTAGTGCTAAACAGTGTGTATAATTCAGAGAAAAAGATTATTTATAAAAACTGAAAAAGTCAATAAACGTATGTAATAGTTTAAGAAAATTAGTGATTTTATGTTAATCATTACCAACTTGACGTGTTGGTTACACTTATAGGTCATGTGAGTTTCGGAATTAAACGAATACTCTGTATATTCAATCCTGAGAAGTTTAATCTAATTTCAACTTTTTACTTCGACAAATAAACATTCCTTCTAGAAAAATGGATTCATTTCATTCTGATGACGTAAAGCAATAAGTTATGGCCGGCTAACCAGCTCTTCCGGTACTAATGCGAGAAAAGTTTGTCAAAAAAGTCGCGCTGTGTGTTTGGAGGCATTTTGAAGGAATAATTCGCTTTGAGTAAGACGATAAATTTAGTACTCTCGTCAGCTCAACTTGAGCGAGTACACGCAGTTCTAGCCGAAAAATATGTAGCCTTGATCAACCGTAAAAATGACTGCAGCAAGACAACACATTACACATCTTTACACCTTAAAATTTAGCGAATTAGACTTTGAACTTCACCCTTACTCAGCATACATCGGTCACTTTTTGCGAAGAAAAACATTCAGAACTGAAGAAGAGGTAAACACTGACAGTGTCGAATTTTTCACCTGCAAACACTTATAGTGATACCGAAGAAGAATATAGTTACTGGCTTAAAGATACTTTGAGGTCATCCAAAACAATGGCCTATATTTCCAGGTATACATTTGTTAAACAGTGAAAAAGTGCAAGTGCAAACAAAAAGAGCAAAGAAGAAAGTGCAAGCACAAAGAAAGTGGAATTGGGAACTTTATTATGGTATGAATAGTGCGGATCTGTGTATAAGTTATGGGGCACGTTATAGTCTTAATTCCCACTTAATCATTTGACAGCGTTTGTTAACTTTGTCAAGCCTTGTGCCATCCTTGAAATATCCTCAAAATTCACTAAATCAGATTCATCACCGCAGAATCTAGCAGATATAATAACAAGTCTTTAGTTATGTTCTAAATGATAAAGCAGAATAGTGCTAGGATTGAAATCTATAAATAAATTGAGCCAATATCTAAATAGATTTTTAGATGAGACGAAGTTAGAATTTGCCTCAAATAAACTACTTTTTATCAGCTCAAAAAACAGCTTCTGTTAGGATACTCGAATATGCTCTGCTTTTGTATATTTTTCCTCTGTTTAAAATTACCTTAATTGTATATACGAGAATTCTGGAAAATACGATTTTATAACTTTTCTTCGAAATATTTACATGTTGCGTAGATGCGTAAAATTACTGATTAGTAAACAGATAAAAGTGGAGTTATTGTTGTGAAAGCTTATTATCGCAAAACGTGTTCTAGTTCCCCGTTTACAAAAACAACAATATATTTTGCTCATCAATGTTTGAAAATAGCTTGCTAACTACCTTGCAAAAACTAATTTACCAGCAATGTAAACAGGTATGTCTGTTTGATAATTAAATAGCAGAAATTACTACAGACGTTTTTATGAAGTATCGAGTTTTGTTTTTAATATTGATGCAAATATTTTGATAATAATTTGTTTAAAATTGGTTTTAATTTAAACATTTCTAAATATACAGCAACATTATATTCGAGTTTATTTGGATTCAATTAAAAATAACATTTATAATTGGTGGTTCGTAAAGTATAATAATTAATGAATAATTGAGATTTTATAATTTTTCAATTGAAATTATTTGATGTTTTACTATTTTTATTAATTTAGTATCACTACATTATTTATATATATATATATATATATATATATATATATATATATATATATATATATATATATATATATATATATATATATATATATATATATATATATATATATATATATATATATATATATATATATATATATATATATATATATATATATATATATATATATATATATATATATATATATATATATATATATATATATATATATATATATATATATATATATATATATATATATATAAATAAAAATTAGTATATTGAAAAAGGGGAAAAGTTTAATTGACCTTATCAGAATATAAAAAAATTATTAGTAAATATTTCCTTTTTTTTAGGCATCAAAATGTTAGATACACTTTATATTTAAGATTTTTTAATCATTTAGATTTAATCACAATTTACCAATTTAGTTCAGTTATTCATCAATTTAATTTCGTGAATTTGTATAGAAATAAAAAATGAAAATATGTGATTCATTGTAGGAAAAATTAGTTTTTTTTAAGTTTTTAACAGGATAAGTTATAGGGACATAGGACACCCATTAAAATGAAGTTTTTCATGGGTTGCCAAATTAATTCGGTTGGCCAGGTACTCAAAGTTTAACTGGGAGACTATCTGCTCTACCAAGAAAAGAACAGACTCATTGTGAGAAAAGCAGCGAGTTCCTCTAAGATTTCAAGAGCAATTGGTGAGGAAACCAAACTACAAACAAGGCTTAAGAATGTCCAAAGATTATTAATAAAGACTGAAAGTCTTGTAAGAAAAAATTGAAAAGGAAACCAGCATTAAATATTCACCAGAAATTAGCCCGAATGGCCTTCGCTGAAAGGGCCAGGTCATGGACTACGCATTGGAACAAAATAATGTTTGCTAATTTTTAAAAAATATCAATTTGGATGGACCTGATGATTTTTTCTTTTGTTTTCGTAATCTCAGAAAAGAGGAACATTTTTATCGAAACGACAAATGATAGGCGGAACTGTCATGGTTTGGACGAAAATTGACAAACAAAAAAAACTTATAATTTAGCGAATAGACCATAAATAAACTAATGAACATCTTTAAAACATTTTTTTTAATTATATATATATATATATATATATATATATATATATATATATATATATATATATATATATATATATATATATATATATCTATATATATATATATATATGTAGTGTCCGCCTAAATAAACATTTTTGTTGGTTGCTTGATCGGGAAGGAGCCTTACCCATCCCTTCAACTGGATGACATATGTTTCGTCTCTCGAGGTTCAGACACATTAGGGCTTCGACATATACCATACCATCATAGGGTCTCCCTATGCTTGATGGCTGCATTATTTGAAAATATAATGTAATATTTTTATAGCCTTTTATTTCATTCAGCATACATTTGGTTTGTTTTGTTACAATAGAAGGGAAACTTACACATTATTATTATTGTTTAGTGTCAAAGTTGAAATTACTTGCATTAGAATACGTTTTAAATGATTGATGTCACATTAAGAAACACATGAATAATTGTTAATTAAAATTAAATAAAATTAAATTAAATTAATGTTCGAAATATCCACCGTTCGAAAGTATGCAGTCTATGCCTGGCACTGTTCTAACCTATTTTTCAGAAGACGTTCGTAGACGAAGTTCTGGTATATTTTTAATCTGATTGGCAGCGGCTTCTTAGTAAATAAGAAGCATATCGTGATATTCACATACATAAAAAATGGTTTTAAATGGAATTTAAATACACACATTGACACACAATGAAATAATTTTTGTCACCAACATCTTTTGTCGTGGGAATTATCTCAATTAGTTAATGCGATTTTGTCACTTAATTAAAAAAAAATGTTTTAAAGATGTTCATTAGTTTATTTATGGTCTATTCGCTAAATTATAAGTTTTTTTTGTTTGTCAATTTTCGTCCAAACCATGACAGTTCCGCCTATCATTTGTCGTTTCGATAAAAATGTTCCTCTTTTCTGAGATTACGAAAACAAAAGAAAAAATCATCAGGTCCATCCAAATTGATATTTTTTAAAAATTAGCAAACATTATTTTGTTCCAATGCGTAGTCCATGACCTGGCCCTTTCAGCGAAGGCCATTCGGGCTAATTTCTGGTGAATATTTAATGCTGGTTTCCTTTTCAATTTTTTCTTACAAGACTTTCAGTCTTTATTAATAATCTTTGGACATTCTTAAGCCTTGTTTGTAGTTTGGTTTCCTCACCAATTGCTCTTGAAATCTGAGAGGAACTCGCTGCTTTTCTCACAATGAGTCTTTTCTTTCCTTGGTAGAGCAGATAGTCTCCCAGTTAAACTTTGAGTACCTGGCCAACCGAATTAATTTGGCAACCCATGAAAAACTTCATTTTAATGGGTGTCCTATGTCCCTATAACTTATCCTGTTAAAAACTTAAAAAAACTAATTTTTCCTACAATGAATCACATATTTTCATTTTTTATTTCTATACAAATTCACGAAATTAAATTGATGAATAACTGAACTAAATTGGTAAATTGTGATTAAATCTAAATGATTAAAAAATCTTAAATATAAAGTGTATCTAACATTTTGACGCCTAAAAAAAGGAAATATTTACTAATAATTTTTTTATATTCTGATAAGGTCAATTAAACTTTTCCCCTTTTTCAATATACTAATTTTTATTTGAAACAAATAAAGTAATATTGAAAATGGATATTGAATCATAATTATATTTAAATTTTTTGAAATTTTTATGATGTGTCTAACCCTTTAACAATGTAAAAATTGGTAATACACTAAAAACTAAATCAGTTACTATTTTCGATTATATAATTTCTTTTCTTGAAAAAGAAATTAAACAATTTTTTACTTTGTTATCTATCACTAAAATCTTTGTTATCTATCATAAAAGTGATAGATAATAAAGTAGAAAAATGTCACATCAACAAAAATCACAAAGTAACGGACAAATCAATCAATAATTTCTTCATTAATGGATGTTCTTTGAAGTTTGAGTACAGATATTTTTAAAATGTTATAAACAAAATTAATATTTATTTGCAAGTTATGTAAATATTTTGATTAATTTAATTTGTTGCTTTTTCTAAAATAACATAATCGTTTTATGTATACTATTAAACACTTAATAATGCTTTAAATGTATACTTCGACAAACAAGCTGGTTAAAACCATACTTTTTGGAATCGATTTATTGCGGAGTGATATTTGTCTTGGCAGCAACTGGATTCATTTCTCTAGTTGGAATCAGACAGAGGTAAATAATTGACGCAAATCGGTTTTTTATTTAGCGATAAATTTAAATTGTACGATTGTACATTTAAATGTACCGAATTGTACGATTTTCCATTTTCAAACGGGCATTGTTTCAGCAGTGTGCAAAGGCTAGTTAGAAACAATGGAACTATTGCTATCTCTCTACATTTTTTCTTTTAATTTTTTGCTTTGGTTATCTATCGATCATCTCGGAAAGTTCCGAGGCATCGTAGCCTTGTAGAGTTATGGTATTGTTCCCTGTATGTTTATAGCAGTTCATCTGTTACGCATGTCTTTTGTTTTGTTAATGGTATTTTGTCTGTCCTCTTAATGTTGAAGAGTCTTTGTCATTTACCAGTTCGGTTGTGTCATGGTCATCCTCGCATTATCTACAAGAAATATTTCCATTCGCTTTTGGCTGGAAACTGCTGCAATATGGAACTTATGTTAGTTATGTCGACTCAGTAAATATTCTGATTTTAAGCATGTTTTCTTATTTCTTCCTAACTTCTAATTTCTGTTCCCATTTCATTTTTTATCTAATCCAAAAACTTTCTTTAGTCCGATGAGCACGTTGGTACTTTTCTTTTTTGCAACTTCATATGCATACATTTGTAAGCAGGGTTTTCCGATTTATAAGAAGATATTTTCTTGGTCTTATAGGAGGTGTGTAAATAAAGTAAATACACTGGTAGCGTAGAGTTCGATCCGCTGTTGGCTCGAAACACTATTGGCTTTTCCTTTAGAGGGGAGGTATGTTAATCTGATGCATCTTCAGTTCGAGTTTAAACATCTAAGAGTCACTTAGTGGCTCATAGCAATCTTTTTCGTGAACCTTATTTTTCTAACCTTATTTTTCTGAACCTTATTCTCCTGTTCTGAAAATGAACGACAACAATATCGAGCAGCGGTACGCTATCAATTTTTGTATCAGACTTACGCACAGTGCGACGGAAACTCTTGTAAATCTTTAACAGGTTTATGGAATCATGTTTTGCGAACAGCCCAGATTTTCAGATGATTTAAGGCATTCTCAAAAGGCCGAGACTCGATTGAAGATGAATCACACTCCAGCAATAACCAAAAAAGCTAGAATTAGCGAATCAAAGATCAAAAACATGCTGATCTGCTTTATGACATTTTGAATGTGTGGCTCAAGGCCAACCAGCATTTTTACCATTCATTCGTGTGAGATCGAACATCAAGAACACCTGGGTGCTGTATAAAGACAATATGTCTTGCCTCCCAGCGATTTCAATTAATAGGTTTTTGACAAGTAAAAACATAACTGTGGTTCTTCGTAGTCCCCTTATTCAGCAGACTTGATTCTTTGTGACTTTTTTTTCTAAGATTGAAAATTCACCTCAAAGGACACCCATTTGGGACATTGGAGAATATAGAAAAGGCCATAATCGACCAGCTGATGGCAATTCCAGTGTCGTGAGTTCCGGCACTGCCATGAAGAGTGCACAAACTCTTTCAAGCGCTGTGAACCGTTTCCATTGCTATTGCCCCAATGCAACTATTTTGAAGGAAACAGTGTAGAATTGTAATTACAATTGAATAATAAAATTAGAAAAACTCAGTCTCTTACTATTACTTTATTACTTTATTTACACACCTTGTAAATATCTTTTCCTGTCGTCATCAAGTAGTTTTTTGTTTCCTTGCTCCTGTAGCTCCTATTTGTTGGATTTGTTTAAGAGAAAGCATGCTTTTTTCTTCCCATTTGCGGTGAATGTCCAACAGGATTTATGAAGTATTTGAGAATACCTGATATCAAACCAAACCAAACCTTTATTTAGATAAAGGCTTCTAATATAGTTTTGTTTATTTTAATCATGTGGAAGGCATATTACCACTCAGCTAGCTGCAGTATGTGAAATAGAAACGGATCACTTGGTGTAAGTATGATATTAATTAATTCATTACTTATACTAATTTACGATAGGTCACATTCCCATGGTATTGGGTAAATTTATACATTCCTATGAGTTGAGTTTACAAGTAACCCTCTTATGTTATATATAAATCTGAAAATAATTTATTATCCTGTTTATTAGGCTGCCTCTTATACCATTTCTCTAATGTTTTTTAACTAACTTTCTGCCTAAAACATTTTTTCTTAAAGTCGGTGAGATGTATTTAGCTTTGTCGTCAATAATAATCAGTTATTGACTATTATGGTAACAAGGCCTATTTTATAGAGATCTAATAGTCCCTTCTTTGGGTGTTTATGATGGTTGGATTTCTGGTTACTATATTGCCTCATATGAGTTGATTTTCGGAACATTCAATTTGAATATTCCAAGTCCTACATATGAATGGCCGAGCATACTTCAGATTTATTCTGTCTATGCTTGTGTTATTATGAAAGCCATATCACCAAATGACTCAATGTAAATATTGACTATTACTGCAGATATACTTAGATGGTCCCATTGCTGACTTCTTTCTGAGTAGAATACATTTTACAAAGGTCCAGTCTTTCATCTAGTGGTACAATAATTTTTTTTTGTTTTAAGGTTGGATAATTATAAATTTTTCTTCGTGCTTCCCATGTCAAAACTCAGAAATTTTATAGTGGTCTTTTGTTGAGTTTATCTGTTTTACAAACAGTTTCGTTCTCATTTTTTACTTGTTTATGGTTATTGATTAATCTGATCGAAATAAGAATAAAATTAACATTAAAGATAATAGAAGTTCCAGCTGATAATTCAAATAACAAACTAAACTGAGTCTGTTAGTCTTTGATATTAACATGACTATATTATAAATATAACACTACTACTAATAAAAGAATACTAATATCATCCAATAAAAATATCCGCTTTTTAACTGCTCGAGGTACCTCGAATATAAAACGGAAGTTGACCGTAATAATTCTCATACGTGGGGACTTTTTCTATAGATATATAGATATATTTGTTTAATTTTAGAATTAACATCTTTGATTTCCGGAGCGCGACTAAGAGCAAAAAATAATATTTTTCGTTTTCTATTTTTCATTGTGATCATTAGGGAACAACGTATTTTACAATGTTTTTAGGTTAATTAATAATTCATTATGAATTATGTTGATTTATTATTATTCCACTAGGATCCTTTTAGAGCTTCTATTCCCGCTGGTTTTAATATACAAGGTGCGCTTCACGGAAAACAGGACTTTTTAAAAATACTTATTTATAATGGTGTGGATTGTTCATCCCGTAGCAGAGTCTACGATTCAAAGAAGGTCGTGGGGATCAAGAACCAAGTTCGGAAAATTCCGTGGTTACTCAAAGTAAGATTGAAATTGTGCGTGAATAAAAACTCAGCCAAAATGTTCGTTGCGATACATGGAAATGGAATTGAACATGTCCAAATATTCAATTCATCGTATTTTGATCGATCATTTGGGACTTCGGTTTGTGCACGCTTTGTTCCACACAAACTGACTGAAAACTGACCAAAAAATGGTCCCAAACCAACATTGCAAGGGCTTGATCAAAGAGTCGAAAAAGGATGAAAACTTCAAGTACAGCATTGTTATTGGTGATGAGACGTGGTGTTTTCAATATGATCCAGAAACCAAGCGTAAAAGTGCCGAATGGAAGAAACCGAGTGAGCCAAATCCGAAGAACAGCCGTCTCGAGAAGTTAAAAATCAAAACAATGTTGATTTGTTTTTACGATTCGGAGGGAATTGTGCACAAGGAGTTCGTTCCACCTGGTTAAACGATCAATGCTGTGCTTTATCTTGGTATTATGAAGCGTCTGATGTCATGTACTGGTGTGTGCGGTCACAATTATATTAACAAGGTAGGTGGTGCTAGTTACACGATAATGCGCCCTCCCATTGCTCGACGCTCATTGCTGATTTTATTATCAAAGATGGCATTTTAACCATCAATTATTCACCATACTCACCTGATTTGGCTCCCTGCGACTTCTAGTTCTTTGAAAAACTTCATTTGCCGATGAACGGTCAGCGTTATGCCGACATTGAAGGGCTTATCGGGCCCTTTTAATAATGGAAAAATATAATAATATATAATAATAAAATTTAATAATAACGATGGAAAAAAATAATATTTGTATTTTTTTAGATAGTCCTGTTTTATTTGGATTGACAGACCTTGTATTATTTGGATTTTGTGGGATTTGTCGTTAGATACTTTATAAGATGATATTATTAAGCTGAAGTTTACTTTTATCTAAATTTCACTGAACTTTTAATGGTAAACAAAAAAAAAATGGATAATGGAACACTGAAACTTTTAATGGTAAAATTTATTTATTTTTTTTTTGTAAAGGTACTACATTTTATTTTAATGTTCTGCTAAGATTGCGACTTTCCTTAATATTAATGGATATTAGATATTGTAACAAAATTTTCTTTCTGCATATTCGATGAAACATTTTTAGAATTCTACTATTTTACCTGCTTTCGCAGATGATTTTGATTTTATGTTATTTTATGTGAAGCAGGGCGGAAGTTTTACTAGAGTAAGAAATGTGGAAATTTAAACGAGTTCAAGAAGATCAATTCATAACATAAATACATTGCAATAAAAGCCAGAAGCTATACCATCAAGGAAACATTTCTTTAGAGAAGTAATTCTGTAAATGATATATGTCCAATAAGAGTGTCAGAACTTTAAAATAAGGTACAATGATAAGTACTACTAATAAACAGGTAATTTATATTTTATCTTGATCAACAAATAATGGCATTATATTTTGAAAACAACGTCGTTCAAATGTCTCCATAGGGTTCGTCTGGTGGGATACATTTTGGAGACTCAATTTTGTATTACTCTTTCACACATATCGGGTTGTATATGTTCAATGGTGGCTCGAATATTTCGTTTAAAGTCAAGAATTCTTCACGGTTTATTTCTGTAAATCAGATAATTAACATAACCAAGTTAACAGTACCATTTTTCGAAAAAATGCTCCCAGACAACTTTTCTTGCATTAAATCGAGGGTCTGGCACGAGATGTGTAACAAGTCGCATCATTTTGTTGAAAGAAAACATTGTGTATATCCACATTTATCAGTTCCAACGAAAGATATTCTGTTAGCCGAAATGTATTTCTATAGCGTTCACTATTAACAGTAATACGATTTTCATCATCGTCTTCAAAAAAATAAGGTCCTATCACTTCTTCAGTTCAAAAATCGCACCAACCAGTGACATTCTCAGGACGAAGAGATAACTCCTGAATCAATTGAGGATTTTCATCGGCTTAAATCCTGCAGCTATGTTTGTTCACAAACCCATTAAGACATAATACCGCCCGTCAGAAAAGATTATTTTCTCCCCAAAAAGGAGGTGCCTTCTTACTTCCAATTTTTACGTGCTGTTGAATCGTGTATCTTTCCATAATGAATTGACACAATATACTGAATTCATCAGTTTATGAGTGACATATACATTTCAAACAATATTACAAATTACGTTTCAAAGTTCTGACTAGGGTTGCCAACTATTTTTTGATCCCCTCAAGGGACAAATGATCATGAAATACTGGATTTCTCTTTTTTACCAGGAACAAATAAAATTCATTGAATTTTTAGTTAAAATTCATTTTATTTAAACTTAAAACTATGCTTATAAATGCGTGGCGTGGCGTGCTAAATTAAATGCGTGGCGTGTATTTGTTATGGACACCAGTCAAAACTGAAAGAAATTATGGTGAAAACGTTGCTTTCTATGTATTCGAAAACGGTTCCATTATTTTCTTCCATTTCCCGATTGCGTTCATGGTTTTGCCATCGCCATGCGAACATGAGATATCCAGGTTTTTTTAGCAGTTGGAATTCTTCATAAAGTGCGTACATACTAATTTCAATTTTTGGTAGTTCCGTCGCCGATTCCAAATCATTCTAGTTTATATTTGCCAAATGCTCTAAAAAGTTGGAATAAAATTGACGAAAGTCGTTTATTGTAGATACTCGACTGTTAAACCGAGAAGCATTTAGCGGGATTGGCTGCCGAAAAAGTTGTCTTTTAATCTCTGTTCAAAGTTGTCGCGAATTGTATGAATTTCAACTATAACCAATTGCTCTATGGCGGATAAGTTATGGGTCACCCTATATATATATATATATATATATATATATATATATATATATATATATATATATATATATATATATATATATGTATATATTATTATTATTATTCATATTATATTATTATTATTTATTATTCACGTATGGGCCCTGGTGGACCACGCGAAGTACATTTAGAGGCGTTTGTTGTTGTTAGCCTTCCTTTGCGCCCATACTAATTTCATTCTATCGCTATGAGCTTTTTTCCTTTCGTCAGACCAAGTTGTTCCAGTCTTCCTACATTTTTCTCTCTGGCCAACCTTCCAAACGTCAACCTTGTGCCTGAAACAGCCTCTATCCTGAATTTCATTTAATTATTTCTACTTTAGCTAAAATTCGACTATTTGTCTAGTAAGCCTAGTCGGACTCATCCGTTTTATGTGTCCGTAAAACTTAAGCCTTCTTTTTCTCATATCGCTATGTATATCTGTGTATTGTTTGATTTCTTGGTTTTTTCGAAGTCGGTATGTTGTTGTATTTATTTGTTTGGGGCCTAAGATTTTTCTTATGATTTTTCTTTCCTTCTTTTCAATGTCCTCGATGTCTCTCTTTCTATTCAAAATGAGCGTTTCTGCCCCATATAGACATTCTGGCTTAATAACTGTGTTGTAATGTCTCAGTTTTGTGTTTTTAGATAGGCATTTTTTGTTGTAAATATTTTGTATAAGTCTCAATGCCGTTTCCATCTTTTGACATCTATCCTTATTGGCCGCTTTTTCCAACCCATTTTCCATGATTATTTCACCCAAATATTTGAATTGAGAGACTCGTCTGATGTTACCTTATTTTGTTTTTAGAAATGGTGCTCTTAGTCTGTTGCAGGTCATGTATTGTGTCTTTTCAAAGGAAATTTGAAGTCCTACCTTTTCTGCTATTTCTTTTAGGATTTCAATTTGTTTCTGTGCCGTTAATACATCTTGAGCCAAAATTGCTAGATCATCAGCAAACGCCAGACAATCAATTTCAAAAGTTCGATTCGATTCCATCTTCACCAGAAGCTTTGTTATTTTTAAGTCGCTTGATTTGCCTAATTATTTCATCTTCATTCGGTGGTAATGAATCTGGGTTTGTTTGTTTAGGGTTTAGTGTTGGTAATTTGTTTACGTGTTCAGGACAGTTTAATATTTGTTCAAAATATTTCGCAAGTTCTTTGCAATTGTCTTGGTTATTTAGAGCTAATTGTCCGTTTTCCTTTTGGAAGCAAAGACTTTGGGGTTGATAGCCTGTTAATTTAGTTTTAAATGTTTTGTAAAAGTTTCGGGTGTTATTTTTTTGGAAATCTTTTTCTATTTCATTAAGTTGATTGTTTTCATATTTTCTTTTAGTTTGTCTAATTAGCTTCGATGTTTCTTTTCTTACTTCCAAAAAGATGTTATAGGTCATTGCTGTTTTTTGACTGTTCCAATCTTTGAATGCTTTACTTCGGTTTAATACTGCTTGCTCGCAAACTTTATCCCACCACGGATGTTTTCTACGTTTTTGTAAAGGGACCAACTTTAAGGCTGTTTTAATAATTTTTTGTTTTAATTCTTGCCAGTTCTGTCCTAGTTGTTTATCAAGCTCTTCTGTTAGGGCTAGTTTTATTTTGGTCGGGTCGAACTTTGGTATTAGCAGTCTCTTTTGAATAAGTTTTCGAGGTTTTAAGCTAAGTTTGATTCTAGTCAAGTAGTGATCCGTGTCTATGTTAGCTCCTTTCCTGACTTGAACATTCAAAATCTCTTTATAATTGGGGTACGAAATGGCAACATGGTCAATTTGAAATTCACCCATGTACGTGTTTGGGCACCTCCAGGTCTTTTGTTTTGTTATTTTCTTCTTAAAATTGACATTATTTTTAGTTGACATTATTTTTGGTTGACATTATTTTTAGATTAAACTGCGAATATAGTTCAACCAATCTTCTACCATTATGGTTAGTCCATCTATGAGCGGGAAAACTTCCGACTGTTTTCCTGTACTTTTTTTCTTTTCCAGGATTTCCCAGGACTTATTTACTTTTTCAGGATTAGACTTATTTTCTTCGTTAACTGGGAGGTGTGCATTGATTAATGTATAGTTTTTGTTAGCACACTTGAGGGATAATGTCATAAGTCGATTATTTACTGGCTGTACATTAATTATAGAACCAAGAATCTTTCTTGAGATAGCGAAAGCAACACCGAAATGTGGTGTATTTTTGAGTATTCTTTTGTCCGTTTTACTTTTAAAAAGTCTGTAGTTGCCGAATTCCAAGATGTTATCATCTGTCAATCTGGTTTCTTGCAAAGCTAAAATTTGGATTTTTTGCTGATTTAATGTTCGCCCCAATTCGTGTAGTTTTCCTGGACGCAGGAGAGAATTGATATTTACCGTTCCAAAGAAAGTTTTTGTTTTCGGTTTCAGATGTTGGCCAGAGGTCTCCGACTCCCTCTGAAAGATTTTGCGTTTAAGCCCGGACGCCCCAGAATCCGAAAGTCCGGTTGTACCAGCAAAGCTGGCAGAGGATTGTCTACCTCCTGGGGTAATCTTGTAATTACTAGAACGCTTTATCTTGAACTTTGAATTAGAGGTTTGAACCATGACGGTTCAGAGGTTAAGACTGGAGGGGTTTGTTCCAGAATTTAAATATCAGCCGCACCACTGGTGAACAGACGCTGACCACTTAACCGCTTGATACAAGTCAGACGCTAAGTGAATTTAGTTTTTTTTTGCCTTGGTTCGGGGCTTCTTATTTTGAGATATTCGCAGCTGTCCATTAATATCTAATGGAACTTTCACTATACACCACCAGTGACCCGTCCAGTACCTTAGGCGAGGTATACTGGAAAATATATATATATATATATATATATATATATATATATATATATATATATATATATATATATATATATATATATATATATATATATATAAACGGTTACATATTTTCAAAGAGAGAACATTTTGATATATTTTCAAACATTTTTCAGTGAAGACTATTTTTTCCCAGAGTATCCATTAAAAGCTTTGATTCATTCATTAGCAGATTCATCTTTGCATTCTACAAAGTCCAGTAGATGTTTTTCTACCCCAATATCATAGTCCAAAATTTTATGCAAATGGGATTTTTCATTTTGTTTATGACTTACATCAGTAGCAATCGAAAAATAGAGCTTAACTGACTCTTTGGCTAATATTTTATATAAAATACTATCCGCTTTCATTTTTCCACAATTAAATTTTTGAATCGTTGCAGATGTAAGATAGCAATTTGTGCGAGCAATCCATGCTATTATAAGTTAGAGAATGTTTAACCGTTTGGTTGCAACGAATACAATTTCTCCGACAGCGATTTTATTTTCGGACTCGGAAGTAGACATTTTTGGTTTTGATAACATTTCAAAAGATTACTTGATGCTCTGGTGCTGCCTGTACATTGGACGTATGAGGTTTTGTTGATGCGTGTTGTTTTTTAAAAGCGATACCACATGAGCATTTGAGAAATCTTTATGGCACAGCTTACAAAATGCTTTATAAGAATTTTCCCATCTGGAATTGTATTTGGCCGTGATTGTCGCACGCGGGCGGTTCTCGTACATTTTAGTTAATGCGTATGTATTTACCAAAATATAGGACATAGTTTGTTCCGGTGGGACATTAAAATTTATGCAAGAAATACGGGACGTTCCGTGAAATACGGAACAGTTGGCAACGCCAGTTCTGACACTCTTATTGGAAACTCTTTATAATGTTTCCATGTTTTTAAACGACTTAAGATGTTTTGTTTAAGTGAACGTACTATAAATTTAACTATGGATATTTCGGTGATGTATTTACGTAGAATATTCAAAATGACTTTGAAAATGGGCAATAGTAAAGTTAGAGCTTTGGTGTAAATGGTCGGTACAATCAGTCACCGATTCAAGTAATTGTGCAGAAATTGGAAGGACTTGGCTCTGATATTGATAAACTAAAAAGTGGAAGACCAAAGACTGTACGGAAATAAAAACATTTCCACTGTAAGTGAAAGTGTTGGAAAGTAAACTGACCGCATTAATTTGACTTCGTTTGAATGAATTTAATATATAAGGAATTGAATATATACGGTCCATGGAACGCGGACGTTTTTGGAATGGCGCGCACTGCGTGGAATGTGGATAGGATGAGGGAAGCGATTCTATGAAGTCTCACTCGGTCTCTTAGGCGGTACGCTTCTGAATCGGAGATGAGTAAAAGCACTGTAAAGCGTATATTGCATGATGATTTGAGGTTTCCCTCACTATATATTGGTGATTATTTTGTAATTGAATGAAGGGGACTATCAACAACGCCTCACATTTGTTCAAACATTGGTTGATATGTTTGATGGAAAGGAATATTTAATCATTATCATGAGCGCAAAAGCTCATTTTCATTAAATTGGGGTAGTCAATAAACAAAAGTGCCAATTTTGATCCTCACGAAAGTCCCGTGAACGGCACCAGAGACCACTATATAGTTCAAAGCAACGGTGTGGTTTGATATTGGCATGTGTGGAATTTTTGGACCAGTTTTCTTTCGAAGATAGAGCTACAGTATCTGTCAGTTCAGCTCACTACGTATTTATGCTTGAAAACAATTTCAAACTAGATCTTCGGAGGGGAGGAATAAAGGGATGTATGGTTTCAACAAGATGGGATCCCTGCTTATACGGTTAGAGCTTCTATGATTATTGTTCGACCTGCATTCCCTTACGGAGCAATTTGTCTCTTTGCTGATATTCCATGGCCGCCTCGATTACTGGACTTTTCCACGTGTGATGTTTATCTTTGGGATACTTTAAATTACGCATGTATAAAGGTAAACCTCGCACACTGGAAAAATTGAAAAAAGCTATAAGAGGGCGAATTGAAAAAAATGGATTATAAAACATTGGGAAAACTTTCGTACGACTCCAAACGAATTTTCGTAGAAATAGTTATCAGTTCAGAACAGGTATCAGAAATGACATTATTTTTCGCGCTAAAATATTGAAAATGGAATGTTACTCTGATTATTTTTGATAACTTTATTTTTCCAAAAAGTCATCAACTATGCTTCTTCAAAAAAGATCACCTTTTTTGTATCTTACAGTTCTTTATAGATCATTTTGTATACATTTTTCCGTGTGCTTTGTTGAATAACATAATAATATTTAAATAAAAACTATTTCTTGCTTTTTGTTAATTTAGTAATATTTATTTAGTTTTGCGGTTTAAGTGACCCTCGTAGTTGCTGAAATTATCTACGCACTATTGCGAATTGATATTTTTTTAAAGATTGCAAAAATGGCGGTATAATATCAACACTTCCTTTTTGTCGGCGAGGCCACAGATCCTCGAGCGCTGAATACTAATCCCTTTTTGTCGGAAGTGTTCCTTTGCTTATACTTATCGAAGGCATAAATATTGATGCAGTTCGTATATTTTATTCCTTATTAAACAGTCTGGAAGCAGAAGCGTCGAATGGTGATGTACGGCCGCCTTTTCATATTTTGTTTTTGCAAATTTGGACAGGTGTTTGTATGTGATTTTAATTTATTTTTCGATTCTACACATTAGATGTTTGATTTTTTTTATTGCGCTTACTTTGTTTTAGTTATAAATTATACTACATAAATCAGATAATATTAGGTTGAGTTTATTTAGGTATCTTTAAGTATATTTGAGTATACAGTATGCAATATATGTCGTATAAGAATACAAGTTTCATATAACAGTATAATTTGTAATAGCGTTGAACATACCGAATTTTATGCCTGGAAACTATGATGTGCGGAGAGCATTGATTTTCTGTTACCGTTAGAAGAAAACTGCTGCAGAATCACATCGAATGCTTGTCGAAGCTTACGGTGAACATGATCTTGATAAATCACAGTGCTTTGAGTTGGTTTATTTTGACATGAGAAACAAAGAACGTGGAGGATCACCGTAAAAGTTTGAAAACGGCGAATTGCAAGCATTGTTGGATGAGGATGATGCTCAAACGCAACAACAACTCGCGAATCAATTAAATGTGACACGAGAAAAGATCTCTATGCATTTGAAAGCCATGGGAAAGATCCAGAAGATGGGAAAATGGGTTCTACATGAATGAATAACTGAATGAAAGAGAACGGGAAACAAAAGAAGGCCTCGTCAGGTACAAAAGAAAGTCATTTCTCCATCGAATTGTGACTGGCTATGAAAAATAGTTATATTTTGAGAATCCTAAGCTAAGATCATGGGTAACCCTAGGTGAACCATCGACATCGACCGCAAGGCCAAATCGCTATGGACGGAAGACAATGCTCTATATTTGGTGGGATCAGAAAGGTGTGATCTATGATAAGATGCTAAAACCTTGTAAAACCGTTAATACTGAATACTACTGACGACAAATGGTAAAAACGCAAAACAAAGTGTTGCACCATCACACATAGCAAAACTGGCCAATGAAACGATTGATGCGTTTAGTTGGGAAATACCTTCACATGTCGTCTTACTTACCAGACTTGGCTCCAACCGATTACTGCTTATTTGTATCAATGGGACACGCACTTGCTGAGCAGCGCTTCACTTCTTACGAAAATGTACGAAAATAGTTCGATGACTGATTTGCCTCAAAAGAATAACAGTTTTTTTGGCGTGGCATCCACAAATTGTTAGACAGGTGATAAGAATTTATAGCTAGTGATAGGCAATACTTCGAATTAATAGACAACCATAAATGAAAAATGTATTACAAATATTGCATTAATTGTATAATTATCAATGCATTACATATTGATCGACAATTTAGAGATACAGTTGAACATGTTCGAATATATGTTAATTTGCTTGAGATGAATATTGGCGAATAATTCTGAGGTATAACGTAAGCTCGAAGAGATTTACCACTAAACACCAAATCACTTTTTTAAACTTCTCGACGCACGTTTCGCTAACCATGTTAGCAACATCAGGAGATGATTTAATCTAGATTAAATCAGAATTAAAATAATTAATAATTTATATTAATATTAAATAAGAATTAAATCATAATCTAATTTTAATGAAATTAAATTATCTCCTGATAATGCTAACATTTTAAGACTTAACAGAGAAGTTTAAAAAAGTGATTTAGTATTTTGTGGTAACTCTCTTTGAGTTTAGTGTTTCACACCGAAGATTCGCTCGTGTTTTGAGCAGACTTTTTCATACCATTTTTTTCTTTTTTTTTAATATTTTTATACACTTATCATTTTGAGTACACGTAAATTATTTAAACAAACTGATCTTGGATGATTCTATGTTACTAAATGAAATATGCATATAGACTTACCAGGTGTGGCGGTTAATAATTCCTAATATTTTCTTAACAAAAACACGTTTAATTTGGGGGAAAGGTAAAAAATGGTTTATTCAAGTATGTGACATCGCTAACTGCAAATTTTTCCTACTTGGCAATTTGTGGATGCCCTCCTAGAAAAACTGTACATCTTTTGAGGTGGTGCAGTCACCAAGCTATTTTTCGACATCTCCGTAATTGTTGAAGTGTTTCATGGAAAGTGCGTGATGGAAAGTACATCGATGAAAACAAATGGTAGTCGGAAGTCTGGTGAGTCCGGCAGGTCGGGCAAGAGTTCCCAGCCAAGTACAGAAATAGTGTACTCTGACATCTTTCACTGTGTATGATGGGGCGTTGTCGTGCTACAAAATCACTTTTCCGTGCCTTCTAGTCTATTCTGGTTACTTTTCGATCAATGAATGGTTCAAATTGTTGAAGGTAAAAAACTGTATTAACTGTTTCACCTGGTTTCAGAAGCTCATTTTGCACGACACCATTCTGATTCCACCAAATGAATAGCATTCTTTCTAAAGCGATTAGGTCTTGCGGTCGATGTTGATGGTTGTTGTGAGCCAAACCATGATTTTCTACATTTTGGGTTTTCGAAATATATTTCGAAGTTTGAGAAAGTAAGATTTCGCAACTATTTTTCGCTTTTCCATCTGTCTCTCGTTCAACTGATCCTACCTTTTGAATATTTCCCATGACATTCAGACGATCACAAATGGCTCGGCGACCAACATTTAATCTCTCTGCTATTTGTTGTTTAGTTTGCATATTGTCTTCTTCCAACAATGCTTGTAATTCCGCATCTTCAATTGTTTTCGTTTCGTTCTTTGTCTTTCAAGTCGAAATCACCAATTTTGAATCGACTTGACATACGAAATAACACGACTCGACAGACGAAAAAAATATGACGCTAATTTGAAATCGTTTAAACATCAATGGCGTAGTAACTAAAGTAGTCGCCGTAGCAACTAAATGACATAGTAGATTAGACTGTGAACCGACCCTTATTTTCATCGCCATCTCTTAAAAAAATAAGAATTATTAACCGTCGCACCTGGTATATATTAAAAAAATAGTTTCTCCGTTGTTTCATTTCAAATAACAATTGTCAATTTCTATGTGTTTTAAGAGATTAATTTTCGAAACTTTTATCTATGAGAGGATATTAATTCTTCTATTGGAACCTTTATTGTGAAACACTAAATTTGAAGAGATTTAGCACTAAACCCCAAATCACTTTTTTTAAACTTCTCGCCGCACGTTTCGCTAACCATGTTAGCATCATCAGGAGATGATTTAATCTAATTCTAAAACTAAACTATGTTCTATTTATATAATACCCTACCCAACCAAGCGTGTAAAAATCATGAACTGTGAAGTTTACTAAGCCTTACATTAATAATTGAAAAAGTTGACTGGACGGGATAGGTCCTTTAGGTTCATGATTTTCTTATATTTTTCTATTTGAATGCTTTCATATGCATCCAAAACCCTATCATTATTAACACTTTTAATTTGTCTTAAATTACTAATATCTACACTGTAGTCATGTACGATTGCATGTTGGGCAACACAAGATTTTTCATTTCTCCCATATCTAATGTGGGCAATATGTTTATCAATTTCATCAAATCAATTGTCTTTATCTTGTCAATATGGATCTTTTTGTTTGCCCATTATACCTTCGATCACAGTCTTGACAACTAATTTCCTAAATCTCCGACTTTTCATGTTGATTTACTTTATCCTTTACCCAGAAGTTCTCTTAATTTATTATATGGTTTGTACACAACCTTAATGTCCACTGTTTTCAAAATTTTGTCCAGCCCTCTTGTTAACTGGGCATCAAATGGTATTACCAAGAATTTATTTTTAGAAATTTGTGAAAAAAAGTTGACTCTCAAACCACATCAAAACTTAAATTAACCGCAAAAATTGGACAATTTGTTTTATTAACCCAACATTTTTAAACATTAAAAAAGCTACATTAGCTTTTACTATGATCGACAATGGGTAGTGGTGTGGTCGATATGTTAAGATATTTATATTCTATTTGATTAATGTGTTTCATGCGATCAGCTTATTGCTGTTCCATTACTAAGTGTATCTTAAGGACTTTCGTGACATGATCTTCTAATATATTATTTATCGTATTGTGAATTACGGCCATTGGTTTGGCCAGGTTTTTAAGTTGACCGTAAGGCACCTAATTATATTAAAAAAAATATCTTCGAAACAGAATTAGGGAATGAAAAAGTTGGAGCTGCTGTATAGCTGACCCAAGAATCGGATTCGGGCGCAGTTCGGATGCCCAGTATCTATTAGCTGGTTGTCGCAGTACGTGTACATGAAAGTTTACAGTTTTAGCACAATTGTAAAATAACATTGTGTTGGTATAGGAATTTGTGAGATTTCTTATCAGTAACAGTGCGACTTTTAATATGATATGACTGTTTCCAATTTGCATGTAAAACATGATTCCTCGGCCCGGATCATTAAAACAATCAGTACATTATTTGGATGAAGACTGAAGAAGGAACGTGAGATATGAAGATAGTGACGTATCGAATCACAGGTAGGACATTTACGAGGAAAGTCAGCGTGATACATCATCTGAAATTTTATTATCCTATAACGAAGAATCTTCAGGCCCAGATATTGAGAGAAGTAAAAATAATTTATGGATCTAAATGGGCTAATGCAGCTCCATCCAAATTTGTGGGGACTCCGCATCATAATATAGTACTGCAATTGCCCGGTTTACGTGGAAAGGCTCGAACTAGGGACTCTGCAACTCCGGTTGAAATCGGGTCCTCGTTATTTGATCAGCAAATATTAGATCTAGTTAGGCAAATCGCAGAATGCGAGTGATGGCTGAAAAATACAAGGAGGAACGGAGAACGAAAATGAGGGATATGGATGAAATAGAAATGAAAGCGTTTTTAGGTTTGTTGATCTACAATGTGGTGTTCAAATCTAATCTCGAAGATGTCAATTGTTTACACCGGTCGACACGATTTTTGGGTCTGGCTTCTGCATGTGAAATTTTGGTTTCTCCTACATTACAAATAAATATAAATAAAGTTTGCTTTTGTAGAAACTAGAGCAATTTTTCAATTTTCCAAGAAAAATTACTGATCTTTATATTTTTTTATAATATTATTTTTAATTACGATTAGAAAATTTTTTTCTGAATCAGAATCTCTTTAATTCAGGAATTGTGATAAACAATAGCACATAAATGTAAAATAATAAAAAATCTTATTATTTTAATATTTTAAATTACGATTAGAAAAGTTTTTGCCGAATCAGAGTCTTTTTAATTAAAGAATTGTGATAAGCAATAGCACATAAATGTAAAACAATAAAAAATCAAGTTCAAAAATGAATATTTTTAGTGGTTCTCTTATGTTTGTATGGGCTTTCTCGTACTAAACTCCAAATGTAATTTCCCATCATATTCTCGTTGTACTGCTCTTGGTGATGTCATTCAAAGTCCATCACATCTTGGTGAAAACGTTCTCCTTGCTCCTCTGAGTAGACACCCATATTATCTTTAAATTAGTTCAGGTGATAATGTAGCATATGAAGTTTATGGGACATTCTGTAGCCCTTAATTTTAAATCTTTTAAGCATAGTTTCAATCAATTCTTCATAATAGCTCAGCTCTGTTGTTTCCAAGAAAACCATTAACAACTGCGATATCCTCGAACAAATCAGTTAAGCTATTACAGTAATAAAGTCCAGTTTATTTGGTGAAAAAACATGAAAAAAATCTATGACGCTGTTTTTGATCAGTTATTTTCACACCACCTTCAAGCAAATTCTACTGTTTCAATCGTGAACCCAAAAACCTCTGCTTTATTCGTGGATAGGTTTAGGTTTCGTACTAAATCATTGGATTCTGTTGAGCTGATGAAATGTGGTCCAAAACCTTGTGACATTATCATGAATTCACTACCATCAGTGTTGATAAGTGGTATACTGGATTCTGTTGAACTTTGCGACGATTAAACTTCGAAGTAATCTAATTCTGAACAAGATGTAACGGGAAATTTTCACCGGATCTTCACCATGAGGTATCGGAGAAGGCGCTGAAGGAAGATCATGATAAAAAATCTTTCCAGCATTTTTACCAGATCGACGCTTACTTAGATTAACGATACCAAAATAACAGTCTTGTACATGATAACTAGGTTCCCTCCACAGGCTTGGCACTGCAAACTTCATCTGGTGTTTTTCTCCTCGATACCAGGCTAGAAATAACGAAAAGAACTAGTGTAATTTAAGTTTTATGCATAAAAAATTAAAAATATATTTTATAAAATAGAATATTAATATATTCGACATTTTTTAAAATTTAAAATTTTATTTTTTAGCTTCTAAAGTATTTTTACAATTAACACAGACAAAGTGGGGTACCCAATTTTTATCTTGATTCCAGATTTTGACATTAAAATAGGCTTCATAAGCTTCGCAAAGCCTCAAATTTGTTACCAAAGCAAATGTTTTGCTTCTTACTTTAATAAATTCACCGCAAATAAAACAAAATGAATCAGCATCCTGTTTACAGTGTCTTGACGCCATTTTTGAAAATTGAAAAAAGTGAATAATTTAACATTTTGTTTTTTTCTTATATAAAAATGGAAGGGCACATCGTTTGTTCCAAAATAATATTATATTTGTATATTAGTTATGTAAGGTTGAAAAGTTTCATATTTGTTGATGGTAGTAAGGCGAATTGCAAATATTCTGTAGGTTATTTTTTCTTGTATGAAAAATACGTTTTCAGTTTAACTATGTTTTTGTTAAATTTTCGTTTTAAGATTAAAATGTTTTATATGAAACCATGACTCTTATATCACAATAAAAATATTGATCGTTTAGTTGTCATATTGGTAAAAGTAAAGGTAAAGTGTTAGGGTTAGAGGCGCATCAGCAACTAGGCTATTTAGCGACTGGACCTACAGCTTAACGTGAGTTCCGAACCACGGTCATCAGCTTCCGACAAACCCAGGCCAGCACCCCCCTCGGGCTATAAACCCTTGGTTATATGCCTACCCATAAGTCTATCAGGAAACCTACCGACTGGCGAGTGACCAACGTTGAACACTTCTCAGAAGGCATCCGGCCTTGCCCAGCCTTTAACTGGCGTGACTGAGGAGTAATTCGTAGTCGGATTTTACACTCTTGCCTAGAAACAATCACAAACATTTAGGAAACATAAACGGACAGAAGAAAGAAAAATAACCACCCCAGCGCTGGAATCGAACCAGCTATCGCTCCAGCGCTGTCATATTTGTGATTGGTTATGCTCGTATTGTTTTTTTTTTGGGTTCCTTAAGACTCCATTTCAGTAAACATGTCTAAATATTTCACTTCAGTGGCTAAGGGTTAAAACAGTGTTTATATAACATCCCCATTTTTATAATTTATCTCGATTTTGTAAAATGAAAAGTCGGAATAATTAAAACGCCACGAGGAAACTAAATTTTCCTCGTTCCTTTTTTTCCGACAGTAATTCGACGGAATTAACCTATTTTCCATAATATAGCCATCAACAGATCGTTTTCCGTTTAAATGAGACCCAAATAGACAACACAGAATGCATTCCGAGGTGAACGTTTCGATGGCCGTATAATTTTCTCGTAAAATGCAGTCTGTTCGGTCACAGAATGGCGATATATTCAGTTTGAAAGAAAATAAACTCAATATTAGATTGATTATTGAATGGTTAGGCCTTAAACAATATCGATTATATTAACATATCGTAGAAAATTCGTAGAATCTGTCGATAATTTATAGTCGGTTCTATCGTGAATATTCTTTGTTTTTATATTGGATTGAACCATACGTTTGATGTTTAAAACTAATTCAAAGTATTTACATTGTATAGTATTTTATAATACTTGAATTGTTCTTTCCTGTCTTACTTGTTACGCGACCCCTAGGGGCCCTAGAGGGGTCGCATTCAGGAATATAGGAGGTCGCAATGTGTTCAAAAATAAGACCCATATAAGAAGCATCCCTTTATTAAAGTATTGTTAATTTATAAACAAGTTTTAGAACATTAAATATTATCGGGTAATAACAACATAATAAAATAAACTTAAATAAAATAATAGCCAAAGTTGTTTGATATAACAATTTAATGGGACGGTTGATTTTGTTTTTCGCTTAAAATTTTTCTATACGTTTATGTTTAATTTTTAAAGCGACCATAGAGCGAGAAGTAAAAAGTAGCAAAGGGGATTAATGTTTTCAAAGCTTCCGCTACTAGGCTTCCGTATTTACATCGTCGTGCAAGCCAAAACTTATTTAAATCTTGAGTTAAAAATTCTAGTTGTAGAGTCAACCGATATTATATTCTAGTTGACCGATATTTCAATAAGTTGGTTGGTGTATCTCAGTAGGTAATTCAGCAGCTGCAACATTTTTATCAAATGGATTGAGAACCCATCTTTTCGACAAATCATCGTTGCTACCTGGAAAATATTTCAGTAACTGAATTTTCAACTCGTGTAAATGCATTTTCATGCTCTCCAACACGCGATCAATAACAGAATTTTCAAAATCCATATTTTTGGTAATGTAATTCGAAATTAAAGTGAATGCATCAATGCGTTTTTCAAAACATATAATCAAAATATCAAGCTTTTTGATGAAGGCATTGACGTTGTCTGTCATTGGTAAAATGTTTTTGTTACGGCCCTGTAAACCCGTATTCAAGTCATTCCAATGTGAAAATATATCAAGTAAGCCAACAGTAATAAAGTTTCTTCATCTTCTAAAAACCCTGAAAATGAGCTATTTTTTTCTGTAAAAAAGATTTTCCATTCATCTCGCTGTTCAAAAAGCCTCTTGACTTCAATATGAAAAGCAGTGAGTCGTATTTAACACCCATTTCTTCATATAATGTGGAAAGCAATCTAGTCTGCAATGGTCGCCTTTTAATAAAATTAACAATTATTCTGACAGTACTGACAGTACATTTTGTACTGTCTTCTGGCTTCTGACAGTACATTTTGTAAATTATCTGGCATCTTTTTTGTAGCAAGCGCATTTCTGCGAAGAAAGTATTGTGTCCATTCCATATTTCAAGTTCATTCTATATGTGGCATAATTTCTTAATTTCCCTATCACTCCACTGTCCTTCCCCATTATTGCTCTCGCGCCATTAGTACATACTGCAATTAAAGTACAAGTTTTTGTTTTGTGTTACAATTAAAACTTTAAATAGTCCTTAGCCAGTTTTTACCAATATTTTATCCCTGTCCACTCTTGATGCCACTAAATAGGATATTTGAAGTGTTGCGGTTTCACTAAAGCTTGATTTGTTGGTGTTTTGTTTCCAGATGCAGGACTAATTTTGAAGGCTTCGTGCTTTCGGTGGATAAAAGTTTAAAATAAACAATACATTGCGGCTTGTCATCCAAGGCAATGAATCCATATTTTAAATAAGTTTTATTGTACAATTTGGTATTTCGTTTTGTAACAAATTTGTCCATTTTCTTTAATATTTTTAATGTATTTTATTACCACACTGTTATTAATATATTTAACATTGAGTGATAGAATAAATCATAATATTTAACACTGGATGAAAAGAAATCGTAGTACATGTTTTCGTAAAAACGTAACTAACAATGAAATTCTTCGTCTCGGTACTTTGTTTTTATTACCAAAGCGCATTGCTTGTACGAACCTGCCTAAGCGCACTCGGGAGGATTGATCCCTCTCATATGCGTGAGCGGTCGGCGCGAGGCGTGCGGCCGGGTCTTTTTACAAGTGCGTGCAAGGCACAGGTTCGAACTGGTGAAAGTAATATAAGAACAAGGGGATACACAAGTCTTATAGTTCGATATTTGTGGTTGTGTGCGTTATTTCAGTATAAGTGTAACGGCCCATTCACACATATATCCGTTATTGACAATTCGTCATTTAATACAAAGACAAATAGATGATTTGTATTTTTCACGATTCGTAAGTGTGTCAACGCGCCCGAAGGGGTTAATAAGCCATTTAAAAATAAAAATGATTTTTTTTGTAAACCACGATACTGAAAAAAAGACGAATCGTCGCCGTGTTAACCGGCCGATGTAACATTTTGATAAACCTCAAATTAACTTATTGTCGTGAGGTGATCGAAACGTTTTTTACTTAACTTTTTGGCTATTTAGTGGGTCGCGACACTTAAAAGATTGATGAATGCTGAGATATGCTGATGATCTAAATTAACACGATCTAGAAACAGTATTAGGAGAAATCTATGATGAACTAAAGACGAAAGTCTAAAGAGCAGGCCTAGAAAGAAGTTTAGACAAATGTGATGGAAAAGAGAACTAACAAAAGAAGAGAACAGAACTTGATAATCGGCGCTGACAACATTGAAGTTGCGAATAATTTTTCATATCTAGGCAGGATTTTTCTATCTAGGAATTTTTCGTATCAAACTTTCAAGGGTAATGAAATTACTTAGTCCCTGCAGTTAGTCTGAAGATCTAAACTAAAGGAATATGAACGTTAAGATCTATAAAATTCTCATTAAGACAGTAGTCACTTACGTGTGGACTTTCTCAAACAAAACAGCTTTTCAAATACTGCAACCATTTCTTATGCTTGCGGTATTTGAAATAAGAGTATTCGGAATAATTTTTGGTGCTGTGCATCATAATGGATTTTGAAAGCTCAGGTATAACTTCGAACTCAAGCAATTATACAATGGTCTGGATATTGTAGACTATGATGGGCGAGACTCAAATGGGCGGGAGAAAATCTTTATTAAAAGGCGAAAGATTTATTTGCTTTGACGAGAGTCCACAATGGGCGAGAAATATGATGAGCATGTCAGGAAGTCAAATATGCCAGGAATGCCAGGAGAATCATGAAGGGACAAATAGGGAGTAACAGAAAGAGAGGTAGATGGTAGACAAAAACATGGTAGCAGACAGATTATGTAAGAAGGGATGCTGAAGAACTACTGCACATAAAAAAAAAATAGAAAAGGGCTATTGGGGTTCGATCTGGATTCCCCGAAATCCAGCATTTTATATTCCGAAATAAGAAAACTGCCGCCAAAAATCCTGATCTATTAAAATCTAGTGCGTGTTGTTTTATTATAAAACGTGCGAAAACGATAACTAACAAGTAAATAACAAGCAAAAGACGTGGTGTCCCAATCAGAGACGTCCTCTTTCTCCATGATAGCGCCAGGTCACACACAGCGGTTTTGACGAAGGAAAAACTGGATAATATGCACTGGAAAACCCTTGAACATCCTCCATACAGTCCAGATTAGTCACCCCGTGATTATTTTTTCTTTGCGGCCTTGAAAGATACACTTGAAGGGGTACAATTCGACAAGGATCAATATGTTGAACAAGGAATTCACCATGTTCTAAACCGCTGGGAAAATATATAGAGCGTGATGCAGGCTAATGCGAAAAATGATCAATACTATTTTTGTATTATTTTATAAATAATATATTAATATATTTATATATCTATCTATATATATATATATATATATATATATATATATATATATATATATATATATATATATATATATATATGTATATATATATATATATATATATATATATATATATATATATATATATATATATATATATATATATATATATATATTGTCTTTTGTTATAAATACTATTTTAGTGTTACATCTACTCGTTTCTATTGGGATTGCATTATAACCATACGGTTAATGGTTCATGAGTTATTTGTTATGTTAGTGTCAGTCAGTTGAGATTTTTTAATAACAACTTGTACGTTACGTTATGTAGGGCATGTATGTAGACAAATATAGTTCCCCGAGTCGATTGTTAGTAAACAACTTAAGCCTATGAAAGCGAGATAGGTGTTTTCGTAACGATCCTGTTGTTGGAATAAAGCCAAAGGAAAGCACAGGCTGTAGATGCCGCAGAACATCTACACACTATAGTTCTATACACATAAAAACTGCTAAGCCAGGCCCCTACACCCAAAATAGATAATAAGATGTATTTAACTGAACAGTATATTAAAGTTACTCACATATAGTAACGAGAAGAATCTATTATACCTTTAGAAAAGATTCGTTTTGAGTTCGTTATAACACCTTAGGTTAATTAAGTTTTAAGAATATTATTTCTTTTAAAAAAATTGAGTATTAAATATGGCGTTTTTAGATTTTCTTTATATCTTAAGTACATAGGTATACTTGACGTGCCGTGAAAATAGATTGAGGCATGAAATTTGTTTCTATTTTAGGCATACATTTTTATTTTAGCGAAATTCAAACAAACATATTTCCTTGCTAACATAGCCTCATTAAAAAATATCTTTTCGAAGGTCGCTTGATATTAAAGGTGCTGGTATTTTTTTAGGTTAGTATTTATGTTAATATTTTGTCTGATCACATACAAAAAAAAATAATGTTCCTTTTCTAGACACCTTTTAAAAAAAATAATCACCAGTTTTTGAGAAAAATCATGTTTATAAGCCTTAGTATTCCAACGAGGGATGACTTTCTATATCATCCAATGGAAGGCCCAATAATCCTCTTATCAATAATATTTTCAGGATGATAACTAAAAGAATAATAAGACCACTGAATAATGTACAACCAAGAAAGCAAGCAGGATTCAGCAGTGGGTTCAGTACAATGGATCACATCCAGGTTGTCCAATAGTCCATAGAAAGGCACAATCAATACAACATGCCACTGTGCGCAATCTCAAAGCATGCTGTAATGGATTCATTGCTTAACTCAGGAAAACGTGAACTTACTGCGAAGGCAGACTGTAAAGCTAGAGCGACAGTTTGGTTATATTCAAGATAGAATGGGATGTACGGTAGGATGACTAATATCGCCTGTTCTTTTTTACTTTGCCTTAAGGCTGTGTCCGTAATGTGATTTGGGAATAGGATGGATTAAAAATCAGTGGTGCTTATTTAAGCCAGATTTTAAGCGCAGATTATATCGTTTTCCTTTCACAAGACCCAGATGAGCTACAAAAATACATACAAGGACTGCATACGGTGGAAGAACCATATGGCTTGAGAATAAACCTGAAAACGAGTTAGACCATGTTCAATAAATTTGCCGAGTACAGAAGAATTTCTATCCTCGTTCAGACTGGCATACATCTGGCGCTTTCAACATAAGAATGAAGTGAAACATGGACACTCACATTACAATCAATTAAAAAAGTTTGCGTAGCACAAAGGTGAATGGAAAAGTGTATGCTTCGTATTACAAAGCGGGACTTGCATCTGGACTAGAGAATAAACGAAATTATGTGACATCACTAAAGGAGTAAAGAAATTGAAATGGAGATGGGCAAGCCATATAGCGAGGCGATGTGACGACATATTGATCAAAGCCAATTTGCGATGGATACCTCTTGATCATAAACGTCCCAAGGAAGGAAGAATTATTAGGACCGCGCGAAGCATGCTGAAGAGACCTTCATCCTGCCGTGAATGGTCAATGGCTTTTTATCCTTATCTTTTAATCTAGCTGAAAAAATTCATAACACAAGCCTACAAAATAAAAAAAAATGGAGCCGCCGAGACTTAAACATAATTTTAAAGCATATTCTCTAACAACACTCTCAGTAACATTAAATTATCAAAAGTACGTACAGTTTTAGTAGGTAGCGATTTACAGGTAGGTAGTACAGGTAGCGATTTAATCGGTCATCTTCAACACGATCGTGTTTAAATGACCCGAACATTTTTGTTACGTTTATGGCAAGTATACGGTGAAAAAGTTTCGAAAACCTATATCTGAATTTGTGCAAAATGCGTATTTCGCTTACTTTCACTTGAAAATTAAAGACGTTGATAAACCATGGATTCTAAACAATGTTTACAAAATGTGTAGTGAACAATTAAGACAATGGACGAATGGTAAAATAAGTCAATTGAAGTTTGGTGTGCCTATGATTTGGAGGGAACCAAGAAATCATTGCGGTTACTGTTATTTTTGCTTAGTCAAGGTATATGGTATTACCCGAAATGACCAATCCCGATCTGGTATCAGCTAAAAGACCGTCCCTGTTGCAACTTTTTGTGGCCTGCGTGATCAGATACAGAATGTAGTACATCCGAAGATAGGCAAGCTTATGCTAGTGAAGCAAGTAATAATTTTGAAGCTACGTCGTCAAAACCCATACTCTTTTCTCAAGATGCTTTAAGTGACCTTATCAGAGACCTCGACCTTTCAAAAGATCAGAACTGTTGGCATCCAGACTCAAGGAGAGGAATTTACTTTCTCCAAGTAATAAAATTAGATGTTATCGTACTCAAGAAAAATAACAGCTTTCGTTTTCGGTGGTCTTTTATTAAAAATGGATTTTTTGAGCTACAAGCCAAATGAATATAGATTTTATAGAGACTGTTCCAAGCGGAGTTTGAAATGTGTTTTGCTACATAGTGGCAATAAGCATGGTGCGGTTCCCATTGCTCATTCCACGAAATTAAAGGAGAAGTATGAAATGAATAAGTATGCTATATGCGTTGATTTAAAAACGGTAAACTTTTTATTGGGTCAACAAAGCAGCTGGAACAGCACCTGGGTCAACAAACTGGCCTGAAAGAAAATACTTGAGGGGTTGGGAAACAAAATATAAATACAACGTTAGTTACTAGAGATAAATTAACTTTGCCTTCTATTCAACAGAAAAAATATTCGTCAACAATATATCTTCATTAAACTCAGATTCAGATTAATATCAATCATACAAATCTCTTTTCAATTTAATAAACGTCTTCGGGGACCGGAAACCTCCAGGAAACGATAACAAAATTGTCTTGTGCTATATGTGATGCAATAAATTATTCTCAAAAAGGAAATAAAAAGAAGACGGGCATGATAACGCCGATGGACGTCTAGTTACTAGTTTTCAGAATTTATTTAAAATTAAAATGTCGCTTGGCTTAAATTAGAGTTAATCTCGAATGGTTACTGGTTTCAAGATTTTCCTCTTGGTTGATATTGTGATTATTCACTCATGTAGTTAATGTCATAATTGATATCAGTTATACACAGTATGTCATAAAAATAACGGTACTTTTACGTATAGTTTGAGTTTCGGGAACAGGAAATAATAGGAATACGCGAATACGGAGGATGTTGAAGTATACAGACTTGTTTTTTTCGCCAAAATTTCACGAACAGCGATGGTCCTCATTTAAGGCATGATGAATAAATCGAGCATACACTTTCTGTTTGTTTAAATCCTTTGTCAAAATTTCATGAATCATGTCTTTCGACATATTTAATTCTTCTGCTATCCATCTCATAGTCGAATTCGCATCGAAAGTGATCATTTCGCATAATTTTTTAACCAACTCACTGATTTTTTATTTTTGGTCGGCCTGGCTTTGGTTCGTGTCCCATGGCATCACGGTCATCTTGGAGTCGCTTTTACCACTCGAACACATATGTGCCGAATAAGTTATCATCACCATAAACTTCTTTCATCAATTCAAATGTTTCTGTAAATGTTACTTTGGCTCTTTGTTCCATCGTATTTTTGTGACGAGGTGACAAAAGGACTTTAAGCGCTATAACTTCACAATCTGTTGATTCATTCTAATAATAGCAGTCTCGTGTTATAGAGGAGATATACAGTTTTCAAATTATATATTTTTTCAATAGATGGCAGATAGATGGATAGATGGAAGTTTTCTTTAAATTTAAAATGTTTTGTTATTTTTTCCGACATACTGTGTATGTAGTAATTTTACTGCATATTTATAAATAGTTATGTGTTAATGTAAAATAATTGAAGAAACTTCAATTAACAATCCACAAAAGTAATTTCGAACTAATTCGAATTACTGTAAAAGAACCACCAAAAAGAAAAGGAAAGTTTTCAACTAGGGCATAACTAGTTACGTTTTTTTCGTTTGTTTAAAAATGAAGGATTATACTTCATTCCTCAAAGATTTAATCCGATTTCAATTTTTTGCTTCGACATATAAACATTCCTTCTTCAGTATTAAAATGATTCCACTGTGAAATATTCAGTCGACTGTTATTAACAAAAACGTTAAAATAAGTGAAGTAAGTCGCAAAATTAAGGCAATTTTAAGACCTTACTTTAAATAAGGTTCCAAAGCGACAGACGCCGATCGTGAGATTTGCTAGAACTAGAAGGGAAAGGTGCCTTATCAATCCGCACTGCATAGCGCTGATTCAAAAAATTCCAGTAAGTAGATATCTGTCTTGCAGAAAGAAGAAGATCAGGTCATCCACGGCTGACATTTTAAGAGCAGCTTTGATTGCAGATTCGAGAACAAGCACTAGGAAACTTTCAGGGAAATTCGGATTATCCCATATTATCGTTAACCGACATTTGCGAGCCGTAGGAATAATGAAATTTTTTACACAATGAATATTAAGTACTTTAAAAACGCAAATACTTTTGTTACACCCTAGTATAATGACAGAGCCTGCAGGAATAACACATTTTACTGCAAATTTGTAATACGAGGGCAAATTTGAAATTTTGAGATACGGTATTTAAATATATTTGGATTTTATTGGCAGACGCACGAAAAGTATTCAAAGATGAGTGTCAAATCATAACTGTCCATGATTGATCAGTATTTGGCTATCGATATTCTATAGACTAAGAGATAAAAGCGTGAAACCACTTGGAAGGATATATGGGAAAAAAACAATTATTATACTATATAAAACAATCTAGAAAACTATATTCATACACGGCAGTAAAAGCTGGGCTCTAAAGGCACAACAAAATTTTAAAGAACAAGTAACAGAAATTAAACCAAACTTAAGAGCGATTCAAGATATTACAAGAAAGGACATAATTAAAAAGGAAACGCCGACGAATAAGCTAAAGGTAGAATTAATCATTAAGAGTACAGAAAGACATTTAAATTTGTTTGATCACATTGTAAGAATAGATAACCAGAGACAACTGAAAGGAATATGACAAACAAAAATATGCGAGAAAAGATCAAGAAGAAGGTCTAGGAAGACATGGGACAGTGTCGTCGTAGATTATTTAGCGAACAAAAGAGTAGATTATAAAAATGGAGCACTAATGACAAGAAATAAGGACACCTTTGGCTAAAGGAGGCTTTATTAATATGTGAAATCCAACTACTTCTATTGTACTTATTTTGTATAAAACATGTATGTACGCATATAAAATACTTAATTCTTCCACTCACTTGGTTTGGTGTATTCTTAAAATATCACTATGTATGTGTTTATAAAAACTGTTAATTGATTTTTATTTGTGTTTTAATTGATTAAATATGGTGGAGAAAAATGATATATTTTACCTACAAAAATGTTGTTTTCATAAGAAAAATCTTTTCTCGACAATATATCTTCATTAGACTCAAAACCGGATTAAATTCAACCATAAAAATCCGTCTTAAACTTAATAACGCCTTGGGGGACCGAAAACCTCCAGGAAACGATAACAAAATTGTCTTGTGTTGAGGCAATAAATTATCCTTAAAAAGGATATAAAAGGGGGAAAACGAAGACGATAACACCGATGGACGTCTAATAAAGTTACTCATTTTCGGAAGTCCAGACAATTTCAAAATCAAGGCCTCGCCCCGCATAAATCAGATTTAACCTCGCGTACCTGTTCGGTTCGGAAGTTTCTTCTGGGATGATGTTTTGATAATTTAACCATGATGTTTGCATTCATGTCAGTCTAACCGGTCCATTTTATTGTATTTTGGCTTAAAGTGAAGAAAACAAAATTCTATACAATACGAATGATTCGAAACAATCCTGTATGGAAAAATTAGTAAAAAGTTGTAACAGAGAACTTTCCTGCAGGAATCCTGTCACCTTATTAAGTTAATCATTTCTGTTTCTAGTCCATCAATTATTTATTGTCCATATTTATATCATGCAGTTGTTCATCTTTATATAGAGAATTGACATATAGAGATCTTGATATCCACATATGTGACAAATGGTAAATAATCGCTGACATGTACCGTGCAAAAGGCAACCCATCGTTCTATTTGCATTGACACAATTTCATATACATTTCTATGTTTACAGCCAACATTGCACTAAGAAGTCTTACTTTTCATGCAATTTTTACTTTTATATTTTCCTTTCCGCCTTCTGTTAATTACAGCCAGATATTTTCCGTGCAAAGTCGAGCTAATTGAGGTTTGTGTCGATGGCTTTATTGTTAGGAAGCCGCTCAAAGTAGATTATAACCTCAAAAATCCATCACATACAAATACTCCTTTCTGAATCATTTATCTCATTTCGCTTCTTTTTCCGTCACTCTTTTGGAATATATCATAACGGGTCAACTAGAAAATATGATGTCGATCTCGTCCATTAAACTTTTTGAATTATTTACTATTCTTAAACATTCGAAATAAGATTTTCATGGTTTATTAATTTTGCAAGGTAATATTTTGGTTGTGAAAATAGCAATGTGCCTGTAAATAATATCAAATGGAACATGCTTTTTCGTCTATTATATTGCTGAGTGCAAACTAAATCATGGTATTGTGTTTTACATTACACAATATATACATTTGCTTCGAGTTTGACCTTTTACCAAAAGTTTTATTTATAATTGAAACTATATAAAGGGTGATTTTTTAATATTCGAACTTCAACTAGTACCAAAATTATTCAGCATAGTCAGACAAATCATCATGGAACGTTTCCAAATTGTCGAAATGTACTATTAAAATCAGTGTTCTGTGCGCCAAACCTATAGAGCACTTACAGAGCACTCACGTGAATTTGAACTTCGTGATGTATTCGTCGAATTATCGACAAATTTCAAATGCATTTCACACTGCTCGATCTTAAAACAAACACAAGACAAAAATCTGTGCCTTTCGAAAAAATATTACTGCTGCTGCTGGCAGTGTTGATAACGATCCAAATTTATCAATTCGACGCCGTTCGCAGGAAGTTGGGCTTTGTTATTTGTTTACTTTTCTTAAATTTGTTATTGTGGATTATTTAATTCCGCATTTGAATGGTATTGTTATGGAGTAGATATGGTTTCAACAGGATAGCTTCACATATGCTGTTATACAGCCAACGCAACAATCGATTTATAGAGGGAACAATTCGGTGAACAAAAATATTTCACGGAACGGACCTGTTAATTGGCCACCAAGATCATGTGATTTAAACAATTTAGATTTTTTTTGGGATTATATGGAATCTTTGGTCTTTGCCGATAAACCAGCAACTATTGACGCCTTGGAAGCAAACATAATTCGGACAATTGTGGACAGCTGGGCTCGAGTATAACACAAGGAGACAGCTGATAAGAAACGATCAAAGCCAGGTCAAATCGAATCAAATTATAGACTTAATAGTCTATAATTAGACTTACTGAAGAACAGTAAATAATTCAAAATGTTTAATGGAAGAAATCGGCCTCGAACATGACTCATTTTCCAGTTGACTGGTTATGATATAGTCCGGTTTATCGATAAATTCCGGAAAAGAGGCGGAAATCGTATCCAAATGAGACAAATAATTCAGAAATTAGATTTTTTGAGTTCATAATCAATTTCCTAACAATGAATCCGCCGAGAAAAACTGCAATTAGCTCGACTGACTGTATTCGAAATTGTATAGAAAATACCTATTTTTTATTAGCAGACGGTGGAAAGGAAAATATTAAAAAAGTAAGAGATCTTTAAGGTACCTGAAAATAAGACTCATTAGTGTAATGTTGAGTATAAACATACAAAAGTATATGTGATAGATATGTAAATAGAATGGCAGGCTGCCTTTTACACATTACATATCAGCGATAATTTACCATTTGCTACATTTTTGATATCATCAAGTTTTGCCCCTTGTACATAAGTTGGTAATTTATAGAAAAACAAAGAAATAGTTATTTTTTACTGGAGAGAATTCGTAACTATAAAACATATTCGACATTCTTTGTTTTCATAAACTTCTTCAAAGTTCCTTCTCGTTTTACTCCAATATTTCTACCCTTTCTTCCAAGGGTATTCAAGCTGATGCTTTCACTAAATCAGCTTTTAGGGTCTCTATATTGACTATTGACTTATAATCTTACTTATAATCTGAGAATTCCTCTCCCTCTCAAAATTTCTACAGTCGAAGGTCCAGTGGATTGAGGTCCAAACTGCCTGAAGGCCAATTTTTAAGACCATTAAATCCAAATCCAAACAATGCTGCGTGGATCTCGTCTTGTGCACTGGCACTGAATCTTGCTGGAAGATCACAAATTGATCATTGAACGATCGTCTTGCGGTCGATATTGATGGTTGTTTTAGGTCAACCCACGATTTTCTGCATTTTGGGTTCTCGAAATATATCCATTTTTGCCTCCGGTCACGATCCAGTGCAAAAAAGTATTTCTTTCATGCCGAGAAAGCAAAACTTCGCACACCGTTTATCCCTTTTCCATCTGTCTGTCGTTCAGCCGATGTGGTACCCATTTTTCTGCCGTCGGGATGATTGCCATGACATGCAGACATCACAAATGGTTCGGCGACCAACATTTAACCTCTCTGCCATTTGTTGTTGAGTGTGCATATCGTCTTCTTCCAACAATGCTTGCAATTTGGCATCTTTACACTTTTTCGGTTGACCTGAGTGTTCTTTTTCTTTCAAGTAGAATTCACCATTTTTGAATCGTCTAAATCAACACTCACAAGCATCACATTGTCACCGTAAGTTTCCACAAAGACATGACGATTTTCACTCGCGTTTTTCTTTTGATTAAACAAGAAAATCACTCTGTGTTGCAAATCCTCTTTATTTGGCTTGAAACTCGACATGTTTACCACACAAAAACATATGATGCTAACTCGAAATGGTTATAAGAACGCAACAAGAAAATAACATAAGAGATTAGATTGTGAACCGACCCTTGTTTCTAGCGCGATCTCTTAAAAAATTAAGAATTATTAACCGCCACACCTAGCAGAGCTGCAGTCAATCGCTGTCTGGTAGACCTTCAATGTGCGACATGGTCTTCGTCAGTATTTTCATATCTTGAACCATGATTTTGTGTTCTCAGAAAGGATTTTTCCGAATTATTTCAGGGATTGCTTTGACAACCTGGTCTCGCGAGGTCGGACATGTCTTACTTTGTCGTCAGCAGAGGAGATATATCATATCGTTTCACAGCGCGATAAATGGGTTTTTCGGTATTTTTATCGGTTTGGCCAAGTTGAAAATCTACATTCCAAATGTGCATTGCGCTATAATAGCTAAGAAACATATTATTATAATGTGTTTTTTAGTATCACTCCGAGGGTTAAAAGTAGCCATCACCAAAGAATAAATAATTATTGTTTTCTTTGCTTTACAATAATAAAAAAGTATTAAAATAATGTTTAAACGTTCGTTGAAGTATTTCAGATAGTTTTGAAGAAAATTAATTTTTGCTTCAACGGTTGACACCGACTATCTCTCTGACAACTAACATTTTTCTGAAATTAGATGAAAAAGTATTTTAGACAAAGAATAATGGTACTTCAAAGTAAAGGTAAACTTTCATTAGATTATATTTCATATGCCCATAAAATATTGCTCCCTCGTATAACTATGTTCTTCTTTCTGACTCTTTAAATAATTACTTTAAATATCCAATTGCTACATTAGGTAATTTAGTTGATGACATAAAATTAACGAAATTTATTCTAAAAATAGAAACATAAGAGTATATAATGAAAATTTTAATGCTTTTTTCGTTTTATTATTATCGTTAATAATTTTTGCGATCATAATAAAACAAATTAATTATTACAATTGCTCTTTCCTTTCAAGAACACTAATCAAAGGTGAACGCAGATGTCGTACTGGATGTGATTGACATTTGCTTTTATTCAATAACTGATCGTATTTGTCAATATATTTGACAAATTGTATAGAGGGTAATTATTTGGCTCCGTAACATTCACAAACGTAGATTATACTGCTCAAAGGTAAATTGTTCATAACATACTAATTGGCATAGAAATTGCAACCCGAAGGGGTTGTTTGATTTTTATTTTTTTGGTCATATTTTCATAAGGCCTAAAATTAAAAAACAGTAACTATGAGATGTCGAAGCCGCAGAAACGAAGTTTAAAATCAACATTTATGACTTCTGGTCATCTGGAGAATAAGGCCCACTTCTAAGTGTTGGAACGTTTTACTGGCGTCTAAGGGTATTTTAAGGTATTTTAAAGTATTTAGGGTACATTAAGAGCCCCATCTGACTTCTGAGTATCTGAGTATCGACAATAATCATTAGAACGGTATAAAGAGAACGATACTAGGATATGGAATGAAATCAAGTCATTCTCAGTAATGAATGGAAGTTATAATGGCTAAAGACGAGTAAGGCGGCGACGTGGGAAAATACGTCAATCTCTTGCTTGATATTGCTTCTGGAAGTAGAGCATTTGAACCAACATGACAGTGGAAATTGATTAATATCTCGATAATTGGGCTTCCAAATTAAGTAAACAACCTTTTTTTAATAGAGTGAGTTTCATAATAAAGTTCCTATTTAAGAAGCCAGCTTTTTAGAATACCCTTGTATTTGTCTATCGTTTATCTTAACTACAGTTTAAAAGGTACAAAAATAAGTCGGAATATACTGGACAACATTAGACTCGAATCTCATCTGCATAAATAGAACAGCAAACAAACAAACAAATACCGTGCTTTCAGAATAAAACGAGAAATTTATTTTTTCTGGTCAATGAAATGTTATCCGAAACAGAAATAGGTGGTCTCTGTTAAATTTAGACCATGGAAGAAATGAATAAGCTTGATGAAACGTCCCACTTAAAAGCTTTCATTAATTACAATTTGTCATTTAAATGGATTTTTTAGGGGTTGTTTAAATGAATGGGTTATACGAGGGTCTTATCAGAAGTTTAATATAAAGTAATACAGTAGAAATTGGTTTAAATAAGATATGTTTTATTTAATTATCTTTTGTCTTTGTTATGTTGAAAAGCTTTTTTATATGTGTGTGTGTGTTAGATTCGAATGTTTGTGATAGGAGTCTGATTGAGCGTTTTGGCGATTGTCAACATGTTCAATTTTATTGGGCAAGGAATTTGTATAAATTGTTCTGTAAGGAAAGAGTTGAAATGTCAATTATAAGGATTTTTGGGTAATACAAAATATTTAAGGAAAACAAAGAACGTACTAAAGACAAGAATTAAAACACCATTGTTTCTGTCCTCTTTGTCCGCGTTAAGCGTGTGTGTTTTTCTTTATGGTTTTCCAAAAGTCTTAATGCCTACTATATAATCGTTATTGACGTCTATTGATCATCAACGTTTAACAAACATCATTCATTACAAAACCTCCAGAGGTATGAGTTCTCCATCACAAGATAAATATACGATGGTGCTTAAAAAAAGCGTTTACTCTAAACAACTGAACTTGAAAATGGAAGCAATTGGTAATAATAAGAGTTTGAATGGAAAAACGTATTTTTATTATCAATATAAAATAATTTTTAAAAATATCTGGCGAATCCCTAACACATTTATCAATTCTAATAAAGTGGTTACGTTTTTTTTCTTTGTTTATAAATAAAGGATTATTATTCATTCTCCAGAGATTTAATTAGATTTTAACTTTTTGCTTCCACAAATATACATTCCTTCTTCAGTATTAAAGTGATTCCACTGCGAAATGGTGTCAAAGAGATACAGAGGCATCCCTAATGTACTGTTGCAATAAGCCACGCGTCGGCTTGAAGTGTGTGATTTTTGATTTATCTAACCGATTGCTATGTGTGGTGAAAATTGGTTTATTTCAACAGTCTTAATGACGTACAGCAGTGAGCTATGCCTGGGTATGCCTGTTTGTTGTAATTTTGAAGGTTGAGTTGGTTCTTGACTTTAAGTTGGTTCTTGACTTTTGACTTGATGGAGTACATGCTGTTCTGGTCGATAAATATCCAGCTTTGGACACCATAAAAAGGCCCTGCTGCAGCAATATAACGCAAGGCCACTCACTCACTTTCATCTGACTACCTCAAAAATTATCGAATTGATTTTTGAACTTCTCCCTCACCGACTTCGCTCCATCGCACTATCACTTATTCCGGCCCGTGTCTCACTTTTGCCAGGAAAAAAAGTCGGGACTGAAGAAGAGGTAAAATCTAGCTGGGCTAGCGAGTTTTTAGCCTCCAAAGACTCATCGTGGTATTGAAGTGGAATAGAGTTGCAGGCTCAAATATGTGTTATTGTCATTAAAAACGACACCCTATCTTTCGAGGAATAACCTCCAGGTATACATTTTTAAACATTAAATAACTAAGTACCTCAATAACGCAAATACGAATGTCTCAGAACTATCCAACTATTTCAGTTGAAAATTAAAAAAAAATTGATTGTAATTATTATTTATTGGTGCCAATACAAAGGTAATCAAATTTTACTTTTAAAAAATTAAATTGTTTAAATGACAGCCACTTCGTTGGCGGCACGCAAGATTATCAAAGACTTTTTTAAGAAGTTGTCGAGGAATCAATGTGATCTTTTTTTCAATATTCCTTTTTGAATCTGTCAAATTTCGAAGATCGTTATCGTAGACGATGTTCTTAAGACAACCCCACAAGAAAAAATCTGGTGGGGTTAAATCAGAGCTCTAAGGCGGACACTCAACGTCTCGTCATCGTGAACTCACTTTTTCGGAGTACAACTCGTGCAATGTCGCTAAAAAGTCACTGGTGATATGCGACGTGACTCCGTTTTGCTGAAACCAGATCAGCCGATTATTATGCTCACATTCCTGTAGTTGAGGACCAAAGAAATTACGTATCATTGTGATATAGCGTACAGAAGTTACTGTGACAGCTCTGCCTCCTCAAAAAATAAGGTCCAATAATGCAACTAGTTGACATAGCGACGCACACGGTTATTTTAAGGCTATGCAATGCAACACAGTTGGGTTCGTCTCTGCTCAAAAGTGGAAATTTTGACGATTGACGTATCCATCTAAATGGAAGCTGACGAAAATGTAATCAAAATTGTTGAATCTCTCTAATATTACATTCACATAAGTCAGTCTCTAACATAATCATTTTCGTTCAGAAATTGCACAATCTGAATTTAGTAGGCCTTAAGATGCAAATCAGATCGCATTTTGCGGTGAATCGTCGCTCTAGATAATTCCAATTGAGACTTACGCTTCCTGAGGCTGACCTTACAGAATTCGCAACTAATTCGCAACTAACTAATGTTTCCAGGGGTTCTTGCTGTTCTGGGATGGCCATGACGGATGTCACCTGTAGTATTTCCAGTAGCGTTGAATGCCTGGATCCACGCAACGATGGTTGCATTGCTTGGGATTCTCCAATGTTGCATAACATAACAAAAACGGACAAACGCGAATGAGCGATCAATTGATCGCGGAATAGACTCGCGCGCAAAACGCGTGTTGTTCCCCCCTATAAGGCATGATGACAACTAAAAATGTATGTTCTGATCTAGCGAGCCATACGCGCTTACCCCTTCCACAGCGCTTTATTTACGTTTCGTATGCGCTCAAAAAAGTTAGGCCATTTTGAGACACCCTGTACTTTTGTTATTATATTGGGTGGACGCAAAGGTCCCATTTTTTTAGAGAAACTGAAAAACAGCTTAAATTGAAGAAAAACTTCATTTACATAAAGATACAATTAATCAATATATTGCATGAGGCGTTCTGTTTTGAGATTCTTCAGCCAGAAAAGAACCGATCCAGTTGATTTTTCAAACCGTCCAAGGAAGTAAAGTTTTTTTTACCGTCTAAGCTGTTTTGAAATGATCTAAATAAATGATAGAGTCTGAGTGCAATTATGCACCTTGCTTTAATGCAATTATGCTTTAATAAAATGTAAACGATTGCCTTCCAATCCCATCAAACACATATACAAAACATTACACTTGTTTTGGGTTTTAGGCCACGCCATCTAGGGCTAAAAAGGCGCAAAATTTTGCATCAAGCCAATAATTTAATGTCTTATTCTATGTAATTATACTTCTTGTAGTTTTATTACAACTGCTGAATGTGAATATTAGGTGGTGCTACGTTAAAAAACCAATTCGAATTTATTTCGTCATATAATTGTTGAAGTAAACCGAAACTAATGCTTTCTACAAAAAAGCAGTTTTATAGCAGCTCATAAAAACCCAATCTAAATTGTTCTACTGTTGAAGCAGTAGTTTCTATGCTTTTTACTGAAATTAAAGATCGATCAAGCGTTCAACTCGAGAAATATTTCAATCACAGTTCATTTGAGACGCACAATAAAATGTTTATTTTTGTTCTGATTTTGGTTTGCTGGCATGCTTGAACTTCTACTTGGCTGATTTTGGTTCAAGGACCGAAATTAAATGGATATAAAATAAATAATTTGTTTATAAGTATACAATGCTTTAAGATTTATTTTATAATAAATGTAAACTGGAATTGTTTAGTATATTTTATGTGCTAAACATAATTTTTACGGGACATGAAAAGTTTATTTATTTCAGAAAGAAAATGACATGGGGATCACTTATAACGTACACGCTTATTACGTATCTATCTACGGTTATAATCTACCGAATAACTAAGTCCCGGCAGTTATGTATATGCAGATTCATACATATTTTCATTTTTTTAACGAACTTCTTATATAACGTTTTACTATATATACATTGTAATTTTTTTATAACCTGACATAGGCCAACTTTTTTATTTGAAGTGATAGACTAGTACTTCCAAACGCAAAGTTGTAGGAAATAACTTGACTAAGAAAAATGAACAAATAATGCTTTCCAGTATTGCCAGATTTCTTTAGTAGCTACTAAAACAATATTTTTTTAATGGCAACACCGTATTTTTTTAACATAATTTGACAAATCTTAAGATTCGAAATAAAAAATGTTATATTATATAAACATATATAGTAAATGTTATAACATATTGGGCGTAATGTTATTAATTTGTCGCTGAATTGACTGTTCAGTTCATCAACAGAAGTAGGAGCGGTCCGGTATACTTTGGGTTTTAAGAAACCCCACAGGAAAAAGTTTAAATGTGTGAGCGATTGTCAGTGTCAGGCGATCTAGCAGGTCACTCAACTGAACCCCTTTTTCCTATTCATCTTTCTGGCAGCAGTTCACGAAAATAATCCCGCACATTTCGCGTAAAATGAGGTGGGGCCCAATCCTGTTGGAAGCAGAACATCCTTCTTTCTGCTAACGGTAGTTCATCAATAAATAACTCAACTTTGTTTCTCAATAGCTCTAAAAATAACGTTCACTATTTAAATTTTGTTTTATGAAGATAGGTCCAATCAGTTTTTTTATTGTCGATTCCACACCATACATTAACTCTTGAATTATTTTGTCTTCTTTTTTCTTCAGCCCAACAAGGATTACTATCAGATTAATTATTAATGTAATTTTGTCTATTGATCATGCCATTTAAATAAAAAGTTGCTTTGTCGCTATAAAAAATGCGCTTCTCGAAATTGGGTTGCTCTTCTTGTCCAAGAACCAGTCGCAAAATTACAGTGTTCTATCACAATCATCATCATGCAATTCTTGTACGCTTCTAATTTTTTATGGATGATAATTGTTCTCCCTTAAAGTGGCCCACACATTTGACTGAGAACTTTTCGACCCGTTCAAACCCATTTAAAAACAATGCTTTCCGGTGTTGCCAGATTTCTTAAGTAGCTACTAAAACAATATTTTTTAAATGAAAAATCTTAAAATTTGAAATAAAAAATGTTGTCTAAAAATATTTCTTTATTGGAGTAGCCATTTTAGATCAATTAGCAAAAACAACTAAAATTATCTGCAGTCGGCAGGAACTAAAAGAAGCTAACATAGCAATAGTAGGCCTTGGAAATTAAACAAAAATTGTGTTGTTTCATTAGAAGTCATCATTATATATATATAAAGCAGAAACCCTTGTTGTAAGGAACTTCTTTATTTCAAATGTTGTGAAGAAGCGTTGGTTAAACTCGAAAAAGCTATTTCCCTTACATCATATATATATTATTATTTATTATTATTCAGGTATGGGCCCTGGTGGACCACGCGAAGTACAATTAGAGGCGTTTGTTGTTGTTAGCCTTCCTTTGAGCCCATACTAATTACATTCTTTCGCTATGAGCTTTTTTCCTTTCGTCAGACCAAGTTGTTCCAGTCTTCCTACATTTTTCTCTCTGGCCAACCTTCCAAACGTTAACCTTGTGTCTGAAACAACCTCTATCCTGAATTTCACTTTGTGTAATATTTGCTGATCTTAGGTCCTCTTTAATTGCCGCAATCCATTTAATTATTTCTACTTTAGCTCTACTCCTATTTTCATAAAATTCGACTATTTGTCTAGTTAGCCTACTCGGATTCATCCGTTTGATGTGTCCGTAAAACTTAAGTCTTCTTTTTCTCATATCGCTATGTATATCTGTGTATTGTTTGATTTCTTGGTTTTCTCGAAGTCGGTATGTTGTGCTATTTATTTGTTTGAGGCCTAGGATTTTTCTTATGATTTTTCTTTCCTTCTTTTCAATGTCCTCGATGTCCCTCTTTCTATTCAAAATGAGCGTTTCTGCAGCATATAGACATTCTGGCTTAATCACCGTGTTGTAATGTCTCAGTTTTGTGTTTTTAGATAGGCATTTTTTGTTGTAAATATTTTGTGTAAGTCTCAATACCGTTTCCATTTTTTGACACCTACCCTTATTGGCCGCTTTTTCCAACCCATTTTCCATGATTATTTCACCCAAAAATTTGAATTGAGAGACTCGTCTGATGTTACCATATTTTGTTTTTAGAAATGGTGTTCTTAGTCTGTTGCAGGTCATGTATTGTGTCTTTTCAAAGGATATTTGGAGTCCTACCTTTTCTGCTGTTTCTTTTAGGATTTCAATCTGTTTTTGAGCCGTTAATACATCTTGAGCTAAAATTGCTAGATCATCAGCAAATGCCAGACAATCAATTTTGATGTTGGTTCTCCCCAGTGTAATGGGCTGGTCAATATTCAGTGCCGACTTTTTTTTCACGCCACTCCTGTATTACTTTTCCTAGAACACAGTTAAATAAGAGTGGCGAGAGCCCATCCCCTTGTCTCACACCAGTTTTAATTTCGAAGGGTTCTGAGATGTCACCCATGAATTTAACTTTGGACCTCGTGTTAGTTAACTTTGCTTTAATAATTGCCAGCGTTTTCAGATCTAGTCCTTGTTCTTTCAAGATTCGGAATAAAGATTCGCGGTCAATAGAATCATATGCTTTTTTGAAATCCACAAATGTACAGACGAGATTTTTATTATACAGTTTTTGATGTCTTAGAATCAACTTTAGATTCAGGATCTGTTCAGGGCAGGATCTGCCCGGTCGAAAACCTGCCTGATATTCACCAATGTTCGGTTCTAACTGTCCCTGTGCTCTGTGTAGTAGACATTGAGATAGAATCTTGTAACAAACTGGGAGAAGAGATATTCCTCTATAGTTGTTTACATCCGTTCTATCTCCTTTCTTATGTAGTGGATGGATTAGAGCATCTTTCCAGTCTTCCGGAATCCGTTCGGTTCGCCAAACTTCTTGTAGAATTTTGGTGATTTCCTTGATTGTACCTGGACCAGCGGATTTCAAAAGTTCAGCAGTGATTCCATCTTCACCAGAAGCTTTGTTATTTTTAAGCCGTGATTTGCCTAAGTATTTCCTCTTCATTCGGTGGTAATGAATCTGGGTTTGTTTGTTTAGGGTTTAGTGTTGGTAATTTGTTTAAGGGCTCAGGACAGTTTAGTATTTGTTCAAAATATTTCGCAAGTTCTTTGCAATTGTCTTGGTTATTTAGAGCTAGTTGTCCGTTTTCCTTTTGAAAGCATAGGCTCTGCGGTTAATAGCGTGTTAATTTAGTTTTAAATGTTTTGTAAAAGTTTCGGGTGTTATTTTTTTGGAAATCTTTTTCTATTTCATTAAGTTGATTGTTTTCATATTTTCTTTTAGTTTGTCTAATTAGCTTCGATGTTTCTTTTCTTACTTCCAAAAAGATGTTATAGTTTATTGCTGTTTTTTGACTGTTCCAATCTTTGAATGCTTTACTTCGGCTTAATACTGCTTGCTCGCAAACTTCATCCCACCACGGATGTTTTCTACGTTTTTGTAAAGGGACCAACTTTAAGGCTGTTTTAATAATTTTTTGTTTTAATTCTTGCCAGTTCTGTGCAGGTTGTTTATCAAGCTCTTCAGTTAGGGCTGGTTTTATTTTCGTTGGTCAAACTTTGGTATTAGCAGCCCCCTTTGAATAAGTTTTCGAGGTTTTAAGCTAAGTTTGATTCTAGTCAAGTAGTGATCCGTGTCTATATTTGCTCCTTTCCTGACTTGAACATTCAAAATCTCTTTATAATTGGGGTACGAAATGGCAACATGGTCAATTTGAAATTCACTCATGTACGTGTTTGGGCACCTCCAGGTCTTTTGTTTTGTTATTTTCTTCTTAAAATGGGTTGACATTATTTTTAGATTAAACTGCGAACATAGTTCAACCAATCTTCTACCATTATGGTTAGTCCATTTATGAGCGGGAAAACTGCCGACTGTTTTCCTGTACTTTTTTCTTTCCCTAGTTGGGCGTTGAAATCACCCAATAGGATTTTTACATGGTTAGAGGGAATTTTAGAGATAGTCTTTTCCAGAATTTCCCAGGACTTATTTACTTTTTCAGGATTAGATTTATTTTCTTCGTTAACTGGGAGGTGTGCATTGATTAATGTATAGTTTTTGTTAGCACACTTAAGGGATAGTGTCATAAGTCGATTATTTACTGGCTGGACATTTGTTATAGAACCAAGAATGTTTCTTGAGACAGCGAAAGCAACACCGAGATGTGGTGTATTTTTGAGTATTCTTTTGTCCGTTTTACTTTTAAAAAGTCTGTAGTTGCCGAATTCCAAGGTGTTATCATCTATCAATCTGGTTTCTTGCAAAGCTAAAATTTGGATTTTTTGCTGATTTAATGTTCGCCCCAATTCGTGTAGTTTTCCTGGACGCAGGAGAGAATTGATATTTATCGTTCCAAAGAAAGTTTTTATTTTCGGTTTCAGACGTTGGCCAGAGGTCTCCGATTCCCTCTGAAAGATTTTGCGTTTAAACCCGAACGCCCCAGAATCCGAAAGTCCGGTTGTACCAGCAAAGCTGGCAGAGAATTGTCTACCTCCTGGGGTAATTTTGTAATTACATCTTGTAATTTTGTAATTTCATCTTGTACTTTGAATTAAAGGTTTGAACCATGATGGTTCAGAGGTTAAGACTGGAGGGGTTAGTTCCAGAATTTAAATATCAGTCGCACCACTGGTGAACAGACGCTGACCACTCAGCCGCTTGATACAAGTCAGACGCTAAGTGGATTTAGCTTTCTTTTTGCCTTGGTTCGGGGCTGCTTATTTTGGGATATTCGCAGCTGTCCATTAATATCTAATGGAACTTTCACTATCCACCACCCGTGACCTGTCCAGTACCTTAGGCGAGGTGTACTGGACACATATATATATATATATATATATATATATATATATATATATATATATATATATATATATATATATATATATATATATATATATATACCCGGTTGGATCACGCAAAATATTCTAACTCATTTTCGAGTGTTCTTTCTGATTCTCCACACCTTTCTTATCCTTTGTCCGCAGATTCTCTTTCTCTCCTCCATCCACTTTGTCCCCAATCTTCTCGAAACTTCGCTCTCTGATGCAATATTCCGCATATGTATTTTGTTTCTGTACGTTCTTCTATTCTCAATCTCTGTCGGGCCCATTTGTGCCTTCCCCAGATCAGCTCTGACTTGTGTGATCCTACTGATATGTCTATAGAATTTCAACCTTCTTTTTCTTATGTCCACCGCTACGTTGGACATTCTGTGGTCTTTCTAGGATGTAGTCTGTAACCTTGCTCTGTCAGTTTTGGGCCGAAAATTTTCCTCATAATTTTATGTTCTTTTTTTAGTATGTTTTCCATGCCGCTTTTTGTGTGGAGTGTAAGTGTCTCGCTTGCGTATAGTACCTCTGGTTTGATTATTATGTTGTAGTGTCTTATTTATATATATATATATATATATATATATATATATATATATATATATATATATATATATATATATATATATATTCCTCATCATTTTACATTCTTCTTTTAGTATGTTTTCCATGCCGCTTTTTGTGTGGAGTGTAAGTGTCTTGCTTGCGTCTCGCTCGCATGTAATCAATGTAACGTAATGTAAAATGCAAGAAACAACCTACATTATTATTAACAGCAACTATTATTCTTATATGTATTTTCCTGACCGTTTAAAATTATTTTTTTGTTTTTCCTTGGCCAAAAAAATAAAGCGTACATTTATTATTTAATTATGTCACTATATATATATATATATATATATATATATATATATATATATATATATATATATATATATATATATATATATTCTTAAATTATCAGTTCTGAAATTAATGGCAGTATTTGTTTTTTCTATATATAAATTATTTCTTCTTTTATATTGCTTTTCAAAATCTAAAATGTTTATGTTATTAAAATTAAAGTTGTGATCATTATCTATGGTGTGTTGTGGTAGGGCATTTAATTACTTAAAGAGAAGTCAATTTAGCAAAACTCATTTATATAAAAGTTGCAAAATAACAAAAACAAAAATATTACATGTTACAAAAATTGATACCATTTATTCGGTTAGCACAAAATCTTGCTCGGCGTACCGATACGTCACTACAAGCGTCCAAAATAAAATCCCGATGTCCACAAATAACATCACAAGCGTTTTTGAAGCGTTGTTGTAGTTCTTCCAGAGTATTTACTTCTCCATCGTGATAAACTAACTTTTTTAAATAGTCCCACAGCGCCCTATCCATCTGTTAGGAAAATTAATTAATTATTTAAATGTTCATAAATTTCTCGTTTAAATTGTGGCGGAGCTCCATCATATAGAAACCACAAATTCTGTCTAACATTTAAAGGAACATCTGAAAATGATTGTTGCTGGTTGTTTTGAAGAAAGTCTAAATAATTTTCACCTGACAGTCGACCTGGAAGAAAGAAAGGCCCAATAAGATACCATATACTATGCCAGACCAAACATTTACTGAAAATTTGTGCTGAAAATGGATTCTTTTAGAGCATGCGGATTTTCTACCGTCCAAACATGGTTGTTGTGGAAATTATTTACTCCATTTCTTGTAAATGTGACCTCGTCGGTAAAAGCCATTGACAAAGTTGTTCGGGGTTCTGTATTAGGGATTTATGAATTAGACAATTAGCGCTCCCTTCAAACGGGAGTATGTTGACTCTATCCAGGTGCCATACTTCCTTGATTTAAAAAGCCAGATCTGTATATTTGTCAATTTTGTCACAGTATACTCGGTGTATATTTTTTTCTAAAGATACAGAGAAGTCAATTATTGTGAATTGATTAGATTCTTTCTGGTGGAACACTAAAACTGGTCGATGTCCTTGCACCGTTTTGTCCGTTCGAATCTGCAAGTCCCAATATAATTTAATCTGTTGCTTTTCTAAAACAGGTTTTGGTACGTATTGATGATATGGTGTAAATGATTGTTGTAATCCGTATTTTTGACAGAGAAGCTGATGAATAATTTTACCTATGGAATCATGTCTTGATAGGTACTTGGTGGGAGCCACGCAGGTATCAGGTATCACAGTATCTGTATTTGGTGGTTGATATGGTTTGTTTCATGATAACTCTAACATAATTTCTCGTGGGTAGAATTTGATCCTGTATTGTCATTATAAATCCTTCTGTTTCTCCAAAGAGGTAACCTGACGAGGTCATATTTACAAGAAATGGAGTAAATAATTTCCACAACAACCATGTTTGGACGGTAGAAAATCCGCATGCTCTAAAAGAATCCATTTTCAGCACAAATTTTCAGTAAATGTTTGGTCTGGCGTAGTATATGGTATCTTATTGGGTCTTTCTTTCTTCCAGGTCGACTGCCAGGGGAAAATTATTTAGACTTTCTTCAAAACAACCAGCAACAATCATTTTCAGATGTTCCTTTAAATGTTAGACAGAATTTGTGGTTTCTATATGATGGAGCTCCGCCACAATTTAGACGAGAAGTTTATGAACATTTAAATAATTAATTAATTTGCCTAACAGATGGATAGGGCGCTGTGGGACTATTTAAAAAAGTTAGTTTATCACGATGGAGAAGTAAATACTCTGGAAGAACTACAACAACGCTTCGAAAACGCTTGTGATGTTATTAGTGGACATCGGGATTTTATTTTGGACGCTTGTAGTGACGTATCGGTACGCCGAGCAAGATTTTGTGCTAACCGAATAAATGGTATCAATTTTTGTAACATGTAATATTTTTGTTTTTGTTATTTTGCAACTTTTATATAAAAGAGTTTTGCTAAATTGACTTCTCTACGAGTTTTATTTTACAACGCAGTGGTCGAGAATGCCAATAAGTCAGGTCGGTTTTCAAATGTTGTAACTGTTAATAACTTCTTTATTTTGCAATATATATATATATATATATATATATATATATATATATATATATATATATATATATATATATATATATATATATATATATATGACGTAAGGGAATTTTAAGCCACGCTTTAACCAACGCTTCTTCACAACATTTGAAACAAAGACATTTCTTACAACAAGGGCTTCCGCTTTAGGGTTTCCGCGAAAAAAAAATTGCACAGTTATTAAAATACCAATCGAAAAACTATGATAAGAAGTAACATTTTAAGCAAATATGTGTAAAAACATATTTGACAACTGTTAATTGATCAATATTTAAAGGAATAAACTTCAAATAAACGAATGTCCATTTTTAAAACAATTTTTAAAAAACTTACAATCATACCTTATATTAACCACAATAATAATTTTTTAGTGTCCAAGTGATAGATACTTGGATAGATACGGGTCCCCTACTCGTATCCAAAACTTTGGATACGGGTGGTTCCAAAACTTTACAAATCTGGGCGGCAGAGAAAATCGGTCCTGAAGTCGAAGAACAAATTTTACATCTTGTTGAAGAAGATTCTACCAAGTGTATCAAAGTGTTGCGCAAAGTTGAGAGTTGAAGAGTTTCCCATCATATTGTACACTAAAAGTGCAATTGCTCTGCCTTTATTATGTACAAATTGCACAAGCACTATTACCCGCTGATTTTCCGTTCAGGGAAAAATATTGTGAATGGTGTTTATTGGCCGAAACCAACGGTATTCAAATATTTGTTCACTATTTTATCAAATTTTATCGATGAAGCATTTTTCACAAGGAATTGGATTTGGAATTTTTATAATTTTCACAACTGGGCAGATGAAAATCTCCATGCAGTTATTGGGAAAAATATGACTGGAATAGTGGGTGATTGGGTTATAGGTCTATTTGTTTTGCCCCACAAATTAAAAGGAATATTCAAATTTTATAAATATTCCAGTTATCGAGCACATAAATAATAAGTTTGAAAACAGGTCAATAAAAAGAACTTGACCCAATCATTGATCTGCCAAATCTTCTGATCGTAATCTTTTGGATATTTTCTTTTGGGGCTATATGAAAAATTTGGTTTATCAATCTGAAATAAGTGTTGAAAACGATTTGAGAAAACATTTTTGCAGCTGATGACGTGATTAGAAATATGCCAGGACTTTTTCAACGTGTTCGGAAAACTTGGTTAAAACGGTGCCAGGCTTGTATATACTCAAATGCCATGGACATTTTGAACATTACATTTAATAAAACACAACAAACATGTGTTGTGATAACGTGTCGTGAATGCTTTAAAATGTCTTATGATGTGAAAAGTTATTACATTTTATTTTCAAATAATACCTTAAGAGGCCAATGAAACAAATGAATTTTGTTTCATGATTTAAGGAAACTTTTTGTTCTAAAATAAGGAATGGTTGGTTAAACTTACGAAAGTTATTTTCCTTACACCCTGTATGTGCGTATAAGTGACATTATTTTTAGAACGACTCAATAATAACAGCGGTAAACTATGCATAAGTGGTTACTGTGCTTTTACGCATCGATAATTAACAAAGATCTTTAATAATACATCCGCCTGAATTTTAATTGATTGTGCCCTTCCATTAACCCGTATATCAGTCTACATTACTCCTTCATTCAATAAAAACTTCATAAACATTTTGTACAGACATCCAGATCGAGAATACAACAACAATATTTTACAAACAATTGCGTCATTTTTTTTAATGAATATTTGTCTCTTAAAACAATTTAAATTCAACCATCGATTATCATTAATAAGTTGGGTGCCTCTTTAACGGAGGAACAGTACTCGCACCAGACAAATTATAATTAGTTTATATGCGATTTCAGTTTCTCAACAGTTTGCTAACAGTACATACGTGATTTCATTATCATGTTTTCATTTTTAACAAATTACGTCGCATATGCCGTATTTCATTGAAGCTACTTTAAATTTATTTTTAAAGTGAAAGCGATATCAAACTTAGGATATGAAAGTGTACATTTGGATTCTAATTTGGATAATGTAATAGATTAATATTTAGTTTGGAAGAACTTAATGTTGTTGAACAAATTGTTATTTGTTTTTGACCGAATTGTTGGTCTGGTGTAGGATGAAGTATAGTATTATTTATTTACAGCTGAAGTATAGTATAGTACAGCTGAAATATAGTAATATGCTATATTTATCAGTAGCGGGTTGTGAGACAAGGCGTTGGGGCGCCGCCCTCTAGCATTTATCACAGTTAACATTTTTTCAGAGCAAAACACTATATTTTATTTCTGTTCAGTTTCTTTCTATTAACTCATTTTCCTGGTTCACCTCCTGTATAGGATTTCAATAGTACGAAAAGTAAAAATGAGGAAGAGAAAAGCAAAAAAAGCTTCCGCAGAACTATTTTCTTCTATGCCCTCCTACTTTAAAAACCCACGAGCCGCCACTGATATTTAAATGTTTGACCATTTTATCGATCAAAAAATTTCCGAAGGATTTACATATAACGGGTGGGTAAGTATCACGCTGCGTATTTTTTTTATTTAATTTCTTTATTTCGTTTTTAAATTGTGTTAATTAATTTTTGAAAGTTTATCCAACAGTGGATTTTCTTCTTCATCGATTTGGTTTTCTAAGGACGGTGTTATGAGTGGATCGATTTCGTTTTCCAATAAATTTAAGTACAATTCACCGGTTTTCTTTAATACAAATCGAACCTATTTTTTAATTCCCCAGAATTCTAACCCAAACGTGAATCTTTAGGGGGAAACAGCGTATGACCCTCTTAAAACATATGTGGATTGTTATTATCCCAGTATATATAGTCCGGTTCAAGATATTTCGTTGCCTTTCGGCAAAATGTTAATTGCCCCAGTAAATTTCAATAAAAATATTCATAGTTTCTTCAAAGGCGCCAGAGTCGGAGTGGTTTAACTTTTAACTAACTAATTTTAGAAAAAATAAAATATTGTTAAATTATTGTTATTACTATGTATGACTAAAACATTCTTTATTAGTTTGCGTATTTTGAATGTATTAGTACAATAAAAATAAATAAATGTATCTATTAGTACAATAAAAATTATAACTTAAATTTAATTATACATTAAATTCGGTTTCACCCTCTCTGTCACTTTGATCAATATTAATAAGTGGTTCTATATTATTAGTAAATGATACATAGGAATCGTATATTTTAATAACATGGTTAATCGAATTTATCCAACTTTCTGCTCTAACATTGTTTACCTGATGCAACATATGCTCAATTGGTTTAAATATACAGTAATACGGGGGAAGGAGTAAAACCGTATGTCCTATATCGGCAGCAATGGTATCACATCCATATTCCTTTTTAATATTAAATGTCTTTAATATTTCTAGAAGATCACATTTTTTATATGTATATTCCAATTTAGTGTTATTTGCATTAGGAACTTTATTGTTTGGTGGTTATGAGAACTAGCATTGTCCATTACAATTACGTTTTCCTTAGGTACATCGGGCAAAAGAAATCAAGGTAGATAAAGGGACGACTTTCTAATCTGTATTTTTTTATAGAGTTTAAGTAGTCAAACTATCATCGTCGGAATCGTTGTGATTCCATTAGTATTAGTCTTTTATTAATGGTCCGATATGCAAAACCTATTAGAGATGATTATTATCTTGCCTATCTATGATTATTACAATGATTATTATCTTGCCAAGAACGCCACATTTTTAGCACATTTAGAATAATAAAAATACGATCGAAATTATAGAACTGCCCTGTTTAAGCGATCTAAACGAGCGTTTAATGCGATCTAAATTCAAATATTTCGAAACTACTAAATCAGATATAAAATTAATGTTATTTTTTTAGCTGTTATTTTATTAAGCCCGGCCCTGTCTACGTTTTTTGCAACTTTGCTTGTTTTGTTTTAATATTTTGTGTATGGAACCAATGGTTAAATTAGCGATTTTTGGAATTGAAATGGTTGGATCAACAGCGAAATGGCCTAAAATTTCAATCTCTGTGGGTGCATTAAGAACTCTCGGCAGCTTATTCACTTTGTTACACACGGCCCCAGTCCCTTCAAATTTTTGAACAAGTTTTATTACGTATTGATGTCCTATATTTTTGTCTGGATGCCTTTCATTAAAAAGCCAGGCGGGCACACCTATCTTCAGCACCATAAATAAAAATAATATCAATTTTTTCTTGTAAAGTATACATCGTTAAATTCTGTCACACCACTTGAAAATCGGTACATCTGATAAAGATGTTTTTAATTTTAGCTGCAATGAGGAATAAAGTGTGCATTAAAACTAAAATGAAATAAAAAGTCTTTTATCTTACTTTTTATATTAGGAAAATAAAAATGGTGGCGATTCCGTTAAATACTTTTTAAAATTTATTTTTCTCTTTTTTACTAGAACGCATCAATCGATTTCAGGAAAAGGTTTTAAACTTTCCCGTCGATATCAAAATTGACTTCTTTTTTTTTATAGCTAATTTTCGTTGCTAAAAGAAATAATGAGGACAGCTACTTTTGAAATGAAAGCACTGTATAATTTAATTAATATGCGATATCAATTCCACTATGTTAACTGGAAGTAGAAATGCCCGAGTTTCAAAGTAAATATAATTAATGGATAAATTAGACAAACACACTTATTGAAACCCTTTAAAAAATATCATGATTTAAAAAAAAACTATTAATAACCATTCCTATGTAGAATTTAAATTCGGGAATATACGACAGTAGAATGAAAAGTACTACTTTTCCGATAGATCGCAAAGAAGCGATGGCAGGAGTACACGTATTTCTGCAATCGGTCGGTGCTCCATGAATTTCAAGTCGACATTAGTGTTTTGATTAAATGCCACTTTGTGTTTGAAAAAGCCACCGCGCATACCAAAGAAAATTTGACTTGTTGTTGTATGCATTATGTTGTCGTATGTTGTCATAAGTTGTTCAATGTATTATGAGAACTCTGCTCCTCTCTGGAACCCCTAAGGAAGGGTAAAGGAATTGAAATGGAGATGGGCAGACCATAGAGCGAGACGACGGTACGACAGATGGACCAAAGCAATACTGGGATGGATACCGCTTGATCATAAACGCCCAGGAAGAAGACCGAAAACACGATGGACTAATGACATCATCAAATATATTGGACCCGAATGGTAGAAGAAGGCTCAGGACCGCGCAAGTTGGAATTATGCGGAAGAGACCTCCATGATTGCAAATCAGTGTTTTGTGGGCCAAACTTATCGAGACTTCGTGAATTTTAACTGATTTGAAACAAGACAAAAAAATGGTGCGTTCCGAAGAAAATATCGTTGTTGCTGCTGACGGTGTTGATGGAGATCCAAATTTATTAATTGTCGCCGTTTGCAGAAAGAAGTCGTTTGGGCTTCGTTATTCGACTACGTGGATTATTTAAATAAGCACCCAATTTGAATGGTATTGAACTGGAGGAGATATGGTTCCAATAATACGACTCCACATGCCTTTTAGCCAACGCAACTATCGATTTATTGAGGGAACGACTCGGTGAGAAAATTATTTTGACACATACCTGTTAATTCACCAAGGTTATGTGATTCAACGCCATTAGATTATTTTCTTTGGGGGTATGTTAAATCTGTGGTCTATGCCGATAAACCTATTGACGCCTTGAAAGCCAACATAACTCGGACAATTGAGGACATAAGACTCCAATTGCTTGAAAAATTGGATTGACACATAAAATAAATAGTTTCAAGGCATATATATATATATATATATATATATATATATATATATATATATATATATATATATATATATATATATATATATGTATGTATAAAGATTTGTTTTCGAAAAAATTGCAGTCTATAAAATATAAGTTCGTCTCTCCAGAAAATTCTTTTCCAACACCATGATGAGATTACTCTAGCCATCCAGTCGTGGAACTATATAATTGCTAAAATTAATCTGAATGCCTCTATACAGGTAATGTTACAAAATTATCGATGGTGTCAATAAATTAGCTGTCGTAATAGAAATCGCATATTCCAACAAGATATCGTTTCTGCCGTTATGGAGAAACTTGTTCAGGATTGGTTCGAAATGAATTATCGTGATTACATACCGTATACATTATGACTGCTTGTTTTTTGTGATTATTTTGTGGCAAACAAGAAGTTGTGATGGAAAGTTGGTTGAGTTCTTAAAGAGTAGTAAATGTTTAGATTTAAGTAAGTCTGTGAAGAATATCTTGAAAATATAGGCACAAATACGACCGAAAAAATGTATACAGTTAAACTATAATGAAATAATCGTCCAGTTCTTCAACTTAATTCTCGGCCGCTAAGTTTTTCTATATTTCCGGCCATGTTCACACAGTGTTAAATTATTTTTTATTCTTTGGACAGTTTTCCACCTGCTCATTCCAACTTTTTTACGGAAAGTCTCTAAAAAAAGGCCTGTCTCATCGGTGTTATGGACAGCTCTTCGTAAATTGAAATTATTTGAATAACAGAAAGGTATTTAACAAACCGTTTTTATTGGTGAATCGTTTCCTTAATATATTTTTGAACATTAGTCGCCAGTTCTGATGTATTTTTAGACAAGAAAGCAAAGCGATGCTCCTGAAATTAAAATGAGTAAAAGTTGACGTAAAAGAAGCAAAGTATCTACCGGTTAAAGAAAATCCTTTATTGTGATTTGCCACAAACGACTAGTAGCAAACGTTCTATCGTTGAACCATCGCCTGTCAAAAGCTCCAATTTTTATTAATATTTACATTAAAGAACTATTTTTTCATCAAGCAACCTGCGTCTTTCATATGTAGAATCGTTTCGATAAATTTCTGACACTTATCAATTTACAATTATTCTTTATCATGCACTTCAATAATGCTAATTTTGTGGTTGCTAGTGAACATTTTTCCTCTCTGTGCGGTATTCAAAATATTTATCAAACAAAATAGTACTATTTCACACCTTACATAAACCTATAAACAAAACTAAAGAAGTAAGCATTCAAAAGCGGTCAGTGGTTCAGACTCGTTTTCCCCAATCGTCGATATCTAATTTTTTGATGTTTAGGAAATACCCGGCCGTCGAATTATATGATTCTTTTATTGATCGACGGCAAGGATTTATTGATCCCCGGAGTGAGTTAGGCATTTTTTTAAAGGTAACGTGAACTCTTATTTATTTGTGTCTTTATTTATTTATATTTTTTATATTTATTTTTATTTATATTTATTTGTGTTCACGTTCGTTTAAAAGCGAGTTCGCCCAAAGAAGAATCTTTTGCATGGCTGTTGGGAACACTGATTCATACGAGGTATTCGTTTATAAGGGGTGTTCATTAAGGATGATTTACTACATTTATTTTTATTCTATGCTACTTATGCATTTATTCTATGCTACTTATCTTTCAACTGCATTTTTCAGGAGGGTGTAAATTGACATTCAAAATTTTTTACAATAAAAAGTATATATATATATATATATATATATATATATATATATATATATATATATATATATATATATATATATATATATATATATATATATATGTATAACACCAACAAGTATATTTTTGTTGAGAATAATAAAAAAATGCCTTTGACAATATTTCATTATATAATTCTAAGAAATTTGTATTGAGTGAATAGTTAGGAACGATCGCAAAATTTTCTCATCCAAGAACAATCCTATTCTGAAAATCATCCCATAAATGATAATCAATAAAAGTCTCGGTTCTTGGTAATGAAAATAATCTTTATTCTTCAAAATACCCATCCGCACACATCCTTGACAAGGTACCGCTTGAATTTTTATGTGATGCCGACATTGAGTCTTTCTTTGAAACTTCTGTATCTCGGTTGTTCCATCGGTCTCGGTCGTTCGTTTTAATATGCATATCGATGTTGTCAATACGTGCATTTCAAAATACACCAATTTTATGGAAAAATATCTAAATACAAATGGAGCTATCGGTATGGAACAAGAATTGTTCCCAATGGATTAGGAAATTAATTCGTTTATGTTATATTTATCGATCAATTTTTTGTCGGTTATCAGGGTGTCTCGACATTAAGGCCACATACGAAGTTTCAGTTTTAACAGTTGTTCATAGTGGATGTTTTTTGTGTTTTTTTAATGTTAATAATTAATTTTAACTACAAAAAGTACAAAAGATTCTATTATCGACAATTTATTTGAAACCACATACTTTATTAGGAAATTTATACCGACATGCTAATCTTGACACCTTATCTGTTTCTACAATCCATTCAAGAATAATTTGGCTTTGTTACTGTAGAGGAATATGAGACCAACTCATAGATATAAGACATTGAGAATTTCAACGAGTATCATGTACCAGATGTCTTATACTTTCGAGGCTACACAAAAAATTTACGTTAGCTGATAACACCACTTTAAGAGCATCGTCCGAGGAGGCGATGGCGCAATTTTACAGTCTGATTAAAAAATTTAGCGAATGTTTTAAACTGAACAGAATAAAATGCTGCTTAATAATTATTGACAAATCTAAAATATTATCAATAGTTTTAATACAGATACCTGATATTCTCTGTAAAAGTATGCTTATCTATTTGAGTTCATCTATAGCGAATAAGGGGAACCGTGAAAGTGAAGTAAAAAGGCGAATCGGGATGGCCAATTCTGCAATTAGTAGTACTCACAAAGATCTGGAAATACCACAGTACAATGTGTCTAAAGAAAATAATGAGACTGGTGGCGTAGTGCTCAATCTGGCAACACCGTTGGGTTCCCTTTTGGAGGCGAATCATTCTAACATGTAATGCGTCTTTGCTCGAGTTTGAACTCCTTCCAATTACTTGGTGGTTAATCGGATTTTTTAATTTTTCCTTCCACTCCAAACGTAATTTGCAAACGCAATGAGGTAAAAATGTGTGGTAATTAATCTTATTTAGAAATATTTTTCACTTTCTCTAGAATAAGAACGTCCTATAATTAATCTTATTCAAAACTAGTTTAACTATTCCAAAATTTGTCGTGAAGTTAAGAAGGTGGATGTTAAGGAATAAAATCTGACGTACATATGTACAATTTTTGTATTTAGATATACATATGTCAAGTTTCAAACTATTGATTCTACAAGAAATTTCATTATGCTGTTGAAAAGAGAATTAAAAAACTTTCTTTAAAAGGAGTTGGTGACAGGAAAAATGATGGGTGTTTCCACGGTAATCCATAAATCGATCATTGCGTTGGCTGTATGACATGTGGAGCCGTTCTGTTGAAACCACATCTCCTCCAGATTAATACCATTCAGACTCGAAATTAAATAATCTATGTAGTCGAATAACAAAGCCCAACTCTATATATGTATATATAAATACGTTTTTACATATAAATATATTTTGATAAAACATGGGCATATTTTCTTTTATATGATTATGGAATGCCAAAGAAAAACACTAGAAATATAACATCATTGCATCAATAATATGTACCATTAGTAAACGAGTGAATAAGAAAATATAAACAGAGGCAGTTGGCCACCTGTGGAAAAACTTAAATATATAGAAAAGTTTAAAACTATTGGCAAAAACATCGGGATGCCGACTAAATCTTTCGGATTTAGAACATCCGTATAAAGGATAGAATTTCGATTACGAGGAAATCGAGAAACTGTTCCAACTTAAGGTTTTGCCGTAATTTATATATTATCATCTATATCAATTTTGCCAAATGTATGAATATGTAACAGTAACAATCTTGAAAAGCAAGGATGGAACATTCGATATAATATATTTGCAAACATGATTTAAAGGAAATATTAATTTATTGACAAAAAAATTATTACGGTTATGTATAACCGAAATAATTTTTGTATTAAAATACAAAATACATGGTACATATAGTTTATATAAAGGAGCCACACAAACCAATCGGTAGATGAGGAAAACCTCACTTTTCTAACTAATCAACGGTATATTTTGAGAAGACACAATATTTTACTGAAAATGGTATAAGGTGGTATAAATAGAACAATATTCTCTATTAAGAAAAAAGAGAGAAAAACTAAACAAAAATAATTATTAAATATATTTTAAGTAACTCTATAAATATATATATAAATATATATATATATATATATATATATATATATATATATATATATATATATATATATATATATATATACAGTAATAAGCATTGAAAAGGATGAAAATTTTCTTAATTAACTTTTGGACGTTAGACTCCACTTACAGAGGTATAGCCCCTGCAAAGTTTTGAAATATATTTTGAAATTTCTTAATAATTTTGAAACGGTTTCAAATAAAAAGTTTAAACTTGCCGGTGAAGTACAAGTCGCTCCGAGGCATAATTTGTGGTTATTGGTATCAGATAATTATCCAGCCGAATCTGAGAAGGGAAGAGCTATTGGAATTAAACAAGCAGGTTTAGGTTTTCATGAAATATCGAGACGAAATTGCTGCTTCTATCCTAATGAGGAAATTGATAACACTAAGACCAAAGCAATCCTGGGATGGATACCGCTTGATCATAAACGCCCACGAAGAAGAAAATACATCATGTTTGATGTCATCATCAAGTATATTGGACCCGAATGACAGATAATAGCTAAGGATATATATATATATATATATATATATATATATATATATATATATATATATATATATATTATTACATATATATTATATATATATATATATATATATATATATATATATATATATATATATATATATATATATATATATATATATATATATATATATATATATATATATATATATATATATATATATATATATATATATATATATATATATATATATATATATATATATATAATATATATATATATATATAAAGTAACTTAGAATGGCGCTAGAATTGAATGGAAAATTAAGAAGAAAATGATAATGTATATATTAAAATATATAATTCGACTAGAAAAGTAATAAGGTAACCATAATAAATAAATTCATAATAGAATATATTTTCTACGGGGTGTATTCCATTTCTTCCAAGGTGTAATTCGAAATCTTCTCTAGAAACAGGCAAGCTAGTTGATTGGCTTGGTTAGGTTTCAACTCCTGCTTACGACATGGATTTTTGTTCTTTGTTTTTATATTTGTATTTTATATATTGTATTTTGTTTTCTAAGTAAGATTGAAATTAGTCATGCCATTAACAATGATGTGTAAGCGGGAATGGCTTTTGAGACGTCGTCTACGTTGGTCATCTGACCGTCGGTAGGCTTTTCAAGAAACTAAAGTTAAATATAAAGCGAGCTGAGAATTTCTAACGGGAACTAATCGATAGTTGAGGATTAGGGCTTGGAGATAGTGTTAAGCTGTAGGTCAAGATGTCAGATAACATCTGATGCTGACGTGGCAATAACTAAAATCGTTTCTTTTTTCAATATACAAGAAATAGATGTATTTTTGTTTTGGTAACTGAATTCGAATTTCTGATATCTCGATCCAATCCTCATCCAATATTTCATAAATTTAAGTTTTTCGTTGGCCTTTGTGCGTTTATTAATACTGTTAGTGGCAATTATTTTAAGACGGCGAAACAAAACCAAAACTATATTCATGTCACAATGGCCAAAATTTGGATAATCAATAATGCATGTTACGTAACAATCACTCTATAAAAAACGAAAGAACTTTTTCTGTTAGCAAATGATTACGAAGTTTACTCAGATGTGGCGTGCGAAATAAAAAAAAAATACTTGCATATACATAGATACATATGTGAACGTGAATTTTGATAAGCAAAATACCTGACTCAAATTCAGAATCCAACCTGTTAAACTGTTATATTCCAAGAAAAAAATGTCCGTACAAACAAGTAACCGGAATAAGTTTTCAAAATAAAAGGATTATACTGGGTTTTTTGTTTTTTTTATGTTCATTTATTAAAAACTTAAAGATTATTAACAGAATGTAATGGGTTCTTGTTATTGTTGGTTAAATGGATATTGTATTACACCTATACAACTAATTTAGTATTCTTTATGTTGACAGTAGCGTAAACATGTATAAATATAGTCCACAGGCCTATTTATTAAATTATTGCAACCACAACACGGCCACAAGACACGATTTTAATAGTTAAATACGAGTATGTTGTAAGAATTTAGTTGTTTTCATGTGTTAAATAATTAATATTGAAACATTAAACGTTTTAGTTGTGTCAAGGACTTTACGAGTGCCTTTATTAAGTTTTAGAGGGCAGGTTTTATAAAAAGCATATTCGTGAAAGCAATACACTTTTATTCTTAGTTGTTGAAGATATTCTAAATTACGGCATTCATAGGGGACTTAAAATTGTAGATTGTTTCGTTGTAGTAATGCTTCTTAGTTTTCTTAGTTTCTTCGTGATAATATTCTTTAAAATAATCTATTTATGGACGAGGATAGAGTGAAAAGTTAGATATTTATCGGCTTGTTGTTGAGTTGATTACATTACATAGAAGAAAAGTAGAAAAAGTATTATAGGGACTCTGCTCCTTCACATTTCCTTGCTCATAATTATTTACTGTGTGGGCGAATGTGATCGAACCAGCATGAGTGATATACGCATTACTGAGAAAATTGCCTACAAATCGCAGGGTGAAAGTTCGATCGCATCCTGCTCGTGCACTCTGTTCGTTCGGTTTCATCGCAGAGTGACAGTTCGAGAGATAACTAAAATGATAAGCATCTCGGATGAACGCGTACAAAACATTCTACATGAGCATGGATGCCGCGTTTACGCACTGTGAATCAATTACACCATTCCGTTTTTGGTTTAGATGTATAAGTATCATCTGCAGGAGTTTGTTACTATTCCTGAGTATTGATTCAATAGACAACTATACGCTGAAACTTGGATTCATCTCTATACAACAAAAATTAAGGAATGGTCAAAACAGTGCATTTTACCGGTGAACATACTCCGAAGAAATTATGAAATAATTTTGGACTTGGCATAGGAGACGATCAAAGTGGATTTACTGCAGGTCGATGTTGTGTAGACAATATATTTATATAGGATGGTATACGGAAAACTTACGTTTTTTATAGAAGCACGAACCAAAATATTGAAATATATAAAAACATAACATTAAACATAAAAATATAAAAATTAATTTTTAAGTTTTTATGCAAAATATTATAATAGCATTCAAGTGATAGCTATCTTCAAAAACACACGTTTGAAGCTGTTCTCGAAAGTTTGCCTGTTTTTGGACTGTGCCGTGTTCATGTGGATATGTTGAAGCCCAAAATCGGCAGTTTTGTTTATTGACTACCCTATTTTAATGGGACTGAGCTTCATCGCTCATGATTATGGTCAAATCTTCGTTTTCTTCAAACATGTCAAGCATTAAACTCGAAGAAATTTACCATCAAATAACAAATACCATTATTTAACTTCTCAATGCGCGTTTCGTCAAGCATTGTTTGAGCAAATGTGAGGCGTTTTGCAGACCCAAAAAAAATGATAATCGTATTCTAAGGAAACACGACACATGCCCCTTCTCCTTCTATTAGCCAAGTACTGTGGACCGCTTATATTACAACAAATGATGGAAAAATATCTTCACTAGATGAAGAGTTGCACCTGACATTTATAGGTTTGGAGGAAGAATATTTCACAGTGCCTAAAAGTAAAAAGTTACACTGCTAAGCGTTAAAAAAGACTGGACATAGATGGTCATATGCAATTCAAAATCGGTAAGTAGATATAAGTTCTTATCGTTAGAAGTAGAGAACATATTGAAAGTTAGGTTGTAGAAGATATGCATGATCCAAAGATTATATAAAGAATGTGAATGTGAAAGAACTTGAAAGTCATCTTAAAGAAGTGAATATCTGGTAAATATTTAACATTGATATCGAAGTGCTCAATAATGATGAAATACAACAGATCACAAGCATAAACCAAAGCAAATACTTAGGATTTTACATAGATCAAAGAAAGGGACTAGCCGAATCAGAAATTTGACAACGAATATACAAAAGTAGGAAAATTATAGGATGTCTAAACTAGCCAAAGTGGGATCGACGGGCGGGGTTAGAAAACATGAGAACAAATCGTTAATCTCTGACGTTCATTCTTATATTTTACATATTAGTTTGACCTTCGCGACTTTTTTGGATGATATCGTTGTAGTGAATCTTTTGAAACTTCAAATATGGCATTAATTTTTGCCTAATATCAAGCTCAAATTTCTAAGGTTGAGATCTCTGATGAGGTCATTTAATTCATCCTGGTTGAAACGTTGAGGAATTGATGATATTTCCTCATAATCATTATCACATTCATTAGAACAGAATGGTGATCAGAGGGACATTACTCGTCCTCACAGAGCTCTGGTAGCTGGTTAAACGTTGGAATTGTCACTTCTTCTGAGTGGGGGAGCAGGCGTCTTGCAGAGACTAAATCAGGATAAGTCCACTTGTAGATTCCAGTAATATTTACTAGGCAGAAATAACAGTTATCGAAGTGGTTTTTGGATTCTCTCCGAACCGCCGGTAAGCCGAATTTCAGACTTTTTCTTTTCCCGATAGTCCACTATCGTAATGTTCTGTACAAGTTTTACAGAGCAGATGCGCTGCCCAGGTTTTATCCTGATTACCAGGCCTAACACCAAAGTATCCAAGGCTCTCTTTACAAAGTTACTAAGAGATTTTCTGTTTTCTTTTAACGTGTATTATTTACATATGTAGCAAAACACACTCAGGATGATTTACATAACTTCTTCAACTTGACCTCATTTTATGTCTATTCAACAACACAAATACAACAATCTACAACACAGTACGTTTTAGGTTAACTTTATAACAACTCTTTTCTAAACACAAATATCACGCGAGGCCAAATTAACCTCAACTCTAGTTCAAGCGTTGAAGGTCACTTTAGTTACCCGAAAGGCAATGCTTATGCCATCTAGTGGATTTTCCTAGAACTAACTTAACGGCAGACGGACAATAGGGAAAATCTATAGGAACCAATCCTTGTATAATAATTTATTTATTATTACTCATACTTGAATTGAAGTGAAAATAAAAAAAAAGATAGATAAATTTAGTTAAGATCAGTTCTAAAATCCTAGACACCAAATATTTTTTTTCTTTAGGTCTGTGTAATTGACAGGCCCCATCATCAAATGATTAATCCATAGCAGAAAAATCACTATATTTTAATGCGGATCATTCTTTCAGTGCATATTTTACAAAAAAGCTCGAAATGAAGTATGTAGCATGAATAGTTCATACTATGTCAAATCAAGGAACAATTAAACACCGAAAAAATAACTAACGATATTTTTTTAATCGTTTTACGTAATGTATGCAATTTTTACATACTACAACTAGGGTGTAACAAAAGTAGTTGTAAGAGGTTGTAAAAGTAGCAAAAGTAGTATTGAAGTAATTTCACTGCAAAATATTTTTACGACCGTTTTTATCAAAAACGTTTAAATAAGTGAAATAAGTCTCAACATTAAGGAAGTTTTAAGACAATTTTCTAAAAAAGGTTTTAAGTAACTAACGTCGTTGCTGAGATTTGCGAAGTATAGAGGGAAGCGTACCACTCAGTTCTGGTTCAAAAAGTTCCAGGTGGTAGACATAGGTCTTGAAAATAGGGGAAGATCAGGTCATCCACAATCTATCGATGTCGACGTTTTAAGTGCAGCTATGGCTATGATTTTCACTTGTTTCGGTTCTTAAAGGAGTTCCTTGGTGGTCAACTGTTCAACGACGACGAAGAATTTAAAACTGCAGTCATGGATTTCTTTGACGTCGGAATTGAAAAAGCTTGTTTGGGGGTATAACAAATGTTTGAACAAAAACCGAAATTATGTATAAAAATAGATAAAACTAGAATATGGAAAAAATATATTTTAATATTTATAGTAGTTTTCTTCTTACTAAAAAATTGACTTTATTTAAAAATATATACCATGTAGATTAACAAACTTTATTTATTATAATATATATAATATATTTATTTATTATATTATCTCATGATGACGCACGTCTTAAAGTTAAATAAAGTGATTTGGTGTTTAGTGGTAAATCTCTTCGGGTTTAATTCAAATGACGTAAAGCAGTTGGTTATGCGTCGGCAAACAGCTTTTCCGGTACCAAAGTTTTTGAAGGAATAATTCACTTTAAGTTGGTTCCTGATGGTAAGGCAAAAAATTCAGAAGCTTTTCAGCTTTTGAATATCTACCTCAACCAGTATACACCCCCGACTTCGCTTCTACGGATTACCACTTGTTTTGCTCCATGGTTCACTTTTTGGAGGACACAATTCAGGACAATAATTTAGGACTGAAGAAGAGATAAAAACCGAGAGTGTCGTTATAGACTAATCATGGTGCCGAAGAGGAATATACTTACTGGCTCAAACATGAAGTAATGTCATTGAAAACAACGGTCTATGCTTCGGGAAACAACCTCCTATGCTTCGAGAAACAACCTCCAGGTAGTTTTTGTACAGTGGATAACTAAGTCCTTCAAAAACATAAATATTTTTGTTGCACCCTAGTAGATTTAATTATATTTCTAAAGCTTGTACAAATATATAAGAGGTACATTTTTGTTTACCATTCTATGGTAAATTCGTTTAATTTAACTTCAAAAACAATAAAAAATCCGTTCGTTACTTAATTGGTTTTTGGGTAATTATTTATTCGCGTTCTAAACAGGATTCTGTTCGGTATACGCCAAACAGTTCATTGAATGAACACAGTTCGGATTCAATATCCAAATGAAAAACGCATTTAGGATGTTTAATTTGAAATTTTTCAATTAAACGTGATCCGGTGTTTGCGTCACTACTTCGGTGCTGAATGATTTTGATTAGATTTCAAGTATACATATGTTACATAAATAGTTGCACATGCATATAAGCAGGAGTTTTGACTGATATTTGATAAACTAACTGCTTCCTAATCGCCGCCTTGCAATAAAAAATAGTTTTAAAATTTACGAGGATAGAAAGAAAAGTCTCTATTTTTCCGATAGATGAAAGTTTCTATTTCACTGGATCACTACGCAAATGCAACAACTGTGAGGGGCGCCGGGCGCATGTTAATCGATAGCTCCTCAATTAGGAATTTAGTCGATATCGAGTGTTTCTCGGGAGCAGACCGTATGTTGTGTGTGCGAGAATTTTACAAAAACAATGATCCGCCGACTGTAGCGCAGAGAAAGTTCTGCAGTCATCGTGGAACACATATCGTGAAACACAAGCATCAAAAACCCCTATATTCGCCTAAATTCACTCTATGGATTGTAATGGCAGCGCGAGGAATAATTTGCTCGTAGTTTTTTGAAGACGCAGAGGACGCCTAGTTACCGTCAATTGAGAGTGTTATATAGAAATGTTAAACAATGTTTTGGTGCCTGAACTGAAAAACTTTGCTGGTTATAATCAAATAAAATGGTTTCATCAGGACGGAGCAACGTCACACACTTCCAACACGTCTCTGCCACGAGTTCGTGAAATTTTCACAAACAAATTGATCTCCAGGAGAGGTGACGTACATTGGTCTCCACGTAGTCCTGATTTGAGCCATATGGACTTTTTCTTGTGGGGCTATCTAAAATCGAGAGTTTAGTCAATAAGCAGGTTTCTTTGGTGCAGTTAAAAGAAAATATCTGACACGAAATGGCAGCCATTTCAGAGATTATGTACCGAGCCGCCCTAAGGAATTTTGTTGTTTATTTAAATGAGTGTCGTGAGTGTGAATGTTTACACTTAGATGTCATTATTCTTAAAAAGTAATTTCTTAAAATGTGTATTTCAATAATTAATACAGATTTTTGTGATGGACGTCTTTATTTTATTTATATCGATGTATCAAAAAAAACTTTCTTTTGGGGCACCTGTTATTTAGTATTGTTTTACCAATCTTCGAAAGCAGAAAAGTTCGATATCTTTACCATGGACTATGCTATTTTAATGTTTATGATTCAAGTGGTTTATTGCTTTCCGATGTGTGTTTGAGTGAGTCACCAGTGGACGCGCAGCGCTCTAGACGCCCCGTTGAGGTTATTACTGAGAAAATCGCCAACAAAATCTTTGATATCGTGTTAGTTGTTCACAGAGTGAAGGTTAGATATATTCTTGAGAGAATAAACATCTCGGATGAATGCATACGGAACATCCTACATGAACATTAGGGCATAAGCTATCAACCGAATTTGCTCACTGCGGAATCGAGTGACCATATTGGTCCTTAGCATGCGTGGATTCATTAGATGCGTGGATTCATTAGAATTCAACCGGAAAGATCATGACTACTATTTTCTGGGGTGCTCGAAACATTATCTTCTTCGACTATTTTGAAAAGAAAAAAACCGATTACAGGAGTATATTAGACTGCACTATTGGTTAATTTACGAAGAAAAAGCTAAGAAACGCTCTCATTTGGTGAAGAAAAATATGCTGTTTTACCACAATCATGTACTCGCTAATTCGTCCGCAGTAAAATTGATTGACATTGAAATTGATCAATTTACTAATTGATTCATACTCACTTTATTTTCCGACTTCTTTCATTATTCAAAAATGAAGAAATGGCTTGATGGAAAGAAATTTACTCCTCACCTAAATAGAGGATTATCTTAGAAAGTTCGACTTTTTGGAAAGTCCTACTTTTTTAAAGCTATAGAATAACTGAACAATCGTTGTGCCAACTGTATCAAGTTAAAAGAATAAATACTACGATTAAAAACAAATCGATTTTCAATAAAAAAATCAATATTTCATTCCAAAAGTATCTGACTTTTTACTCAACCCTCATACAATTGTAATTTATTCTTTAAACCTCAAGAGTTTTGTTAGACAATATTGATGCGTTGATACGAAATGCTCATCTGATGGTTTGTCCACACTTCTTCAACTTTTCCGTTCAACAAGCGTTTCACTTTGCATGCGTTAGCGCATGCAGTTTAGCGTAGGGTAATAGGTCTCCCTTCCTGTCCACATGTTTGCGTCAGTTTCATTCAACATTTCTGGCGAGTTCAGTAAGGACGGGTTTTTAAAAAGATTAAAAACATTTGATTTTGTGAGTACCTACTGTCAACTGTAATTTAGGTTTCATGAATACATCTAACATTGTCAGCCGGGATGCTACTGTGCTGGTGTTGAAAAGAGCACGGAAAAGAAGGGATAAATACAGAAAATTCTGTATGGACAAACGAATATTTAGAATAATGAATATTTTAGTCAGAAAAATATTTACCAAAGAAAAATCCTTACACACTTAATTTACAATATATTCCCCGGCCCTCATTCCCCGGAGGCCAAGGGGCAACTACCTACGGCAGCGGGAAGACCTGCCCCAAGGCAGAGGGTGCTAAGAATCACCGGGTTAGATCAGGCTGCCATTGGACTTTTGACATTGCAACGTTAAATATACGGACTATGAAAACAGAGGCCCGATTGCAAGAACTGTTAATCGAACTTGACAACATACATTGGGATATTATTGGGCTCTGTGAAACACGAAGGAAGGGTGAAGAGTTAATCAAACTGGAACCAACTGGGCACGTACTCTACACTCGAGGTACGGAAAATGGCCGATGTGGCGGAATAGGATTCCTCATCAATCGAAAGCTGAAGGACAGTGTGGTAAAATTTGAAAGTACATCCGACCGATTAGCCCAATGCGTCATTCAGCTGAATAAAAAGTTTAGGCTTCAAATCGTTCAAGCTTATGCACCAACTATAAGCCATAAAGATGAGGAAATTGAGGAATTTTATGATGATGTGGCCCAGCTTTTATACAAGGAGAAATGTAGGTACAAAATCCTGATGGGTGATTTTAATGCCAGAATTGGAACAACAAGAACAGACGAAAATGCAACTGGCCCATATGGAACTGGTGAGCGAGACAATAGAGGTGACAGATTAGTTGATTTTGCTGAAGGACAAGAACTATATATTATGAATTCATTCTATAAGAAAAATATCAGCAGAAAATGGACATGGAAAAGTCCATCTGGGCTCACAAGCGAAATTGACTACATCATGACCAACGATAAAACAATATTTACCAATTGTACTGTCCTTAACAATTTTAATGTTGGAAGTGACCACCGAATTGTACGAGCAAGGGTTCGGATTGACTGTCGAAAAGAGCGCGAAAAAATGGTAAGATCAAAGAAGGGCAAGGTGGATTCTGGAAAACTGCTGGAGAGAGGAAGCGATTTTGAGATTGCTTTGTCAAACCGGTTTGCTGCGTTACAAGATCCAGAGGAGGTGGAAATATCAGTTCAATATGAAGAAATCGCCAACAATGTACTTCAAACGGCTGCTTCAATAGCACCAGAGGAAAAATGTCTCAAACAAACAAAAATCTCCAGTGAGACCATTGATTTAATGAAGAAACGGCGAGCAATGAGAAATGCAGGTAGTCCTTTTGGCAGGGTCGAGTACACTGAGCTCTGCAAAACTATAAGAAAACGTATCAGAGAGGACACGCGCCGATTCAATATGCAGCTAGTGCAAAAAACCCTGGAAGAGAACAAAGGAATTAACAAAGCTAAACAGAAGCTGAGAAACAAAAGAACGCAAATATATGCTTTAAAGCGTGAGGATGGCACAGTGTGCAGGACGCGTACCCAAATGTTAGAGATTGTCAGAAGGTTTTATTCCCAGTTATATGAAGATCAGAGCCAGTCAGGGACAGCAATACCCACGGAAGAACAATATATAATACCAGATATCCTAGTGGAGGAAGTAACAAATGCTATAGAATTGATGAAGAACGGCAAGGCTCCAGGAAAGGATAGTGTAACTGTCGAAATGCTAAAAGCTGGTGGTCGGACGTTACATAAAACACTGGCAAAATTATACTCAAAATGCCTCAAAGAACAAAAAGTACCTGACTTATGGAAAAATGCAGAAGTGATCCTTTTACATAAAAAAGGAGCACAGGAAGATTTAAAGAACTACCGTCCAATAAGCCTCCTATCAGTGATGTACAAAGTTTTCACTAAGATAATTTCTAAAAGAATATTAAAAAAACTGAATGACGCACAACCAAGAGAACAAGCAGGATTCAGAAGTGGATTCAGTACAATGGATCACATCCAGGTTGTACAGCAGGTCATAGAAAGGCACAACGAATACACCATGCCACTGTGCTTGGCTTTTATCGACTACGAAAAAGCATTTGATTCCATCTCAAAGCATGCGATAATGGATGCACTGCTTAGCCAAGGTGTAGAGAGAGCCTATGTAAACCTATTAGAATCGATATATGATGGAGCTACAGCCACAATTCACCATGATGATCTTGAAGTGGGAATTAATATAGAACGAGGTGTACGGCAGGGTGACGCAATATCGCCTATTCTTTTCTCGGCTGGCCTTGAAGAAGTATTCCGTAAACTGAATTGGGAACAGGATGGAGTAAAGATCAATGGTGCAAACTTAAACCATCTTAGATTTGCAGATGATATTATTCTCATTTAACAAGACCCAGAGGAGCTGCAAAGACGCATACAAGAACTGCAAAGGGCTGGCGAACCATTTGGCTTGAAAATAAACCTGAAAAAGAGTCAGGTTATGTTCAATAACTTCGCTCAGGACAGAAGAATTTCAGTTTTAGGAAGGGATTTAGAGATTGTGGACAGCTTTGTATATCTTGGGCAGAGGATTTACATGGAGGGGAATACCGCCCGGGAGGTGGAACGGCGGGTTAAATGTGGCTGGCAGGCATTTGGTAGGCTCAACATAGTGTTTAAGAGCAGACTCCCACTTTGCCTGAAAAGAAAAGTATTCGATCAGTGCGTTCTACCCGTTACGACATACGGAAGTGAAACCTGGACACTCACATCGCAATCAATTCAAAAACTTCGGGTGGCACAGAGGGGAATGGAAAGATGTATGCTTGGCATTACAAGACGAGACAGAAAGTCCTGCGCATGGATCAGGGAACAAACAAAAGTTTGTGACATCATTGGAAGAGTAAAACAGTTGAAATGGAGATGGGCAGGCCATATAGCGAGGCGATGGGACGACAGATGGACCAAGGCAATCCTGGAGTGGATAGCGCTTGATCGCAAACGTCCGCGAAGAAGACCGAAAGCACGATGGACTGATGACATCGTTAAGTATATTGGACCCGAGTGGCAGAGGAAAGCCCAGGACCGTGAAGGTTGGAAGCATGCTGAAGAGGCCTTCATCCTGCAGTGGATCGATACGGGCTGATGATGATGATGATGATATTACTTTAAACATTAGATATTTATTAGCTCACCTGACAGACGTTGTTCTGTCCAAATTTCAATAAATTAGCTTGTGATCGTTTTGTGAATTTGTTAAAACCTATTGGAAATATGTAAACAAACTAAAAATAAGACAAAAAAACGCATTTTTGAGCCATCATAGTATCTATTAACGATTGTGGCTATGAATATTCAATTTGAGGAGTACATTCAGAAGTACACCAATGGGAAATTTTACATGCGAGATGAATTTTATCGGTAGTACACCGCTCAAATGCTGGAAATGTGTGATATACCCGAACCACATTTGTGGCGCTAAATGAAGTCATTTGAAAACAACTGTTATATTTCTGGATTTGTATCAGGAAAAGTGTTAAATATGTCTCTGTTCCAGAAACCAATGAACGCAATGGGTCTGGTGGCGGGACTAATGCGCAACACAATCCTGTGGTTTCATTTCTATATTTCAATGTTTCACAATATGGGCACACAACGCTCACCGATCCAATAGCAATCGATTGATCTGCCCTGTAATCAATAATCATATTGTAATGAAATGCAGCTCGATGAGTATTCAACGCAACATTTATTTGTCTTCTTGCACGATTATTCAAATTCATTGTCGCGCGATTGGTTTCTACTGACCGATGATGTCTCATTCGGTGTATATCATCTTCGTTTGCATTTTCTCTTTCTTCTTGTGTACGTGCTGAACGTGTTTGTGATAATCGATTCCGTTCAACTTCTTTTCGCTCTTCGCATTGCTCTGCAGTTTGATTAGATCGAAAATTCGTTTGGTTTATAGCATTGCGAGTTCTGCGACCTAACTTGCCCCGTCTCATTGGCGGCATTGCAATTCGATTAAATTGTATCAAGTCAATTCAATTGTGTCGATTGCGACATAATGTGCAATACGAATAATCACAATTCAACTGAAAATGGACTATTGATTCACTTTCTTGTTACTGTATAACCCTTTGTCACTTAAAAACTAACCATATTTCGTAGGCGAAGCTGTAAATTAGTTTGAAATAAAACAGCGAAACTTAATTCATTTCAGGATACGATTGCGATGAACATAATTGCAATTCAACTGAAAATAAATAACGCAATCAATTTTTCGTCACTATGTAACCGATTGGCTTAATTCACAATTTGACAATCAGCTGGCAAACGACATTTGCGCACGTAGCGAAATAAATTGCAATAGAAAAAAAATAACTACAAAAAAATTGATTTTTACAGTTTGTCCGAATTTTCCAACTTTCCTTTGTAATTGTCTTGAATTGAATCTTGAATTTTTTCCTGAAAAAAAGAATTACGTTCATAGAAAAACACACTTTCAGTTTTTCCCGTATTTCCCAATTTTCCGGGCAACTTTTCCAATTTTTCTTTCCCTAAAAATCTTTTTCGGACCATTACGAACATTAAAAAAAAATAGCCAAATAGGTCCAGCCGTGCTCAAGTGATGCGCTTACCAACAGCATTTAATTTCTATTTATAAGATTTTTTATTCTTAAATAAATAATTTAATATACTGATTTAATTTAATAAAGTTAAACTACTTTACTTTAAATTAAATTTGTAAGCTATTGCAAAAAAAAAATGAAGGAAATTAAAGGAAAAGTCCCAGAGATTATCAACATGTATTATTAGTGATGACTTTAAGTTCGACTGACTAGACATATATTATTGACTCTAAGTACGGATGAGCTTTTACCGAATTTTATATATCGGGTTTTATAGTCAACCATTTACTTTCACATAGGCATTTTTTTCAATATTTTCTCTGTTTTTAACCGTTATTAAATATGTATAATGCCAAGAGATGTATTGAGGATGATGATTCTATTAACAGGATGCCCGAAGAAAGCGTGAGTGCGGTTGGTGTTGGTTCGTTTATATGTACGAATATACTACTTCATTTACCTGTTAAAACATCGAAAAAAATATTTTATCATTTCCTTTTTAATAAAACGAAATTCAATATGTATCCAAACTCATTTTGTTTTGTAAAATATTGTTACAGGTAATGAGACAGGCATAGTGCTTTTAATACGCTTTGCTTCATATGCTAAAATTCAAAATTTGATTTAAAGAGTCTCGTAACAAAGTTCCAAAACAACGTCTTAAAAAGTCTATGAAAGTTTTAATAACTAATTCTGAACGTTGTATTGCTGCAAACATTATTTTTAAAATAAATGTTCTATTTTTAGCTAGAGTTTGATTTATTTTTAGTTAACCTGTCTATATGTATATTGTTGTGTAAAATACTTCTTTAAACCCGACATATTTTTGTCTCTTTAAAAAAATCGTTAAAATGCCGTAGTTAAAAACTTCGTAATAATAAATCAATGAAAGAAAGATGACAAATTTCTTATTGTTACAGACGTCGAAGAATTGTCAGCACGTCTGTCTCTGATGGCGGCCACGTCGTCTGAAAAGTGCGAGCTTCTGGACGGACACCACGGCACCGGTTTCGGCGGTACCACCCCGCCGGCAGACCCCAGTTACCTCAACAGCAGATGTGTTTACTTGGAACAACTGCTCAGCGGTAAGTCTAAACAATGTCGAAAGAAAAAAACGAACGCTAACATGTGTTGTTGGAACGGAAGAAAATAATATGGGTTGTGTGGAGTTAGTCCCATGGTAATTTAAAAGGTTTTGCTTTCCAGAGAATTTAAATATTTTATTTCTGTTAATGCATTGAATCGAGGACTTTCAAGATATACTGATCTGAAATATTTTACTTTATTTATTTTTCCTATTTAGAACTATTCTTTTTGATCTGATCTTTTCATATAATATCTATGATTTCTTGCAAATATAATTTTGATGATACTGGGATACTAGCTGTCATGTTTTATAATAATTAAGTTAGTTATTCTATTTAAAATGGTAATTTATAATCTAAAGAAAAAATCATGATTATGTTCGTCGAGCAATCAAGCATATTTATTTTGTACAAAAATATGTTTGTTTCTGTAGTCAGCCCGGAATTTATAATGTTTAATGTAGTTTTCTATACGTTTTCTATAGTCTATTTAGAGTCTGATTTCATAATTTCAAAATTAACCCAATTTCCACCACATAATTTGTTTCGTTTATTTTTTCGTTTATTTAAAGATATAATACTAGTGTGTACATTCGCAAATTGAGCTAATTAGAGTTCTGAATTTATCGTCCTAACATTAGAAACAAACTCAAAGTGAATTATTCCTACAAAATTCCACCAGACACATAGCATGACCCTTTTGCTAAATCTTTCTGGCCTTGGTACCGGAAGAGCTAGTTGCCCAGGCATAACCCATTGGTTGACACCATTATAATTATTTAAATAAATCCATGTTTCATCACAAGTAACAATCCGTTTGATGAATTGAAAATTAGTAGGGTTTTTGAGTAGAGTTTTACACACTTCAATCCGACGTGTGGCTTGCTGCGACGACAGTTTCATGATGGATGCTTCTACATATCTTTGGAATCATTCATATGTCTAGCAAATATCAGTTGACGGTAGTGCGAGATACTCCTAATTTGCCTGAAACTTTCTTAATGTTTTTTCTAGAACCATAACTACAGCTGCTCTTAAGACGTCGGCATTGAGAGACCGTGGACAACTTGATCTTTCCGTAGCTTCCAGATTCATATATCCCCCTCTGAACTTTTTGAATCCTTATTTCAGTAATTTTAACGTTTTTGATAAAAATCATCAATTAAATATTTTACAGTGGAATCACTTTAATACTGAAGCAGGAATGTCTATTTGTCGATCAAAAAATTGAAATTAATTTCAATTGTTATTTTTTCGGATTATACCTCTAAGGAGTAAACCTTTCTTTACAAACAAAGAAAGAAAACGCAAACATTTTGTTACACCCTAGCATAAGCGAAGTATTGGATGACACGTTCTTACCAAAATCTCACTCAACATCATTAATTTATATTATTTTCTTCTCTTTGACAAGCTGATTCCAAAAAATTCATTAAGCCAAAGTATATCAGTTTTAATCTCCAAGAGTTTTTTTTGTAAAACCAACATATTTTCTCAAGATCAAGTTGATGACACGTGAAAATAATATTAACAATTACACAAATTGTATTTAAAGCGTATAATTTTTTGGCATTATATAATTAGGTTTATCTCCCTTTCTATATCTCTCTTGCTCTAAAGTTATATACTTGCCAATAGAATTGGCAGATTATCAATTATCGAAGTCGTAAACCTGATTTTAGAACTTAAATAAACAACCTCAAACCTCAATATTAAAAATATTTTTATATAATTTACGCTTTAATATTAAAAAAATATTTTCAAACATGAATGTAGGCAAGAAAGCAACTGCCTTGGTACCCAACAAGAAAGTTTGTAATTGCAAATAATGATGCAAATTTATTGATGTAAAAAAATGATGAAATGGTAATGTAAAGATCGAAAGACAATTTTTATATGTATGTATAATATTTATTAAGGCGATCCATAAGTCAGTGCGTTTTTTATTTACACTTCTAATGTCCATTTTAAAAGATGTAAAAAGATTAATTTTCAAAATATGGACCATATGGTTCTAAGGGTCACAATTATATATTTGAAAATTATTTAAACTGATCCGAATTATCGTTTTTACATGCAGAACATTATTTAAGCTGAGGATGGTTGCGGCATTTGCTTGATGGAAATGCATAGTAAATTGTATAAATAAAACAAAATTGTCTAATTTCCACTTATATTTTTCTCTAAAACGTAACGCGTTTAATATAAGTGGAAATTAGACAACTTTGTTTTATTTATACAATTTAGAATATTACTTACTGTTATATGGAAAACGGAACAATCCGATGGTGTAAGGATTAGTACGTTGCATTTTTCGTTTGGCACTATTGTGAAATAATGTCAGAGTTCTCTATAAAAGGACTCGCTTTTTGACTAAATGTTCCCGTTGATAGTATGTGTAAAATAAACTCAAAATGGTTATATGCAACGTTTGTATCACCGATTATTGTTGCATTTTGAGCTTACCAGATAAGTAGGGAGTGGGATTGGTAGACTGACTTCAACGGCTTTGCTACGTGACTTCAAAATCTGATCTTGTTATTCTCTCTCTAATTTAATTATTATATTACTTTAGCGATTCACGAATTGAGGCTGCTTTTGAAGTGAACTTTACGAGGGTAAAAGAAATCGTATTTCTGAAATTTTTCTAATTCCTCTAAAATCATAAAAGGTAAATATATATATATATATATATATATATATATATATATATATATATATATATATATATATATATATATATATATATATATATAGATATATATCATCATCATCATCATCAGCGCGTATCGATCCACTGCAGGATGAAGGCCTCTTCAGCATGCTTCCAACCTTCACGGTCCTGGGCTTTCCTCTGCCACTCGGGTCCAATATACTTAACGATGTCATCAGTCCATCGTGCTTTCGGTCTTCTTCGCGGACGTTTGCGATCAAGCGGTATCCACTCCAGGATTGCCTTGGTCCATCTGTCGTCCCATCGCCTCGCTATATGGCCTGCCCATCTCCATTTCAACTGTTTTACTCTTCCAATGATGTCACAGACTTTTGTTTGTTCCCTGATCCATGCGCAGGACTTTCTGTCTCGTCTTGTAATGCCAAGCATACATCTTTCCATTCCCTTCTGTGCCACCCGAAGTTTTTGAATTGATTGCGATGTGAGTGTCCAGGTTTCACTTCCGTATGTCATAACGGGTAGAACGCACTGATCGAATACTTTTCTTTTCAGGCAAAGTGGGAGTCTGCTCTTAAACACTATGTTGAGCCTACCAAATGCCTGCCAGCCACATTTAACACGCCGTTCCACCTCCCGGGCGGTATTCCCCTCCATGGAAATCCTCTGCCCAAGATATACAAAGCTGTCCACAATCTCTAAATCCCTTCCTAAAACTGAAATTCTTCTGTCCTGAGTGAAGTTATTGAACATAACCTGACTCTTTTTCAGGTTTATTTTCAAGCCAAATGGTTCGCCAGCCCTTTGCAGTTCTTGTATGCGTCTTTGCAGCTCCTCTGGGTCTTGTGAAATGAGAATAATATCATCTGCAAATCTAAGATGGTTTAAGTTTGCACCATTGATCTTTACCCCATCCTGTTCCCAATCCAGTTTACGGAATACTTCTTCAAGGCCAGCCGAGAAAAGAATAGGCGATATTGCGTCACCCTGCCGTACACCTCGTTCTATATTAATTCCCACTTCAAGATCATCAAGGTGAATTGTGGCTGTAGCTCCATCATATATCGATTCTAATAGGTTTACATAGGCTCTCTCTACACCCTGGCTAAGCAGTGCATCCATTATCGCATGCTTTGAGATGCAATCAAATGCTTTTTCGTAGTCGATAAAAGCCAAGCACATTGGCATGGTGTATTCGTTGTGCCTTTCTATGACCTGCTGTACAACCTGGATGTGATCCATTGTACTGAATCCACTTCTGAATCCTGCTTGTTCTCTTGGTTGTGCGTCATTCAGTTTTTTTAATATTCTTTTAGAAATTATCTTAGTGAAAACTTTGTACATCACTGATAGGAGGCTTATTGGACGGTAGTTCTTTAAATCTTCCTGTGCTCCTTTTTTATGTAAAAGGATCACTTCTGCATTTTTCCATAAGTCAGGTACTTTTTGTTCTTTGAGGCATTTTGAGTATAATTTTGCCAGTGTTTTATGTAACGTCCGACCACCAGCTTTTAGCATTTCGACGGTTACACTATCCTTTCCTGGAGCCTTGCCGTTCTTCATCAATTCTATAGCATTTGTTACTTCCTCCACTAGGATATCTGGTATTATATATTGTTCTTCCGTGGGTATTGCTGTCCCCTGACTGGCTCTGATCTTCATATAACTGGGAATAAAACCTTCTGACAATCTCTATCATTTGGGTACGCGTCCTGCACACTGTGCCATCCTTACGCTTTAAAGATATAAATATATTATATATATATATATATATATATATATATATATATATATATATATATATATATATATATATATATATATATATATATATATTTATAAATATATAGATATAGATATATATATATATATATATATATATATATATATATATATATATATATATATATATATATATATATATATATATATATATATACATACAGGTATTCTTAGTTTTTCCTTAAAAAACACGTTTAATTTCAGAGAAAGATAAAAAGTGGTTTATTCAAGGTAGGCATCATCAGTAGCTGCACAATTTTCCCATCTCTATTTGTGGATACCCTCGCAGAAAAAATGTCCAGTCATCAAGCCATTTTTCGACATCTCCGTAATTTTTGAGATAATTTATGGAAAGTGCGTGAGACATCGATGAAAATAAGTGGTAGTCAGAAGGAACCAAGTCTGGTGAGTTCGGCGGGTGGAGAAAGAGTTTTCAACGAAGAGCACAAATGGTGTCTTTGACCGCTATCGCTTTTGTGTGATCGATCGTTGTCGTGCTGCAAAATCACTTTTTCGTGTCTTGTAGCCAGCCCATTTTGGTCGCTTTTCGATCAGTGCATGGTTCAAGTTGATCACTTATTGAAGGTAGCGAAAGGTATTAACTGTTTCACCTGGCTTCAGAAGCTTATGGTACACAACACCTTTTTGATCCCACCAAATGGACAGCATTGCCTTTTCTCCAAAGCGATTTGGTCTCGCGGTAGATGTTGATAGTTTTCCTGACTCAACCCATGCTTTTCTGCATCTGGGTTCTCAAAATATTAACATTTTTCCTCTCTAGTCACGACTCAATGGAAAAAAAAATTTCTTTCATGTCGACAAAACAAAACTTCGCACATCGTTTTTCGCTTTTTCATCTGTCTGTCGCTCAGCTGGTACCGGTACCGACTTAAAATATATGGAAATTTCCTTATAATATTTTAATATTAATATATATTATAATATATATTTTAATATTAATATATATTATAATAA